>OX578153.1:85593682-85618682 GCA_951213105.1 Amaurobius ferox
AAAAAAATAAAAAATATATATATATATAAAATAATAATAATAAAAAAAAAAAAAAATTATGCGCAATAAACTAAGTAATAATTAATAATTAACAATTATATAATATGTATCCAAATCTTATTATTAAGAAAATAAAATCTCAAAGAATATTTTAAAGTTCAAAGTATACAATAGCAATTTCAAATTAGACTAAAACAATAAATAATATATTATAAATAGTATTCAAAATTTCTAAAGTGATATTTAACAAAATTAACTGGATATGATTCATTCTTACAGTATCGAAATAAATCTGCAAGATGATTACTGTATTGTGTATTTTCACATAACCTAAAAATCCTATGAAATTGATTTATTAAAATATTTTTATATACCTGTTTACTCATACATGAGTTAAAATTGATTATCTTGTGAATTTTAAAAGGAAAACTTTTTCTTTTATCATAAATGTTTGACAAAAATGAATATTCATTATCAAGAGATAGAGTTAAATCTAAGAAATTAACGCTAGACGAGAAGTTGCTTTCGTTTGGTAAAAGGGATAGATTTGGGGGATAAAAATCAAAATCTATATCATTTGATGAGGGAGCTATTTTAATGAGAATAACATCGTCAATATATCTGTAGAATGTATATGCAGAGTTTATAAATTTTGACTCGTAGAAGTGTAGATAAAGATTTGCGAGAGCTGAACTGGCAGAGCCACCCTGTGGAACACCCTTAATTTGCATATAAATTTTATTGCCTTGCATCAAGTAATTATTAAAAATTACACACTTGAGAAGGTGGTGCACGAAAGAATGATCTATATTCAAATTTTGTCTATTATAGAAAGATTTAATAATATCCCAAGTTACTTTATATAGATCTTTTATGTCAATATTGTTGAAAAGGTCCTTAAAGTCATACGTTTTAAAACCCAAAATATTAATCGTATCCAACTTTTGAATTAATTGATAACTGTTATTGATAATATGAGAAGTTGAATTATCATTTATATTAGAGATGATTTTATTAAGAATAACCAAAAGAGATTTACTAGCTACAGTTGCATATGATTTATGTCCTATAGTTACAGATCTAAAAGAGATAGGATTTTTATGAAATTTTGGGATCATGACAATATAAGGTTCATCTTGTTTTAAATTAGTATAACTATTTTAATTTTTATTTTTAATTTTATCTTATTTATTATATATATATATATATATATATATATATATATATATATATATATATATAATATATATATATACATATATATATATATATATATATATATATATATATATATATATATATATAATATATATATATACATATATATATATATATATATATATATAATATATATATATATACATATATATATATAATATATATATATATACATACATATATATATATATATATATAATATATATATATATACATATATATATATATATATAATATATATATATATACATATATATATATATATATATATATATATACATATACATATATATATATATACATATACATATATATATATATATATAATATATATATATATACATATATATATATATAATATATATATATATATATATATATATATATATATACCGGGTGGCCATAAAATAACGTGAGGTGTTCAGAGCCCTCTAGCAAGTAATGCATTGGGTATTAGACGAAACGTAATAGAATTCGGTAAGTGTACACAGTGGAACATGCGGTTTCGATTTCTAAGAAAAAAAAAAATCCCAAAAGTCGCCTCCAGGGGAAATTTTGGCGTTGTTTACCGAGTAAAATGCACTAATTTGCGCAATCGCGTTCCGTGTAGAGATCATGTGGATAAAAAGAAGGGCTAGGAGAAGTCTTATAAATCGGAGGTGAACTACCTAGTACCTTTCGAAGGCTCTCGCCTTACGTGATCGCGCTTTGTTAGTTAAGCTGTATTATCAGCGGAACTAGAATGCCAATGCTGTCCTTTGTGAATTTCGGCGGTTGATGAAGCTACGACGAGGACCGATGAGATTAATAAACTTACGAAACATGATTCAACGATTTGAAGCTACCGGAAATCTAGCACGGCAATCAGACCGGGGACGCAAAGCGGTCAGTCAGCAACAAGTTGAAGAAGTTGCAACTGCTATTGTGAACAGGAGATGACGAATGCGCAGGGTACCAGCAGTGTAAAGGCAATATCTCGGCAAAAGGATATCCCATACTCAACGGTGTGGAAAATATTGCATCAGATATTGAAATTTTACCCCTATGAAATTTGTCCTGTTCAAGAATTGCTCCCTGGCAATGCGACCACCTGAATTGAGTTTTCTTTGAGATTCTTAGCACGCATGGGAGAGGATGATGCATGGCCGTGGCACATTTTATGGAGTGACGAAGCTCACTTTAATTTAAACAGCTGCCGAATTTGGGCTGCGACTAATCCGCAGTAGTTATAAAAGGGGCGTACCAGTCCAAAGAGGGGAGGTGGCTCAGGAGGAGAGGCCCTCTTTGGGAGGGAATTTCCCTCTTTGAGAGGATCCTCTTTGGGAGGATGCCTCTTTGGAGTGTCTTCCCTCTTTGGAGTGGACCCTCCTTGGAGGGTCTTGAGACCCCCAGGAGGGAGGATGCCTCTCACTGCTCCCCTCCCCTCTTTTGGAAGTTTGGTGAGGTGGTGCAGCACCGGATGCCTCTTTCGGAAGAGGGCAATTGCGAAAGTCTTTCACAGAGGTCTGATGACTCATACGGAGTGAGTTTCACTCCGAGTCTTGAGAGGGAATGTCACAATCGCTGACTGACCCTTGACCTGAGGAAGTGGTTTCAAGGGATTTCGCAATCGCTGACCGACCCTTGACCTGAGGAAGAAGTTTCAAGGGATGTCGCAATCGAACAATCTGGAAATGACGTGTCGCGCCTTGGAGCTCCTTAGCACACGTCCTCCCTCTCTGCTGGACAGCGACAGACTGAAAGATCTTATCAGCGTGAAGTAGTTAAAGCGCCCTCTGGCGAATTTTGATGAAGTGCTGCCATCTATCGGCATTTTTTTTTTTTCCAAAAGAAATTAATGTTTCACTTGTCAGGAGCTGGATTCGATCTTGGGCCCAACTGATTAGAAGCCGCGCGTCTTACCGCTGTGCCAAAGCACCCGTGCTTTATAGGCAGTTAACTTCGAAGTGTACCTTATCAGTGGAAGTTAGATTATTTTTCAAAATTCATTCGAATCGCTCGGTGAATAGCGATGCAAGGGTGCGTTTTAAAACAGAATGCTACGGAGTGAATATAAATCTGTGTATTATAACATTATGATTTTTTAAAACAAATGTATACACAAACTTTAAAAACACGAATGTAATAATTAGCTAAAATTGTATTCAGTGGATTTTTTTTTAAAAATAAATCAATACGATTTTTATAATAATAACGAAATGATTTCGAATGTTTAAAAACAAATTGATTACGGATGAACACACAAATTGTGTTCAATGAATACGATTCGACCATTTTAAGTGTTGTGTATCTAAAAACAAATGTATACGCAAACTTTAAAAACACGAATGTAATAATTAGCTAAAATTGTATTCAGTGGATTTTTTTTTTTTTTTTTTTTAATAAATCTAACTATCAATACGATTTTTATAATAATAACGAAATGATTTCGAATGTTTAAAAACAAATTGATTACGGATGAACACACAAATTGTGTTCAATGAATACGATTCGACCATTTTAAGTGTTGTGTATCTAAAAACAAATGTATACACAAACTTTAAAAACATGAATGTAATACATAGCTGAAATTATGTTTTGTGAACAGGATTCAACCATTCTAAGTGTGTGTGTGTGATTTTTGAAAAATAAATCTAAAAGTATATAAAAATAATAATAATGAAAATTAGAACTCACAGAACGACCTCTTCACTACCCGCTGGGCAAACTCCAAATGAGTGATACACTCTCATTACGCTATTAAAAATTAGATATTATCTATAATGACGTCAGCAGTATGAGGTGTTGCCACATATTTTTTCTAATAATATATTTTAATAGTTGGATACTTCAAGGGTCTGATTTGGTACACGTAATCTGAAATACATCATTTTAATGATATTACGCATTGAATATGATTCGGCCATTTTTAAAATGGTGGATGTAATTGAAATATCGAAGTTTAGAATTTAACAAACTAACGAATTTTCACCCCCAAAAATTTTAGCATTCAGTTTAAATAAAACCCAATGAATATGATATCACCATTTTAACATCGTAATTTTACTACCATTATAGAACTTAGAAGTGAGTGTACATTATTTTTTTCAGGACACCAACACATTTTAAAATCTATTGAATAGGAATAGACCATTTTGCACATACATGTACCTAGATTTCAACACCCGGTATTAAAACCTGCTAAACATGAAACGAGTAAGTATTGTGTGAGATTTTATCACACTAACTTTCAAACTTTTTAAATTTTTAAAAATGTCCGAAATAGTTGTATTTCATCGGTAGACATAAATTGTATGGAACACATTTTTATGAAAAAAATATCTGTTTCGACAGCTTTTAAAAATAGATTTCTACAGTTGTACACTACGGTTCTAGAATTTTCTAAATACGAATCGACTGTTTGAACTACCAATGGTGGTTTTACCGATGCAAATATTTACAGGACAAATATTTCAATGAAACCGAACTTAGTTGAAGCTTCTAAGTTTGAATATTTAGAATCATTTCATATAATTTTTATATTCACATTGAAAATAGTTAACAAAATTGGAACTCACGGAGCGACAACTTACTGTCCACACTCCAAATGAGTGATACACTCTTATTACATTATTAAAAATTAGATCTTATCTATAATGATGTCATTATGTTGCCGTATTGCCACCACACAATTATTCTTTCCAAATTATGCATTTTTTTTTCTTTTTTCTTTTTAATAACTTGCTACTGTCTTATGCTATCCATTTTTTTTTTTCATATAAGCAGATATTCCATATACCTTCTAAATGTTAAGTTGTAATTTAAAAAAAAAAAAGCATTAGAGGTGTATTTTACGTCTGAATTCGTCCAAGTGGAAATCCGACAATTGCAAATGCATGATTGCATCCTCACATTTCAATAGACACCACTAAAATGTGTGGATCTTATTTTGAAAAAGCTGCTCTCAGAAAGAATATGTATATGAATACATATTTTCCATAAATATACCCCCTCCCCCCCTCAATACACACAACATGCAGGCCAAAGACTCACCCAAAATACATTCCAAATCGGCTCTATAGCTTATCGCGCTTATCAGTGTAACAGATAGTAACCCAAAGTTCATGTTCGCAAAGCGAGTTAATTGCAATGTTATTGTTTTAAGCAGTTCCCATATTTAAATGAAAAATTTATCAAATTATACAATACATACAAGAGCTGGAAGATCATAGCATTTCAATATTATAGAATACTCACGAATGTTTTTTTTTTTCCCCATTTAAAATTATCAAATTTTAATGCAATTTGACAAAAATTGCACAATACTTAGTGTATGACTATCAAATAAGAGCTAGGTTTTATTGTTACAACAACGTTTAAGATCATTAAACGAGTATATATATATATATATATATTTTTTTTAAAGAAGAATAGTATATAACTTACTGTTTTTAAGGATAGGTGATTGTTAACATTGAATTTAAATGAAAGAGTGACCCTCTGAGACAAGTACAGTACATTGCAATAACATTAAAAAATATGAAAGATATGCAATTAACACCTTAAAAGAAACATGTAATGAGTTTTGATATCTTAATAGGAGACATTATTGACATGCACATAGAAATGTCACAATTTTGTGGCTGTAGGTGCTCCATAAGACCCCTCTGCTCTTAATAAATGATCCCATTTGAATGTACATATTTAACAACATACAGAAAATGACAGGACTACAACAAAATTTTACACCTATTACAGAATAACTCCCAACTTCGTAGATTTTTAAGAAACTACAGTCGAATTTTCACCGATTCTTAGAGATTGAAACACAGCATTGTTTATGAATCTTCATACTTTAGAGAATGGAACATAACTTACCATTTATTTTGAATGAATTCAGAATTTTGACATTGATTATAAATTTATGATTTAAACTCTGTAAAGTGTAAATATCCTTTGTTATGAAACTCACACTGTAGACATTTGATATGATTCGAATAAATCTATTTTTAATTTTTTATATTTTATTTTAAAAAGTGAGATTAGTAAACTTGTTACACTTGAATGTATAGATACATAACTCATAACCATATAACATTTCTTAAATGGAACATGCTTAAAAAAAAAAAATTAGCTAATGAGTATAAATAAGAAATTCAATTTGAAAGATAAAAACCATTTAATGAATCTATTATTCATGAAATACACATTAACCATTATCAGTTGTACATTTAAACAAATAAGTTAAAATGATTTCCTTATTGCACATTCATAGTCCTCTGATTTGAATGACTCGAAAAAATTTCTATCATAGCAGTAAAAGACTTCTTCACCACGCAACAAAACTTTCTTAGCAATGTTATTAATGTCAAGATTTAGAAGCACTTGTTCAGACACTCTGTCATACATTTGTAATGGAGTGCTGTAAAGACATTCATGGTAACTTAAATCTTCAACTTGAGCAACACAGCCGACACATTTGAAAAGTTTTCTTACATGACACATGATGTTGTCATGAATACAAGAGATTAATTGTTCGAATGCAAAATTTTTGTCACAAATAAGTGATGGTAGAAAGGTTATAGTGTTCTTTATTTTTAATATTTGAGCAGGAAGCCACTCTATAAATATACTTTCTCGAAGATGTATACTAATGTTGTTAACACTATTCTGTAAACATGATATTTGATTTTTATCTAAGGTAATATGACACTGTGTTAGACAAAATTTTGAATCATATAATTGAATTATTTTCTGCAAATGCAATTTTCCGTTGTCATTGAAACAGAACAACTCATTGCGACTGACGAAAGAGGTATCTGCATATAGAATATTGAACGACCACAATTTTTGAGAAAATTCACTCCACGTAGCCGGTGACAGTGTAACACCTTCACGCGTAGGCTGTAATTCATTTCGATCGTTAGAGAGATATTTCCATATATACACTTTTAACTTCCCATGACGAAGTTTTAAATATACATACACATTAGATCCTAAATGCCAACGACGGAATGCATCTTGCATAAAATCTGAAGAAGTAGATTCAGTCGAAACTGATTCTGTAGTGGAAGATAACACTCCGCTATGTGTTAGAGCACAAGAAAGTAGATCTTGAGTTGAGTTTTCAACCTCGGTGAGAACTTGTGAATTGACAACGGTAGATGTTTCTGCTGGGGTTTTGGAAGACATAAGATAGGTCTCTAACCAATCCTCAGCAAATTTTTGTGAGGGCGAATTAATCACATCTGAGACAATGTCCACAGATTTTGTTTCTTCTAGGGTAGGAACAGTCAACTCCGCACTATTTACACTAGAAATTATTTGCTCAAGTGATGGCATACTTTGAATTTTAGGCATTCTTTTTAGATAGTAACATCCAACTACGACATTCACAGTATAAGATTTATTTTTAAAACACTAACATCTTAAAACATTATAATTTTGTCGCAGCTATGAACGAACCAAACCTATCCACACAACGCCCAAAGTTGAAATGACTTATCAAACAACTTCATAAGTATAATCACATAACCTAAATCGAGTGTCGTGTGCAAACAGATCACATAAGATATGAAGTGATTAGAACTTATAATTTTTAATGAATCGTACAACATTAGATTGTGGTAAATACAATTGTTATCTACATGAGAAAATTTCTATATTATTTCATTCAGCTTCGAAATCATAGAGTGAAAATATGTACCAAACTTACTTAAAGTTCCTAATTTTAAATCACATTAACATTATATACTTAGAAAAATTTTATATATATTTTTATAACTTTAGGTGATATGTATCACGCGGAATATACAAGAATAGCTACCAAAAACACGAAAATAACTAACAGTATGAGGCCTTCACAAGTCGACATCCAAACTAGAAATGAACGATAAACACACTAATTACAACAATTAGATGAGAGCTTATCAGTTCTTATCTTATCTAAAATTTCACATAAAATGACGTCATCACTCCAAAGTTCACAAGATGACGTCATTGGTCCAAGGTTCGCAAGATAGCCGTTTAGCCTTTTAAAATTAAGAAGTAATTAAAATTTTTATAATTGTGAATAAGTGATTTAAAATTAAGAAGTAATTAAAATCGGTAGTAATTACTTCTTAATTTTAAATCACTTATTCACAATTATAAAAATTTTAATTACTTCTTAATTTTAAAAGGCTAAACGGCTATCTTGCGAACCTTGGACCAATGACGTCATCTTGTGAACTTTGGAGTGATGACGTCATTTTATGTGAAATTTTAGATAAGATAAGAACTGATAAGCTCTCATCTAATTGTTGTAATTAGTGTGTTTATCGTTCATTTCTAGTTTGGATGTCGACTTGTGAAGGCCTCATACTGTTAGTTATTTTCGTGTTTTTGGTAGCTATTCTTGTATATTCCGCGTGATACATATCACCTAAAGTTATAAAAATATATATAAAATTTTTCTAAGTATATAATGTTAATGTGATTTAAAATTAGGAACTTTAAGTAAGTTTGGTACATATTTTCACTCTATGATTTCGAAGCTGAATGAAATAATATAGAAATTTTCTCATGTAGATAACAATTGTATTTACCACAATCTAATGTTGTACGATTCATTAAAAATTATAAGTTCTAATCACTTCATATCTTATGTGATCTGTTTGCACACGACACTCGATTTAGGTTATGTGATTATACTTATGAAGTTGTTTGATAAGTCATTTCAACTTTGGGCGTTGTGTGGATAGGTTTGGTTCGTTCATAGCTGCGACAAAATTATAATGTTTTAAGATGTTAGTGTTTTAAAAATAAATCTTATACTGTGAATGTCGTAGTTGGATGTTACTATCTAAAAAGAATGCCTAAAATTCAAAGTATGCCATCACTCGAGCAAATAATTTCTAGTGTAAATAGTGCGGAGTTGACTGTTCTTACCCTAGAAGAAACAAAATCTGTGGACATTGTCTCAGATGTGATTAATTCGCCCTCACAAAAATTTGCTGAGGATTGGTTAGAGACCTATCTTATGTCTTCCAAAACCCCAGCAGAAACATCTACCGTTGTCAATTCACAAGTTCTCACCGAGGTTGAAAACTCAACTCAAGATCTACTTTCTTGTGCTCTAACACATAGCGGAGTGTTATCTTCCACTACAGAATCAGTTTCGACTGAATCTACTTCTTCAGATTTTATGCAAGATGCACTCCGTCGTTGGCATTTAGGATCTAATGTGTATGTATATTTAAAACTTCGTCATGGGAAGTTAAAAGTGTATATATGGAAATATCTCTCTAACGATCGAAATGAATTACAGCCTACGCGTGAAGGTGTTACACTGTCACCGGCTACGTGGAGTGAATTTTCTCAAAAATTGTGGTCGTTCAATATTCTATATGCAGATACCTCTTTCGTCAGTCGCAATGAGTTGTTCTGTTTCAATGACAATGGAAAATTGCATTTGCAGAAAATAATTCAATTATATGATTCAAAATTTTGTCTAACACAGTGTCATATTACCTTAGATAAAAATCAAATAGCATGTTTACAGAATAGTGTTAACAACATTAGTATACATCTTCGAGAAAGTATATTTATAGAGTGGCTTCCTGCTCAAATATTAAAAATAAAGAACACTATAACCTTTCTACCATCACTTATTTGTGACAAAAATTTTGCATTCGAACAATTAATCTCTTGTATTCATGACAACATCATGTGTCATGTAAGAAAACTTTTCAAATGTGTCGGCTGTGTTGCTCAAGTTGAAGATTTAAGTTACCATGAATGTCTTTACAGCACTCCATTACAAATGTATGACAGAGAGTCTGAACAAGTGCTTCTAAATCTTGACATTAATAATATTGCTAAGAAAGTTTTGTTGCGTGGTGAAGAAGTCTTTTACTGCTATGATAGAAATTTTTTCGAGTCATTCAAATCAGAGGACTATGAATGTGCAATAAGGAAATCATTTTAACTTATTTGTTTAAATGTACAACTGATAATGGTTAATGTGTATTTCATGAATAATAGATTCATTAAATGGTTTTTATCTTTCAAATTGAATTTCTTATTTATACTCATTAGCTAATTTTTTTTTTTAAGCATGTTCCATTTAAGAAATGTTATATGGTTATGAGTTATGTATCTATACATTCAAGTGTAACAAGTTTACTAATCTCACTTTTTAAAATAAAATATAAAAAATTAAAAATAGATTTATTCGAATCATATCAAATGTCTACAGTGTGAGTTTCATAACAAAGGATATTTACACTTTACAGAGTTTAAATCATAAATTTATAATCAATGTCAAAATTCTGAATTCATTCAAAATAAATGGTAAGTTATGTTCCATTCTCTAAAGTATGAAGATTCATAAACAATGCTGTGTTTCAATCTCTAAGAATCGGTGAAAATTCGACTGTAGTTTCTTAAAAATCTACGAAGTTGGGAGTTATTCTGTAATAGGTGTAAAATTTTGTTGTAGTCCTGTCATTTTCTGTATGTTGTTAAATATGTACATTCAAATGGGATCATTTATTAAGAGCAGAGGGGTCTTATGGAGCACCTACAGCCACAAAATTGTGACATTTCTATGTGCATGTCAATAATGTCTCCTATTAAGATATCAAAACTCATTACATGTTTCTTTTAAGGTGTTAATTGCATATCTTTCATATTTTTTAATGTTATTGCAATGTACTGTACTTGTCTCAGAGGGTCACTCTTTCATTTAAATTCAATGTTAACAATCACCTATCCTTAAAAACAGTAAGTTATATACTATTCTTCTTTAAAAAAAAAAAAATATATATATATATACTCGTTTAATGATCTTAAACGTTGTTGTAACAATAAAACCTAGCTCTTATTTGATAGTCATACACTAAGTATTGTGCAATTTTTGTCAAATTGCATTAAAATTTGATAATTTTAAATGGGGAAAAAAAAAAACATTCGTGAGTATTCTATAATATTGAAATGCTATGATCTTCCAGCTCTTGT
This sequence comes from Amaurobius ferox, assembly GCA_951213105.1. Taxonomy (NCBI): domain Eukaryota; kingdom Metazoa; phylum Arthropoda; class Arachnida; order Araneae; family Amaurobiidae; genus Amaurobius; species Amaurobius ferox. The sequence continues at coordinate 85,604,879 of OX578153.1, forward strand.
ATGTATTGTATAATTTGATAAATTTTTCATTTAAATATGGGAACTGCTTAAAACAATAACATTGCAATTAACTCGCTTTGCGAACATGAACTTTGGGTTACTATCTGTTACACTGATAAGCGCGATAAGCTATAGAGCCGATTTGGAATGTATTTTGGGTGAGTCTTTGGCCTGCATGTTGTGTGTATTGAGGGGGGGAGGGGGTATATTTATGGAAAATATGTATTCATATACATATTCTTTCTGAGAGCAGCTTTTTCAAAATAAGATCCACACATTTTAGTGGTGTCTATTGAAATGTGAGGATGCAATCATGCATTTGCAATTGTCGGATTTCCACTTGGACGAATTCAGACGTAAAATACACCTCTAATGCTTTTTTTTTTTTAAATTACAACTTAACATTTAGAAGGTATATGGAATATCTGCTTATATGAAAAAAAAAAATGGATAGCATAAGACAGTAGCAAGTTATTAAAAAGAAAAAAGAAAAAAAAATGCATAATTTGGAAAGAATAATTGTGTGGTGGCAATACGGCAACATAATGACATCATTATAGATAAGATCTAATTTTTAATAATGTAATAAGAGTGTATCACTCATTTGGAGTGTGGACAGTAAGTTGTCGCTCCGTGAGTTCCAATTTTGTTAACTATTTTCAATGTGAATATAAAAATTATATGAAATGATTCTAAATATTCAAACTTAGAAGCTTCAACTAAGTTCGGTTTCATTGAAATATTTGTCCTGTAAATATTTGCATCGGTAAAACCACCATTGGTAGTTCAAACAGTCGATTCGTATTTAGAAAATTCTAGAACCGTAGTGTACAACTGTAGAAATCTATTTTTAAAAGCTGTCGAAACAGATATTTTTTTCATAAAAATGTGTTCCATACAATTTATGTCTACCGATGAAATACAACTATTTCGGACATTTTTAAAAATTTAAAAAGTTTGAAAGTTAGTGTGATAAAATCTCACACAATACTTACTCGTTTCATGTTTAGCAGGTTTTAATACCGGGTGTTGAAATCTAGGTACATGTATGTGCAAAATGGTCTATTCCTATTCAATAGATTTTAAAATGTGTTGGTGTCCTGAAAAAAATAATGTACACTCACTTCTAAGTTCTATAATGGTAGTAAAATTACGATGTTAAAATGGTGATATCATATTCATTGGGTTTTATTTAAACTGAATGCTAAAATTTTTGGGGGTGAAAATTCGTTAGTTTGTTAAATTCTAAACTTCGATATTTCAATTACATCCACCATTTTAAAAATGGCCGAATCATATTCAATGCGTAATATCATTAAAATGATGTATTTCAGATTACGTGTACCAAATCAGACCCTTGAAGTATCCAACTATTAAAATATATTATTAGAAAAAATATGTGGCAACACCTCATACTGCTGACGTCATTATAGATAATATCTAATTTTTAATAGCGTAATGAGAGTGTATCACTCATTTGGAGTTTGCCCAGCGGGTAGTGAAGAGGTCGTTCTGTGAGTTCTAATTTTCATTATTATTATTTTTATATACTTTTAGATTTATTTTTCAAAAATCACACACACACACTTAGAATGGTTGAATCCTGTTCACAAAACATAATTTCAGCTATGTATTACATTCATGTTTTTAAAGTTTGTGTATACATTTGTTTTTAGATACACAACACTTAAAATGGTCGAATCGTATTCATTGAACACAATTTGTGTGTTCATCCGTAATCAATTTGTTTTTAAACATTCGAAATCATTTCGTTATTATTATAAAAATCGTATTGATAGTTAGATTTATTAAAAAAAAAAAAAAAAAAAATCCACTGAATACAATTTTAGCTAATTATTACATTCGTGTTTTTAAAGTTTGCGTATACATTTGTTTTTAGATACACAACACTTAAAATGGTCGAATCGTATTCATTGAACACAATTTGTGTGTTCATCCGTAATCAATTTGTTTTTAAACATTCGAAATCATTTCGTTATTATTATAAAAATCGTATTGATTTATTTTTAAAAAAAAATCCACTGAATACAATTTTAGCTAATTATTACATTCGTGTTTTTAAAGTTTGTGTATACATTTGTTTTAAAAAATCATAATGTTATAATACACAGATTTATATTCACTCCGTAGCATTCTGTTTTAAAACGCACCCTTGCATCGCTATTCACCGAGCGATTCGAATGAACTTTGAAAAATAATCTAACTTCCACTGATAAGGTACACTTCGAAGTTAACTGCCTATAAAGCACGGGTGCTTTGGCACAGCGGTAAGACGCGCGGCTTCTAATCAGTTGGGCCCAAGATCGAATCCAGCTCCTGACAAGTGAAACATTAATTTCTTTTGGAAAAAAAAAATGCCGATAGATGGCAGCACTTCATCAAAATTCGCCAGAGGGCGCTTTAACTACTTCACGCTGATAAGATCTTTCAGTCTGTCGCTGACCAGCAGAGAGGGAGGACGTGTGCTAAGGAGCTCCAAGGCGCGACACGTCATTTCCAGATTGTTCGATTGCGACATCCCTTGAAACTTCTTCCTCAGGTCAAGGGTCGGTCAGCGATTGCGAAATCCCTTGAAACCACTTCCTCAGGTCAAGGGTCAGTCAGCGATTGTGACATTCCCTCTCAAGACTCGGAGTGAAACTCACTCCGTATGAGTCATCAGACCTCTGTGAAAGACTTTCGCAATTGCCCTCTTCCGAAAGAGGCATCCGGTGCTGCACCACCTCACCAAACTTCCAAAAGAGGGGAGGGGGGCAGTGAGAGGCATCCTCCCTCCTGGGGGTCTCAAGACCCTCCAAGGAGGGTCCACTCCAAAGAGGGAAGACACTCCAAAGAGGCATCCTCCCAAAGAGGATCCTCTCAAAGAGGGAAATTCCCTCCCAAAGAGGGCCTCTCCTCCTGAGCCACCTCCCCTCTTTGGACTGTTACGCCCCTTTTATAACTACTATCCGCACAGGTGTCTGCGGATAGTAGTTATAAAAGTGGGTGCGGTGCGCACAGTGTGGTGCGGTTTTACGGTATCTTTTATTATCGGCCCTTACTTTTATGAGAAAAGTCGGTAAAGTAGAAAATTGACCTGTTCTATCACTGCTGACAGGTATGCCAATATGCTACGAAACTTCGTGGTTTCATAACTGTAGCAACGGGGATGTCTTGATTCGACCACCTTCATGCAGAATGGTGCACAACCCCACGTCGGAGTTAATATACAGCGTTTATTGAATGAACATTTCTCTGACAGCAGACTCATTAGTCGTGCATTTTCCACGGCATGGCCACCGAGGTCACCCGATCTCAATCCCTGTGACTTTTGGTTGTGGGGATTTCTTAAAATAATTGTATATCAAGGATATGTCCCCGACATCACAACGTTGAAAGATCAGATAACGTTACACGTGAGATAAATCACTTCTGATATTCATTCATTATTTACACTACTACACTTTTGAAGCGCCAAAATTTCCCCTGGAGACAACTTTTGGAACTAATATTTTTTTTAGAAATCAAAACCGTATGTTTCACTGTGTACGCCCACCGAATTCTGTTACGTTTCGTTCAATACATTACTCGCTAGAGGGCTCTAAAACACCGCACGTTATTTTATGGCCACCCGGTATATATATATATATATATATAATATGTAAAGATAAATATATATATATATTTATTTATTTTGTGTGTGTGCGTGCGTGCGTGCTTCCGCACGAGAGGTGTGAACATGAACGCATATATAATGCTGTGAAATATATCTACCAATTTTGATGGAATATTTTCAGATTTGGTATGATTTTTTTCTACTCCACAAAGCGAGAAATCCCGTCAATGTTAAAGTGTTCCGAGGATTAGAGGTTGTCGAGATATTAATAAAAATCTCGATATTAAACCTGATAGAAATAACATTATGCAAACGATTATTTTCTGAAACTTTATTCAAAGAAAATTATATCATGTTACTTAGCAATCGAATTAAATCACATGTGTTTATTCAGCAGATGATTTTTATGTAATTTATACGATTTAAACAATGAAGAAATTGGTAAAAAAATATATTTTTTTAAATGAACTGCATTATATTTTCGACTAGCAATATACCTGTTCTTCGTAAGGAATATATAATATAACTAGAACGAATTATCCGACATTGTCCGGGTCGTAAACAAACGTCCATTACTACTCAATTCACCAAGCACGCCATCCGAAAAAAAAACAAAACAAAACAAAAAAAACCCTTTTTTTAATATGTGATTTTTTAATATGAAATGTTTATAATACTCTTACAATCTTTTATTTCAAAGTTCAAATCTCTATTTGTAAACCTCGGACTTTAAATTTTTTAAGTTTAATCTTACTACCAAAGCGCCATCTGTCTGGAATTCCCGGTTTCGCGAGCGAGATGCTTGAATATGATCTTGCCACAGTGACCTCGCATGAAATTCGAGCCATAATTTTTCTTCATGCTTTTTATAGTGTTTTTAGCGGTCGTAAAGAAAATTCGAGCTTATTAAATGACACAAAAATTAATACGAAATTAAAAAAAATAACGCTGAGGTTCACCTATTTGGGGCAGACATACAGACATTTTCCTTTATTAAGTAAGAAGAAACTTAAAATTTACAATTCTCTGTAAATTACAATAGAATTTCAAATAACATTGTTATTCCAAAACACTCTATTTAATTATTTAAATTTATTCTCCCCGTAATAAGTATTAGAATCTCTGTTCTCGCTATACATAATTATCTTCACTATTAAGGTTCTTCCTTCTTATACTTCCTGCTTAAGGTGTCTCTTTAAAGTTTTGCTGTTTTATCCTAATTATTATCCACATTTCTATTGAGTATTGTATCTTAATTTATTATATATATATATATATATTGATGATTTGCTGTTATATTTTATTCTGTGGGTGTTTTAGAAAGTTAGGTTTATCGTGTTGCAGCTTCTTACTTTTCGTTCATTGGATTTTCTAACTACTATTATTATATATATATATATATATATATATATATATATATATATATATATATATATATATATATATATATATATATATATATATATATATATATATATAGATAGATAGATAGATAGATATATATAAGTGACAATGTAAAAACCGTTAATTTCATTTCATACATTTCTAATTTTCACGCGAAGAAATGTTTCACCCGAGCGGTCGCAGACGCAATTACGCCATTAGACTCATAACGCTGCGTAACTCTGGAGGGTACAAAATCATTAGCACTCCACAATATGAATTCGCAGCGTGCTACACATTCACGCATCTTCAGGAGAGAGGAGTTGAGGGGCTCTCTCGGGCATGAACGATGAGGTCGGAAGCAGCCCAAGTGGGAGCAGGGTGAAAACCGCTCAACGAAAAAGAAAGCCATGTCTTCATTTCTTTTCCTCTGAGCGGAGCGGTGCGGTGAAGTTATTTGCGCTCGATAGATCTCGACATTTATGGCCTTGTGAACTAACTGGTAATGCAGAAATAACGCTTTTATGCCAGGAAAAATATTGCCATTTGGCAAATATTCGATTGCGTTGCTCTTTTTATATTTTAAGTGAGATATCGGGCAGTGACTCGAAGACTTACAGTCATGGAGCGTCCGCTCCATGACTGTAAGTCTCTATGAGCAAAAGTAGAAAATAAGGGTTATCAAGTAGGGTATAATTATTTCGAAAAAATATGAACATATATAGGAAAATCATGTATATAAATCAAATAGTGTACAGAGAAATTACAGAATTTCCCAATTTGAAGGTTTTAACTAATATAAAGGGATCCCAGGAAAGCCCTTAAACCCTCCAATAACTTTGTAAGGAACGGTCAATGAATGCATATGTTAGGCCATTCTATAGTAATGTGACCATGCAAGATCGAAAAGAAATGTATCGCCCGTAGCGATGAATGTACAAAGTTAAGGTAACGAATTCTTTAATAAAGCGAAACAAGCTTATATACATTCTGCAGAAAGTTCCGGAAAAAGTTCGTAACTCGTACAGTTCTTGGTCAATCTACAAAATTTGAGAAGTTTCTAGAACTCGTCAAAATTTTTCCAAGTTGGCGATTCTTCGCCTAATTTTAACTAAAGTCACTAAATATGTGGCCAAGGTCAAGCAACCCAGACCTTGAAATTATAGCAGTGGTTTTCTGTTACGTTTATGTAGCAATATGGTGTCAGTTCCGTTCAGTAGCGTAGCGTGATATTTTTGACTGGGGAAGCTGAGCGATTGGCGTTTAAATTTGGAAAAGGTTTTGTACTATAAGTGAAATTTATATTGGAATTCACACAATAAGTTTTATTTCCTTGGTGAGTAAAATAAAATAAGTTTACATATAAATGCTAAGAGTGACTGAAATGCACGATATTTTAAAATACATTACCTATGTAAGATAAATACGTACAAAATATAACATTTTAAATGTTTCATTAATTCTCAATTAGTTGAACTTTTACAACTAATTCATTAAATATAAAGTCATGGTCGCTTCCTCTCGGAAAACGTTCTACAGGCGTCCATGTAAGAAAGAGTGCACTGAAAATTGGCCAGAAATCTGGAATACAAGCTTAGTTAAATATTAGTGTAGTTAGCAATGTCCTTAAACAATATTGTATATTAATTATTTACAAATACTGTATGAAAATTTAAAAATATCTTATAATTACAATATGCTTAAAATTCGCTAGAAATTTATCAACCACTTTTTTACTTTCCTTATATACATAATGTATAAGAAAAGTATTGTGAGCGGGTCGAAAATTCGAAAGCATGCCTGATCACGAATCAAACATTTTTGAAGTGATGTCTGTGTGTGTGTGTGTCAGTGAGTCTGTGGAGACGATAACTGACGAACGAATGGACCTATTCGAACGAAATTTGGTACAAAATCCACAATCCACAAACATTGGAAGCCTATTGTTTTTATACGCAATCGAATGTTCAGAACCCCTCTAAATTTTCGAGTGAAATTTTGAAAAAATCATCAAAAAATCAAAACCGCTAATAAAGTTACGCAAATAGACATTTATGTAATTTTTCATTAGAAAACGATTGACATAAATTTTAGAACACTAACATGAACCGTTCTCGAGATATTGCACATTAAAAAAAAAAAAAAAAAAAAAAAAAAGTCATATAAAATTAAAAAAAAAATATTTCCTATTGAGAAACATGTTCACTTTTCATATGTAATACCATGCGATAAAGTTGGTGACATCAATCTCGTGGATATAGCTCGTTCCATTCATGGAAAAAGATACTTTGAGTAATACTTTTGTATTTGAGCGCCAATAGTCATTTATCTGCTGTAAGAATAACTTATGTCTTCGTCCATAACGCTTGGCAAGATTTTGGCGACGAATTTGGTGGAATGTCGTCAACTTGGCGACTTTTTTAAGTGTTGCTAAATTAGCGAAAAACTAGCCAAATGGATAAAAATGACGCTAAATCAATGACGACTCATTGATGATGACGACATGGGAAATGACGACTCATTGACGAAAATTCAATATCTTAGAAAGAATATAAATAACTACTATAAAAATAATCTATTTTTTTTTACTGTAAAAGTAGTAAATTCATTGTATTATATAAGGAAAGTCATGTGCTGCCCACATCAGATTTTTTTTTATATAACTGAGATTCTTGTGTAACATAGAATTTTAAAAAGGAAATCAGATTTATTCTTTCTAAAACTCCTAAATACGCAAACGTATGCTTCCCGATATTGATGCCTGTATAATGCGCTAAGTCTACTTTGCAAACTACTTAAGTTTAATGGAAGTAATTCTTAGTTTTAATATTGTTTAAAGTTAGGTAAATGCTAGGTTACGTGAAAAATGTCTCAAATTCCTTAGAATTGTAAATAATGAATAATTTTTGCTAATATTAATTAATCGATAGAATCACATTTGACCCGGAATGGAGGATCCATTAGCCTTGCACTGCCCACCCTCACCTACCCGTCATTGATGAAACGTCACATCCCACATCCAATCAATGATTGTTAATAAAGGTTTAAAAATAGGGAAACAATAGCCACGCCTTCTATAAGCTAGCTTCCCATGTTAGTTAATCAGATAGGGAAGAGTTTAACAAATGGGAGGTCTTAATGCCATGCTGCTCCTTATAGACAACGAAGGCCAGATGATTGTAGCTTCTAAAATATTAAAATATGCATTTTAATGGGGAAAATACTTTGCAACGGGCCACTTTAAACAAATAAAGACAACAATTTTCTAAATAATACATATATATTCGCAAATTTATTAAAAAGTTATAATAAATAAAAGTATGTTTCAATAATTCTTTAAATTAGATTTTAAACAAGGGAGGCTTAGCTTTTTAGCCTCAATGGACGCTACGTCACTGCTTCTGTTACATACTTCCGCTTCATCCCATCACATTTCTTTCAAGATTCGCTCCGTACCCCGCCCCATTAAATGTTTTACATCAAAAAATTTCTCTTTCATCAGCGTAAAGGAAGCAGGGCCCAGTCATTCCAGCAAAAACAGGGAAATGTCTGTCGGGAATTAAGACAGCTGTTTTCGCGAATATTTTTGAAGTGACTGCTGTCTCACTTATCCAAATAATGAAGGTTCTCTTCTGCCCATAAAACCAGTTAATTCCTGTATCTATTTGTCTTCTGTTATTAGTAATGAAGTATTGAAATTTTCAGACAATGCTGATAATATTGGGAAAATATTCAAATGCCAATATTTGTATGGCATATTGAATATCATTATTGGTTTAATAGTGATAGTTATTAAAATTTTGGCTACTCACTTTTTATCTGTTAACCCGAAAATTAATTTTTCTACCAGGAAAGAAAGACAAAGCTTTTCTCTGTTATGATCCGTTTAATTCTATTACTAACCATATTCATTAATCACTTTACAATAGAGATTGCAACAATGTAACTGCTGAATTGTTGAGCCAGTTTTGTATAGAGATATGAAGTGAAAAGAAAATCCGTTGTCACGAAAAAAGAACACTACACTTTTTGAGAAGATGATTCGGTGATAATTGATTAAAGTTAACCTGCTGCGTTGCCCAGTTAGAGGAGATTTTTTTTTTTTTTGGTGTTTACTTCTTCAGAGAAGAGTTTTTTAGCTATATATATATATATATATATATATATATATATATATATATATATATATATATATATATATATATATATATACTCGTCAAAAGTGAGATTGCAACACCATGAAGGGATGAACATAGACATATGTCAATCACAGTGCCTGTAGAAGAGAGAGTCATATGCAAATGATTAAGTTTTCGTACATATCGGGTCACGTGACACTCAATTTCGGGTGATAAAGACCAGCAGACGACTCATCACGTAACTGCTATGCGCGACGAGTTGCAGAAGCCGAACTTCCGAAAAAGTGAAGAAGCGATGCCTCGAAGACGTCAGCGAGCTGTATAGTAGCAGTTAACGGCTGGGGAACAAGATCGCATTCTGGAGCTGCGTGACGTGGGTTTGTCGAAGCGTGCAATTGCCACGCGTGTTGGGTGCGACGTGAGTGCCATCCAGCGATGTGTGACACGATGGAAGCAAGAATATAAGAGAACACGCCAAAGAGGGAATGGTTCGAACAGGCGCACGGCAGAGCGCACTGACTGGCAGATTCGTCGAACCGCTCGTGGAGACCCGTTCGCATTGGCAAGTGAGATCCGAAAGAGCCTGCCATCATCAACGGTTGCACCTGCGTGCACCCAAACTATTCACAGCAAGTTGCATGAAAAACTGCTGCGCGCATGGCACCCAGCCACTGGGGTGCCATTAAGCGCTCGACACAGGGATGCACGTCTGGCGTGGTGTTGTCGTTATTGCAATTTGACCAATGAATGGTATCGGGTATTGTTTTGCGGGTGAATCTCGCTTCTGTCTGTGGAGGAATGACAACTGTGAACGGGTGTGGCGGCTTCTTGGGGAACGTCACTTACCAGCTCATATCACCAGGCGGCAGTCACACTGGGCATCACGGTTTGGGGCGGTATCATGTTCGATCAGCGGACAGCTCTGGTGCGTTTTGCAGATAATCTGATAGCCGACCAGTACGTTACACAAGTTGTGATGCCTGTAGGTTCGGCCACTGGTGTAATCTGTCCCCAGCACGGTGTTCCAGCAAAACAATACCACACCGCACGACGCACTCTCAACAGCCTGAACGGAATTCACATCCTTTCCTTGCCGGCAGTTTCGCCGGATCTCTCTCCTATTGAACACGTGAGGGCCCTCAGCGGATGTCAGGTGCACCGGGGACCACTGATACATACCGTAGACCAGGGATGCACAGACTTGTTAAGACCAAGGGCCACATAGATCCACTGTGACTTATTTATTCCCCTCCCCCCCACCATCAACAAACAAACAAACTTGAAAGTAATCTACCATATATTGTTTATTTTATTTATACCTATCATAATTGTTACCAAAAAAAGATAATAAAAAGTAAGTGAATTTAATTTGATGTGTGACATTGCATTGATTTGACAATTGTTTTGATATTTGGCTTGAGTTTTGTTGTAGTTAACCGCAAAATTGATTCTAAATTTTCATCAGTCAAGCGGTTACTATTTTTCGATTTGTTAATATTCATGACTGAAAAAGTTTGTTCACGTATATATGTTGACCCAAAGGGCTTGTGCATTTTAATGCATTCTCTAAAAACGATTTATAATTATTTTTATCGACACGACAATAGAAGTTTAATAAATTGCCTTCACTAAATTTTTTTTTCAGGTTCTCATCGTTTTGCATGTGGATGAGTTCAAGCCTGTACTGATTCGGGTGCATTTTCGGGAAAAAAGGACTGCTAAATAAATCTAGCTACGATTTTACTTTTTGAAAATCAGGAAAATGATCCTTGTAGGCTGATATCAAGTTATCAATCTTTTCAAAATATACAGTTTTGAAGTTGACATTGAACTTTTCAGAAACTTTCTTGTAATTAGGAAAATGGACGTAATTTCCTGACTTCAGTTGGGTTTGAAATAGATTTAACTTGCACTAAAAAGACAAAATGTGGTCGTAAAGTTGAGTAACCAATTGATCTTTGCCCTGAAGTCGCGTATTTAAGGTATTTAAATGATTAGTATTGTCAACCAGAAAAGCTAAGTCACATAACTAATCCGGTCTTTATATGTTACGGACGTTTTTGTTTTTTCAGTCATGAAAGTTTCAATTTCATCAATTAATGTTAGGAACCGCTCCAATATTTGACCGCGATTTAGCCACTTCTGCGTAAAAAATTCACTGAACCTCATTTCTGTGTACAAAATTAAGTCACCATATTCGATTTCAATGTCTCCAAGAAACTTTTTAAACCGCCGGTGATTAAGGCCACGGGATTTTATAAAATTAATTGTTGAAACTACAACTTTTATGACATGTTCAAATCCAAGTTTCTTAGGGCACAAGCTTTCCTGATGGATTATACAGTGAAATTGTATCAACTCATCGACATGCCGTCCCAAATGCTGTTTTAATAATGTTACCAATCCAGATTTAGCTTCTATCATGGAAGAAGCTTCATCAGTCATGATACCTGCTAATTTTGTCAGATCTAAATCAATTTTGGAACACTGTTCCAAAAGCCCAGTGAACATGTCACTGCCTTTCTTTTGATCTGATAATGAACTCATTTCAATCAGCCCCTTACTCACCTCAAACTTGTGCGTTATTCCACGTACAAATATTAACAACTGTGCTGTGGAAGTGTTAGTTGATTCAACAATAGCCAATGAAAAGTAGGCAAATTTATTTGACTATATGTTAATTGGACTTTTACATTTTTTGACATTCCAGTAATTCTTTGCACAGTCTTCCTGTTTAACCGAATTGTCTCAAAATTTTTGGCTGATTCTGGACAATTTTTTTTAGCAGCTATCTCAAGGCAATCTTTGACGAAATCTCCATCTGTAAATGGTCGCCACCTTTTTGCTATAAGGCGAGATATTTCAAAACTTATTTCTGTTGCAAATTCCGAATCATGAATAGGTTTTGTAAATATCACTTGCTGACTTGCCAATTCTCGTTTCAAAAAGGAAATATTTTGGTTACGTAGTTTTTCGGGTAGTTTTGGAAATGTAGAATGCAGACTTTCATGGCTACGGCACTTTTGCATATCAAACACACGATATTATTAAACGACTGCGCAAAACAATATTTTTCGATCCAGCTATCCTGAAACTACCGCTTTTCATCCTGTACTTTGTGTTTCCAGCATGGCCCTGTTTTATCCATTATAGAATATATTTTCTATCTTCTCCAAGGGGTGATAATTAATTGTAGCAACCTCACCTATGAAAACAAAACACTCATATGACAAATAGACGAATTATAAAATTTGTTAACATTATTACTAACCGATTATTGTAAGTAGATAGGCAATAGATGCTTACAAGGTTGACCGAAATACATTAAGCAACAGTTATTTATCTTTATCGTCAATAATTCAAACACACCTTAAAATACAATGCAACGTAAAACCATACGGATGGCTCACGCATTGCCAACTGAATGATAGCGGTTGTCCCTACGCGTGGCGCCACAGCCACTTTGCTGTGAGCATGTTGTTATTGTTGAGACCCAGACCGTCCGACCTACCAGGAAGGTGTAAGGTAAACCGTTTGGACGGCCGGGAAGTGCCACCCAATTTAAACCGGAACCCAGTGGGGGAGGCATCCACAGGGACCGTACCCTCCTTCCCCTACCACCAACCTCTCGGAAAGACTTACGGACCCACATGTTTAACGTGATCGTACTCCGCATGAACACGGCGGCAGTTGTGGCAGCGTGCAAATCCAGAGCGTAAACCACCGGGCTACCGCTCTCGAAATGTGCCAACAGCACGCGGTGTTTCCAGGTGGGCACCCACCCAAGTACTAACCGCGCCCGATGCTGCTTGACTTCGGTGATCTAACGAGAACCGGTGTTTTCAGCACGGTACGGCCGTTGGCTTGCTGTGAGCATGTGCAATTTTTAAAAATTACCCATCGTGAGACTTGTTAAAGTTAAAATAATATATGGTGAGGCTGGCAGCCAGCAAATCAACGGAGGGCCGCGGTCTGTGCATCCCTGCCGTAGACGAAGAGGACGCTGCTTAACAAGGAATATTTCAAGCAACCATTAATAGCCTCATCCACAGTATGTTTCGCCGTTTAGCGGCCTGTGTAGCTGCCCGTGGGGACCAAATTTATTACTGAATAAACAGGTTTTTCTTGCATAACTTTTTTTGTTCTTTAAATCATTTGCATATGACTTTCTCTTCTACCGATACTGTGATTTGCATATGGCTACGTGCATTCCTCGTGGTGTTGCAATTTAACTTTTGACGAGTGCATATATCTTGATCGTACATGGTTTTGGAAATACTTTTCACTTTTATTATATTATATATTTTTCTTGTGTGATACTCTCACAATTTTTGGATGCCAAGAAAAAAATAGCTCCATTTGTTGATTTACCAGTTTGAATCTATTCAGCTCATACACTATTCATGCACTTACATCGTGTATGCTAATGCAGGGAACGAGGGGCTTAGTACCTGTATTACATATATGAGTTTTTAAAAATTAAAAATTAATTTCATTATTGGGTGTAGTTAAAAGTCTTAATTTATATCAAGGCTTTCTCAACATGATATCCCGAATTCAAATGCTTATTATTCCTTATATACACAATGTATAAGGAAAGTATTGTGACGGGGTCGAAAATTCAAATTCGAGTTTTCGACGGGAGAGCACGTTTCAAGCATCCCTG
>OX578153.1:85623682-85646182 GCA_951213105.1 Amaurobius ferox
TCAATGAGACATGCAATACTGAAAGCTGCACGCTGTATATTTATTGACCTTGCAGAAATTAAAATCCACGTTGTGTACCTGAATATAAATGCACTGTAGACCATTCTGCAGCCTTTGCTCATTTTTTTTTCAGCGATTACTTTCCTTATATACATAATGTATAAGGAAAGTATTGTGATGGGGTCGAAAATTCGAATTCGAGTTTTCGACGGAAGAGCACGTTTCAAGCATTCCTGATCACGAATCAAGCATTTTTGAAGTGATGTCTGTGTGTGTATGTGTGTGAATGTATGTGTGTGTGTGTGTGTGTGTGTGTGTGTGTGTGTGTGTGTGTGTGTCAGTAAGCCTGTGGAGATGATAACTGACGAACAAATGGACCGATTCGAACCAAATTTGGTACAAAAATCACATTCCGTAAACACTGGAAGCCTATTGCTTTTATACGCAATCGAATATTAAGAACCCCCCTAAATTTTCGAATGAAATTTTGAAAAAATCGTCAAAAAATCAAAACCTCTAATAAAGTTACGCAAATAGACATTTCTTATGTAATTTTTCATTAGAAAACGATTGACATAAATTTTAGAACGCTAACATGAACCGTTCTCGAGATATTGTACATTTTTCAAAAAATTATCAAAAAGTCATATAAAATAAAAAAAAAATTCCTATTGAGAGACATACTCACTTTTCATTTTAAATACCATGCGATAAATTGGGTGACCTCATTCTCGTGGATCTAACTCGTTCCATTCATGAAAAAATATACTTTGAGTAATACTTTTGTTTTTGAACGCCAATAGTCATTTATCTGCTGTAAGAATGACTTATTTCTCAGTGCATAACACTTGGCGAGATTTCGGCGACGAATTTGGCAGAATTTCGCCAACTTGGCGACTTTTTGAAATGTTGCCAAATTAACGAAAATCTCGCCAAATGGATAAAAATGACGCTAAATCAATGAAAATGACAACTAATTGTCAAAAGTTCAATATCTTGGAAAGAATATTAGTATCTACTATAAGAAAAATCTAAGTTTTTTACTATAAAAGTAGTAAATTCACTGCATTATATAAGGAAAGTCATGTGTTGCTCACATCAGATTTTTTGATAACAAATGCCGGTTATAAAGTTTCGTGAAAATCCATAAATATTTATGGACGCTATCATCTACGTATGAAATCGACCACAGATATCAGACAGACGGACATCACTCCAAAAATAGTCAAAACGTGTTCAAAAGCTCTTAAAATGTATATTGGCATAAAATCTCGAAAAATTTTGGAAAAGCAATGCTTTTTCAATATTTCGTATGAGAATGAAAATAGTAAAAAAAAATGAAGTGCAATTCTTTTTCTGTTTGGCGTCCATTCTTGGCGAAAAACAGCGTAAAATATGAATGTATGAAAAAGCCAAGTGGAGATTGATACTTTGATATTTTTGTAATGGGAAAGCAATTGACTGACGACCGCGTTATCCACCTCTTACTGTTTGCCATAAGAGCATCTAGAATTTGCTAACGAAAGTATATTCAGCTCATTCTGCTGAAGTCTCTGTGGGTATATAGTCGTAATGAATGGAATCATTGAAATGGGGAATTTTATTCGCCACATGTGGGTTTGTAAAAAAATTTCCATCGTAGTATCACGCAGAGTCAATGAGACATGCAATACTGAAAGCTGCACGCTGTATATTTATTGACCTTGCAGAAATTAAAATCCACGTTGTGTACCTGAATATAAATGCACTGTAGACCATTCTGCAGCCTTTGCTCATTTTTTTTTCAGCGATTACTTTCCTTATATACATAATGTATAAGGAAAGTATTGTGATGGGGTCGAAAATTCGAATTCGAGTTTTCGACGGAAGAGCACGTTTCAAGCATTCCTGATCACGAATCAAGCATTTTTGAAGTGATGTCTGTGTGTGTATGTGTGTGAATGTATGTGTGTGTGTGTGTGTGTGTGTGTGTGTGTGTGTGTGTGTGTGTGTGTGTGTGTGTGTGTCAGTAAGCCTGTGGAGATGATAACTGACGAACAAATGGACCGATTCGAACGAAATTTGGTACAAAAATCACATTCCGTAAACACTGGAAGCCTATTGCTTTTATACGCAATCGAATATTAAGAACCCCCCTAAATTTTCGAATGAAATTTTGAAAAAATCGTCAAAAAATCAAAACCTCTAATAAAGTTACGCAAATAGACATTTCTTATGTAATTTTTCATTAGAAAACGATTGACATAAATTTTAGAACGCTAACATGAACCGTTCTTGAGATATTACACATTTTTCGAAAAAATTATCAAATAGTTATATAAAATAAAAAAAATTTATTTCCTATTGAGAAACATGCTCGCTTTTCATATGTAATATCATGCGATAAATTGGGTGACATCATTCTCGTGGATCTAGCTGGTTTCATTCATGAAAAAGATACTTTGGGTAATACTTTTGTATGTGCACGCCAATAGTCATTTATCTGCTGTAAGAATAACTTATTTCTCCGTCCATAACGCTTGGCGAGATTTTCGCGACCAATTTGGCGGAACGTCGCCAAGTTGGTGACATTTTTAATTGTTGCCAAATTAACAAAAATCTCGCCAAATTGATAAAAATGACGCTAAATCAATGAAAATGATGACTAATTGAAGAAAATTCAGTATCTTGGAAAGAAAATAAATTCATTGCATTATATAAGGAAAGTCATGTGTTGCCCACATCAGATTTTTTTAAACTGTAAAAGTAGTAAATTCATTGCATTATATAAGGAAAGTCATGTGTTGCCCACATCAGATTTTTTTAAACTGTAAAAGTGGTAAATTCATTGCATTATATAGGGAAAGTCATGTGTTGCCCACATCAGATTTTTTTGTTGATAATTTCGGCAAACTATCAGAAAAGCCGTAATTGCAGGCGTTCATGAAAATTTCAGTTTCATTTCTGAAATATTCAGCTAATTATCGTCTGTCGAAGCGTTATTTTTTTTTATTTTTATACATACAATAGCAGTAAACCCATCCTTCGTATGGATAATATAATATAAATAAACTTAATATTCATAATTATGAGTATATTCCTGTAGTATTCTAAATGACTTTGTTATTTAAAATATTCTATTAAAATATTTAATTTAATTCTTCTTAGAAATATATACGAATCTCTGGGCTCGATATACAAAATTATCTTCACAGGCAGATCTGAAGAATAAAGCATCCTGGTACAGTTTGTAAATAAATTTAGAGAAAATATTTTTTAATTCTAACAAAACGACAGATATTATCTAGAAAATCGTACTTAATTATGCAAAATATTGATTTTTCATCGATTCGGTATCATTTTGATAAATTTAGCGTCATTTTATCAATTTGATAATATTTTCGTCAATTTAGCGACATTTTAAAAAATCGCCAAATTGACGAAACATCATCACAATACTATCCCCTAACAAAATACAATTAATTTCATTTATTTAGCGCAATTTTATCAATTTTCAATTATTTTTATGTGGGGCGCGACAGCCCAGTGGTTAGCGCGTGGGAATTGCACTCGGTCGGCCAGTGTTCGATTCCCGCCACTGTCAAAACTGCCGCCGTGTTCATGCGGAATACGATCATCACGTTAAACATGTGGGTCTGTAAGTCCTTCCGAGATGTTGGTGGTAGGGGAGGGAGGGTACGGTCCCTGTGGATGCCTCCCCCACTGGGTTCCGGTCTAAATTGGGTGGCACTTTCCCTCTGTCCAAACAGATACCTTATTACCTTTGTGGTAGGTCGGACGGTCTGGGTCGAAGCAGATATTTTTATGCATTTACAAACATTTTTATTAAGACGACATTTTAAAAATTTGCTAAATGTGTTACTAAGTAGGATGGTTGGACTGACAGACAAATACTACTGAAACATTATTTCAGCACTCTCTTCTAACGAAACAAAATGAATTTCATTGATTTTGCGTCGTTTTTATTAATTTGGCGGCATTTCCGTCAATTTGTCAACGGCTAGGAAAAGTTGCCAAGTTAACTATATCCATCCATATTCGTAGATCTGAAGAATAAAACATCCTGATCCCGTTTGTATATACTAAATGAAAACACTAAAATTGTATTAGAAGATATATCCGTTCTACTCTATATTCTGTTTCAACAATCGACTGATTTTATGGCTAAAGACAATATATGAGTTTATTGGCTAAACACAATATATGAGTTTGAAAACTCTTTGCCAAAAGAAATGAAAGTTATGTACGCAGTCCGTAATTAATATAATTAAAAGAAAAATCAAACCGTTAAATTAATTATAAGGTATATTTTTATATCCATTTATTTATTATTCAAATCGAAAAAATAATAATAAAAATTAACAAATATATTTGATTTAATTGCGTTGCTGAGCAACATGATCTAAGAAAGAATCTTTCTCGTAAAATGCTGATAATTAAATAACCATTTTGATTTCTTAATACTTTTCATTGTTGAGTAAAAGCCTGGGAAAAATAAACTATGGTGATAGAGTTCCCATTTCCAAATCTCGGAATTATTTTTTCTACTATTCTTTTAGATATAACTCGAGAATAGTTAGAAGTATAGAATTTGTTTTTATACCATCATGCGTTAAAGAAAATATTCCAAGTTTTCTTAAATAAATTTATTGTTGTACAGTCAACCCACCTATAACGCGGTACTCTCATAATGCGGTTTCTATATAACGCGGAGCAAAAATTGCGACAGTCCTTTCATAACGCTCTACCCATAAAACGCGGTAGTCTTATAACGCGGTTTCTCTATTATAAAACTCAATTAGCTTAAGCGGTCTACCTATAGCATGAATTTTTCTATTACACTTTTACGGTTGAAATTAATGGGGAATTCCCTTGTTTTTTTATCTACATACATCACCATTTTTCAATTATCACGAAAATCCCCTGTAAAAAAATTAATACATTCACATCATATGCATTGGCAGACGAAAATATGGGTAAAGAATAGGTTCAAAATTTCAATTTAAATTGTGTGAAAATGGACCTGGATTTGGGCACACATTTAGAAAATTACTTTATTGAAAATGATTCTTCAACAGTGCGAAGTGGAAAGTTAAAAAGAGAATTACAAAACTGCTTAGCTCCTTATGGAGGAATTTTGGTAGAGCTACAAAATAAAACTACATTTGATATAATTAGTAAATTGTTTCTTATCCATTTGAAGACCAATTTTAAAAAATCTGATGTGGGCAGCACATGACTTTCCCTGCAGACTTATATTCACGTTCTCTTTATTTTAATTAAATTTAATTCACTATATTAATTCAATCTTTGTTCTCATTTTATAACTGGACTTATTCTCAAAGGTGGTGTAGAGAAAATACGGAAAAACTAAAATATCTCGAGAACGGCTAGTCCTAGTGCAATGGGGTTGGTTTTATTCCTTTCATCGTTAAAAATTACGTATAAAACAAGCATTTAATGGACATATTTGAGCATACGTAGTTTTTTTATTTTAGATTTTGACGATTTTTGCGGGTCATTTTGTAAAAAAGGGGCAGGTTATTTTTCTTCGAATCATACCAAAATCTAATCAGCACTAGGGTAATCCACAAAAGACTTATCTACCGAATTTTGTGAAATTCGGTTCATTAGTTTTTTAGCTAAAGTGGATGCAGGCTTTTCCGGTCCATTTCACAAAAAAAGGCCAACTCTTTTATTCTGAGTCATACCCAAAACTAATCAGCACCAGATTCGCTTACAAGTAATTTACCTACCAAATTTTATGAAATTCGGTCAATTAGTTTTTTAGTTAGAGTGGATACAAAATCTGCACAGACAGACACACAGACAGACACACAAACAGACATCACGCATTCTATAGGTCTCGAAACGTGTAGATTCGTCGAAAACTCGAATTGCGATTTTCGGCATGATTCCAATACTTTCCCTATACATTATCATGTATTGCAGGGAAAGTAAAAAAAACGTGTAATCTAATATGGAAAATGTAAAAAAGTTTTAAGACTTAACACTTAAGACTTAAACAGCTTTAAATTAGGCAAAAGATACGGCAAAAACATAGATTTCAGGTCGTACAGAAATAGAATATGTGTTAAGACAAAATTTCCATTCGAGAACTTACTATATGAGCATTACTTTAGCAAAATTATTATACAGTTCCCAATTATACGTCGAAACTTTAATTAAGGTTATCTTGGGTAGTTTTGATCGTATGACAACAGAACTTCCTTTTTCAAGACTAATTGGGCCTTGGAAAATATGTTTATAATAGATATATTTTTCAAGGGGGCCCGTATAAAAGTTATATTTTGTACTTTTTACTGAAATGTGCCACATGATCAAAATTTGCATGCGACAATAGTGTACCTTAATTAAAATATTTTTACTTTCTTATACTATGTAATATATTAAGGAGGAAATATTGATTCTATGAAAATTTTCGAATACGATATTTTGATTCCAATATATGTTTTAAGACGTCCTGAACACGTTTTGACTATTTTTGGAGTGATGTCCGTCTGTCTGTAGTTAATTTCTTGTATTCACGATAGCAGTCATACATATTAATGGATTTTCACGAAACTTTATATCCGGCTTTGTTAGAAAAAATCTGACGTGGGCAACACATGACTTTCCTTATATAATTTAATGAATTTACTACTTTTACAGTAAAAAAAATAGGTTTTCTTATAGTAGATACTAATATTCTTTCCAAGATATTGAATTTTCGACAATTAGTCGTCATTTTCACTAATTTAGCGTCATTTTTATCCACTTGGCGAGATTTTCGTTAATTCCGCTAAATTCGTCGCGACATTCCGCCAAATTCGTCGCCAAAATCTCGCCAAGCGTTATGGACGAAGAAATAAGTTGCTCTTACAGCAGATAAATGAATATTGGCGTTCAAATACAAAAGTATTACTCAGAGTATCTTTTTTCATGATTGAAACGAGCTAGATCCACGAGAATGATGTCACCCAATTTATCGCATGGTATAACATATGAAAAGTGAACATGTTTCTCACTAGGAAATATTGTTTTTTTCATTTTATATGACTTTTTGATAATTTTTTTGAAAAATGTGCAATATCTCGAGAACGGTTCATGTTAGCGTTCTAAAATGTATGTCAATCGTTTCCTAATGAAAAATTACATAAGAAATGTCTATTAGCGTAACTTTATTAGTGGTTTTGATTTTTTGACGATTTTTTCAAAATTTTATTCGTAAATTTAGGGGGGTTCTGAACATTCAATTACGTATAAAAACAATAGGCTTCCAGTGTTTATGGATTGTAATTTCTGTACCAAATTTGGTTCGAATTGGTCTATTCGTTCGTCAGTTATCGTCTCCACAGGCTCACTGACACACACACACACACACACACACACACACACACACACACACACACACACACACACAGACATCACATTAAAAATGTTTGATTCGTGATCAGGGGTGCTTGAAACGTGCTCTCCCGTCGAAAACTCGAATTCGAATTTTCGACCCCGTCACAATACTTTCCTTATACATTATGTATATAGGGAAAGTAAAAATCTGGAAATAGAAATAATTTTTTTAAATTTGAGCGAAAACTTCGAAATTATACATATTTTTTAAAATGGCAGCATGGGACAAAATTTGATATAATCATGCATAATCATGCATGTTTATTTTTGACTTAATGATCACGAGATGTAATAGTTTCAATCTCTGTAGTGAAAAATAGTCCTGATACAATTATTTTTGTTCGCGACGCCATTAGCCCCCCTTGGGGGCAAGTTACCTTTCACCCGAAGGGGTACATACTCAAGTATGCTATCAATAGAAAGATTTTAAGTCTTTTAAAGTGAAGGGTAACACGCTATAGTTGCAATCATTTGGACTTATGATACCGATCTTTAAAATTTTTGTTGCAAAATTTGAAACAAAAAACGAATTCTGGTATGAGAAAGTCGAGTGGAGCCACATTTCAGTTAATTTAAATTGGAATCATGGGTCTAAGACTAATCATTTAAGATATATTTAGTCGTATATATGCAATCTTTTTGAAACACCCTGTATAAAGATGCATTTTAGGAAAAGAAATTCATTACAAAACTCCAATAAATAAATTATGTCTTGGGTCCCTTTAAAGTTGTTTTACAGTGTTACGTTACCACTATGTAATCTATATAAAGAAAATTGAAAATCTGTCTGTCTGTTTGCTTGTTTGTCTGCCCCATCATCAAGGGAGAACGGCTGAACCGAATTTGCTGAAATTTTGTGGATAGCCTTGAAATAGCTCCACTTAAAGTTTAGTCTATGTTTCAAGTTCCTACAACCAATGGTTCTCGAGATAGTGGAGAAAAAACACAACTTTTGTTTTTCGAATTATCACGGGAGAATGGCTAAATAGAATTGACTAAAATTTTGTGGGTAGCTTTAAAATAGTCCCACTTAAATTTAGTTCAAATTTCGAGTTTCTAAGACAAGGGGTTGTCGAGAAATTAATGAAAAACGAAACTTTTCCCTAGGAGTTCTACTCTCTAACTCTCTGGTTCCTCCAAACAAAAAGGTTGTAAATCGTTTATTTAAAACGTGAAAGTGAATTAAAAATTTATCTCTAAGTTTGGTGGAAGATTTTTGCGCTAATTACTTACTTTCTGAATACATGAATTGTTTGAAAACATGAATTTAAATGGGAAATCTATTACCATGATTTATTTTTCACAAGCATTTACTCAACAATGAAAAGTATTAAGAAATCAAAATGGTTATTTAATTATTAGCATTTTATGAGAAAGATTCTATCTTATATCATGTTACTCAGCAACGCAATAAAATTAAATATTTGTTAATGTTTATTATTATTTTTCGATTTGAATAATAAAAAATCTGATGGGAGCAGCACGACTTTCCTTATATAATGCAATGAATTTACTACTT
This sequence comes from Amaurobius ferox, assembly GCA_951213105.1. Lineage (NCBI taxonomy): Eukaryota > Metazoa > Arthropoda > Arachnida > Araneae > Amaurobiidae > Amaurobius > Amaurobius ferox. The sequence continues at coordinate 85,632,612 of OX578153.1, forward strand.
TTATAGTAAAAGAATATAGGTTATTCTTATAGTAGATACTTATATTCTTTCCAAGATATTGACATTTCATCAATTAGTCGTCATTTTCATTGATTTAGCGTCATATTTATCCATTTGGCGAGATTTTCGTTAATTTGGCAATATATTTAAAAAAAAACGCCAAGCTGACGACATTCCGCCAAACTCGTTGCCAAAATCTCGCCAAACGTTATGGACGAGGAAATAAGTTATTCTTATAGCGGATTATCGTTCAAATACAAAAGTATTACTCAAAGAATCTTTTCTAGTGAATGGAACGAGCTTGATCCATGAGAATGATGTCACCAAATTTATCGCATGACATTACATAGGAAAAGTGAACATGTTTTTCAACAGTTAATATTTTTTTTTATTTTATGGGATTTTTTATGAATTTATTTGAAAAATGCGCAATATCTCGAGAAGTATTCATGCTAGCATTCTACAGTTTATGCCAATCAGTTTTTATGGAAAAATTACGTAAGAAATGTTTATTTGCGTAACTTTATTAAAGGTTTTGATTTTTTGATGAATTTTTCAAAATTTCACTCGAAAATTTTGGAGGATTCCGAACATTCGATTGTGTTTAAAAAAACAATAGGCTTCCTGTATTCACGGATATTTGTACCAAATTTTATTCGAATCGCTCCATTTGTTCGGGAGATATCGTCTCCATAGACTCACTGAACCCCCCCCCCCCCCCACCCACACAGACATAATCTCAAAACGTCTGATTCAGGGATGCTTGAAACGTGCTCTTACATCGAAAACGCGAATTCGAATTTTCGAATTCGAATTCAATACTTTCTTTATACATTATATGCATATAAAGACATTAATATATCTTATAAATGAACGGTTTGATTTTTCTTTTAATTATATTAATTTCAGACTGCGTACATGACTTTCATTTATTTTGGCAAAGAGTTTTCAAGCTTATATTTTGTGTTTAGCTAATAAACTCATATATTGTGTTTAGCCAATAAATTCATTCAGAGCGACTGTTGAAACAGAAAAAGTGTAGAACAGGAATATCTTTTAATACAATTTTAGTGTTTTCATTTAGTATATACAGTATATATTTAGTATATGAAACGGGATCGGGGTGTTTTATTCTTCAGATCTGCAAATTCAGATCTATGATTTTGGCGAGATATCGCTAACTTGGCAACTTTTCTTAAACGTTGTCAAATTGACGGAAATGTCGCCCGATTGATAAAAACGACTCAAATCAATGAAATTTATTTTGTTTTGTCAAAAGAGAGTACTGAAATGATGTTTCGTTAGCATTTATCTGTCAGTACAAACATCCTACTTAGTAACATATTTAGCGAATTTTTAAAATGTCACCAAATTGATAAAAATATTTGCAAATCCATTAAAACATCTTGAAATTGATGAAATTGTGCTAAATGAAATTAATTGTGTTTTGTTAGGGGATAGTATTGTGATGATGTTTCGTCAATTCGTAGCCAAGTGGGACGGTCAGTTCTATAGTCCTACTTGGCGATAAATTTGGTGATTTTTTAAAATGTCGCTAAATTGATGAAAATTTAGCAAAACTTTCCATTATTCAGACGATATTTTCCCGCCAATTTACTTGAAGCAAATGATATCATGTCGCTTAGCAACGGATTTAAATCCAATGTGTTTATGCGGCAGACGATTTTTATTAAATCTTTTCCGATTTCAATAATGAAGATATATATGTATATAAAATAAATTTTATTGCCATTGCATTTTTGACTGGGTAATATCAGTTACGGGCTTCAGGTTTAAACATTATTATTATTGATATTTTCGAGGTTTATTGATTTAGAGATTATTGATATTTTCAAGTTACTATGCCATTGTTTTATTGCGGCAAAAATTGTTGAAATACATATATTGTACATTGTAGGAGTAATCTTCTACAAATTCACGGGTATATCTTCTAATCTACGAGAATATAAGTAGTATAGGTATATTGGCATATATTTTGACATATATTGGCATATATTTTTGACATATATTGGAATTAAGTACGGCCTTCTGGTATGAAGATTACGGGGATTATTGATATTTCCAATTTATTGCGTCATCTGTTTTATTTTGGCAAAGATTTTTGAGACTCCTATTGTAATACGGGTAATCTTCTACTAACACTCGGACATGTCTTCTAATCTACGACATTATAAGTAGTACTGGTATATCTTCTCATACAATTTTAGCACTTTCATTTTGGCATATATTGGAATAAATTACTGTCTTCAGGTTTAAAGATTACGGGTTTATTGATATTTTCAATTTATACATGTAATCTACTAACACATGGTATATCGTCTAATATTCGTGTATATAAGTAGTACGGGTCCCATACAATTTTATCGATTTTATTTTGCATATATTGATTCAATTCCATATTTTTTGAAAATTTGCTTACAAAAGGGGCCAGGATGTTTTATTTTTCAGTTTTGCCCGTGAAGATAATTTTGTATCGCGAGAACAGATATTCTTAAACTTCTTTTTAGGAGCATTAAATTAAATATTTTAACATAATATTTTAATTAAAAATGTCATTTAGTACACTATAGGAATTTGCACATGATTTTGAATTTTAAGTTTCTTTACATTATATACTCCGTACGAAGAACGGGTATGCTGCTAGTCATACATATATTTCGCTTATTATTACTTTCCTTATATACAATAATGTATAAGGAAAGTATTGTGACGGGGTCGAAAATTTGAATTCGAGTGTTCGACGGAAGAACACGTTTCAAGCATCCCTGATCACGAATTGAATATTTTTGAAGTGATGTCTGTGTGTGTGCGCGCGCGTGTGTGTGTGTGTGTGTGCGCGCGCGCGCGTGTGTGTGTGTGTATGTGTATGTCAGTGAGTCTGTGGAGACGATAGCTGACGAACAAATGGACCGATTCGAACGAAATTTGGTACAAAAATCACAATCCTTGAATACTGGAAGCCTATTGTTTTTAAACGTAATCGAATGTCCAAAAGTAGAGTTTGAAAAAATCATCAAATAATCAATTTGTAATGTCATTGCATTTGTAATGTAATTTTTCTTTAGAAAACGATTGACATAAACTTTAGAACGCTAGTATGAACCGTACCAAAAGTAAGTTTGAAAAAAATCATCAAATAATCAATTTGTAATGTAATTACATTTGTAATGTAATTTTTCTTTAGAAAACGATTGACATAAACTTTAGAACGCTAGTATGAACCGTTTCCGAGATATTGCACATTTTTAAAATAAATTTATCAAAAAATCCCATAAATTAAAAAAAATATATTAACTGTTGAGGAACATGTTCACTTTTTATATGTAATATCATGCAATAAATTGGGTGACATCATTCTCGTGTATCTAGCTCGTTCTATTCATGAGAAAATATACTTTGAGTAATACTTTTGCATTTGAACGCCAATATTTATTTATCTGCTATAAGAATAACTTATTTCTCCGTCCATAACGCTTGACGAGATTTTGGCGCCGAATTTGGCGAAATGTATTTTTTTTTTTAAATGTTGCCAAATTAACGGAAATCTCGCCCAATGGATAAAAATAACACTAAATTAGTGAAAATGATGACTAATTGACGAAAATTCAATTTCTTGGAAAGAATATAAATAGCTACTATAAGAAAAACCTATTTTTTCATCGTAAAAATAGTAAATGCATTGCATTATATAAGGAAAGTCATATGTTGCCCTCATCAGATTTTTTTTGTATATCAACCAGTTCTATTAAATTGATCACAATAATATTACACGGGAAATGATCATCAATGGAACAGTAAAAATTGCATGTTTTATGAGTTTCCGTTTGTACATTATTCCTATTAAATGTCTTTTAAAAGATTCTTTAACAATTATTTTTTTCAAGTTGGTAAGTCCTTGAATAATATGTGTTCATGTTGTATTGTGTCAACAAACAATATACAATATATATATATATATATACAAAATATAATATATATATACCATATACAAAAAAAAATAATGACATATACTAATACTAGTGACACCTAAATATAATTTTCAAAGGTATTTTTAAGATTATCATTTTCATGTGTTTTATCTCCTTTCTAACTCCATACTCTACACCTTACAGATATATGAATTTCAATATATTAATTTTTTGTATTAACTATATAGATCAATTAAATTAATCTGGTGAAGAGATTTATTACTTTCCTTATATACATAATGTATAAGGAAAGTATTGTGACGGCATCGAAAATTCGAATTAGAGTTTTCGACGGAAGAGCACGTTTCAAGCACCCCTGATCACGAATCAAACATTTTTGAGGTGATGTCTGTGTCTGTGTGTGTGTGTTTGTGAAATTATGTGTGTGTGTGTCAGTGAGTCTGTGGAGACGATATCTCACGAACGATTGGAGCGATTCGAATGAAATTTGGTACAAAAATTACAATACGTGAATACTGGAAGCTTATTGTTTTTAAACGTAATCGAATGTTCAGAACCTCCTTAATATTTCGAGTGAAATTTTGAAAAATTCATCCAAAAATCAAAACCTTTATTAAAGTTACGCAATTAGACATTTCTTATGTAATGCTTCCTTTGAAAACGATTGACATAAACTTTAGACCGCTAGCATGAACCGTTCTCGAGATATTGCATATTTTAAAAATAAATTTATGAAAATATCCCATAAATTAAAAAGAAATATTAACTATTGAGAAACATGCTCACTTTTCATATGTAATATCATGCGATAAATTTGGTGACATCATTCCCGTGGATCTAGCTCGTTCCATTCATGAGGAATGATATTTTTGAGTAATACTTTTGTATTTGAAGGCCAATAGTCATTTATCTGGTATAAGAATAACTTAGTTCTCCATCCATAACGCTTGGCGAGATTTTGGCGAAGAATTTTGTGGAATGTCTCCAACTTGCCGACCTTTTTAAATGTTGCTAAATTAATAAAAAACTTGCCAAATGGATAAAAATGACGCCAAATCAATGACGACTCATTGATGATGACGACATGGAAAATGACGACTCATTGACGAAAATTCAATATCTGGGAAAGAATATAAATAACTACTATAAAAATAATCTATTTTCTTTACTGTAAAAGTAGTAAATTCATTGCATTATATAAGGAAAATCATCCCACATCAGATTTTTTTTTATTATTATTTTTGCATTGCGCTCATAATTCATTTTTACAAAATTGACTTTTTAAATAAATATTTTAGGCCTTTCCCCATAGAAATGCATGCAGTGCAGGGCTACTTATCTTATCCCAACGCCACCTGAAATATTGTCTCAAACGATATTGCATGAATCTTCTATAATAAACCTTTGAATTATCTCTTGAAACCTAATATACCACGTCAATGCCAAAAGATTAAATCACAACTGTCTAACTAACGTTTAAAGAGCCAAATTATCTGTGAAATTTATATGCGCGCCACATTTTCTTAATTCATATAATATATTATTGTAGTATTATGATAATTTTAAAAATATTACCGAGGAATGTCTCGCATTTTAGAGATGTTTATATAAAATTGCATTGAAGTTGGAAAGTGTTTCATAATCAATGCTATATGCATGATTGATCTTTCTTGTTTCTTATCATTTTATAAACCTTTATTTGAGATACCAAGTAACTAGGAGTGTCACGCTCAAATTGCCAACAAGTCAAATATTTCAAGCTTCTTTCAACAAAATATAGACTATAAGAATAACCTATTTCTCCGTCCGTAACGCTTGGCGATTTTTTAAATGTTGCCAAAGTGATAAAAATGACGCCAAATGAGAAGTAATGTTTTGCAAATTCTGATTTCCGTCATATGACTAGTACGAAAATATTTGACAAAACTATTATGTTTGTCAAATATAAGATGAGATAGTAATAAATTATTTTTACTTTCCTTATATACATAATGTATAAGGAAAGTATTGTGACGGGGTCGAAAATTTGAATTCGATTTTCGACGGGAGAGTACGTTTCAAGCATCCCTGATCACGAATCAAACATTTTTGAAGTGATGTGTGTGTGTGTGTGTGTGTGTGCGTGTGTGTGAAAGTATGTGTGTGTGTGTGTTTGTGTGTCAGCGAGTCTGTGGAGACGATAACTGACGAACGAATGGACCGATTCGAACGAAATTTGGTACAAAAATCACAATCCATAAACACTGGAAGCCAATTGTTTTTATACGCAATCGAATATTCAGAACCTTCCTAAATTTTCGAATGAAATTTTGAAAAAATCGTCAAAAAATCAAAACCTCTAATAAAGTTGCGCAAATAGACATTTCTTATGTAATTTGTCATTAGAAAACGATTGACATAAATTTTAGAACGCTAACATGAAAACTTTCTCGAGATATTGCACATTTTTCAAAAAAATTATCAAAAAGTCATATAAAATAAAAAAAAATATTTCCTATTGAGAAACATGTTCACTTTTCGTATGTAATACCATGCGATAATTTGAGTGATATCATTCTCGTGGATCTAGCTCGTTCCATTCATGAAAAAAGATACTTTGAGTAATACTTTTGTATTTGAACGCCAATACTCCTTTATCTGCTGTAAGAATAACTTATTTCTTCGTCCATAACGCTTGGCGAGATTTTGGCGACGAATTTGGCGGAATGTCGCCAACTTGGCGACTTTTTGAAATGTTGCCAAATTAACGGAAATCTCGCCAAATGGATAAAAATGACGCTAAATTAATGAAAATGACTAATTGTCGAAAATTCAATATCTTGGAAAGAATATTAATATCTACTATAAGAAAAACCTATTTTTTTTTACTGTAAAAGTAGTAAATTCATTACATTATATAAGGAAAGTCATGTGTTGCCCACATCAGATTTTTCATTTATTGAACTGAGGTCTGAGCAGATATTTTTCAACTCGCTTTGGAGACGTACATTTAAGGAATTTGTTTTAAACAAGAGAAGACAGTGAAATAGTGAACATAATTGTCACTGGCTATCAACTCGAACTTCAATAACAGTTAATATTGTTTTTCTTTGGAAGAAAAAAGAAAAAATACCATTCTTGAAAAAGTCCGACTCAATATTTATCTTTGGAATGAATTTGGGAAAGAAAAGTCCCATTATTCAGGTTAAATAAAGAATCTTGTGATATATTTTATAAAAGCTTTTATTCAGCTGAGTATAAAGAAACATTAGTTCATCTTAATGCTAGTTTTATATATTTGTATTAGTACATTTACTGTGTATCGATTTCATTTGTTTGGTAAGTATTTTAGGGGAGGGGGGCAATTGTTTCTCCAGAACGATGCACTGTAGATGGACCATGTCTTTGCAAAGCGGTAGAGTTTTGAGGTAAGAGAGTAGAGTTTTGAGGTAAGAAGACAGTATAGATTTGGAGTGAGAAGAAAGTAGAGTTTTGAGGCATTAAGAGAGTAGAGTTTAGAGGTAAGAAGAGAGTAGAGCTTTGAGGTAACAAGAGAGTAGAGTTTTGAGGTGAGAAGAAAGTAGAGTTTTGAGGTAAGAGAGTAGAGCTTTGATGTAAGAAGAGGGTAGAGTTTTGAGGTAAGAAGAGAATAGAGTTTTGAGGTAAGTAAGTGGTAGAGTTTTTAGGTAATTCTTTTTGCAGAAACCAAGTTAGGGAGAATTCTTATTGGTAACAAAATTATGTCATACTACTGTTTTCACTAAAATTTTTTTAAAGCATTTCTCAGTTCTGCTAAACATAGGGCTTAGATGATTATTGATATAGATTCAGCATCAAATACTAGAGGAGGTAGGAGATTCATTAAATATTTCCACTTATTGTTATTTTTCCATTTCCATTTGAAACATTTTTATTTTCCTTGAAACACTTATTTCTCAAAATTGGTAATAGATAGAGTTTTGATGATACACTGTTGTGAATTTAGCATCAAATTATGGAGGAAGTAGTGTGGTTTACATTACTTCCTGCTTCGTAAGATTTCCACTTCCGGTTAAGATTTTTTTCTTGAAACATATATTCTTTAAGATTGGCTATAGGTAGAGTTTAGGTGGATGGCCAAAATGAATTCAGCATGAAATTCTGGAGGAGATTCACTAAGGATTTACCCTTCCGGTTTTTTTTACTTCCTGCTCTAAAAATGTCCTTATTTCGCAGGACTGGCTATAGATAGATGATGACTGGTAGATCTTAGATGATGACTGATATGGATCAAGTATCAAATTCCAGATGGGATAGGGATGTTCATTAATAATAATTTATACTTCTGGTTCTAGAGATATCCGTCCTAGTTTTTCAAAAAACTCGCATGACTCTACGAAATAAGTGTGCAACAAAGTGATGGATACCCACCATTTGCAACCAAAGGCATTTGCAACCTCTTTCATAAATTTCTTTTTGTGTTTAAAAGTCAATATTGGCCAATCACAACTCCGGTTAACTCTTTATCACATGCATCCTAGATATTTCTTGCATTAAGCTGTAGAACAAAGCTATAGAACATTTAAAGGAGAAGGTTCCTTTTATGATAACAAGAAAAAGAGCCGCTACATCGTGCGAGGTCAATCTATGTGGTTTTTGACTGATCGTCCATATTAGGAAATTCACTCTTTTGCAACTCCTTCTCCATAACTTAGGCTAATGTGTTCGGGATTAAATAAGAGTTAGGAACGCGAGATAAAGAAAAAAAAATCCTCATCTTGAAGTGCAAATTGCCTTTTGAACCATGTGTACATGAGTGACAAATATCTGACGAAAGATCCAATGGATTAACCCTTTCCTTCACAATAAATCCCTCTTTCTTGTTCAACCGTTTGCTTACGGGTGGGACAGCGTCCATCCCAAACGATGAACTTCACAAAAAGACAGGTATTTGACATACCCTATAGTCATACTTACTAGTCTTTCTGAGAGGTTCCTCGTTTGAGATTGACGCTGTCCCATCCGTAAGCAAAAGGTTAAACCGATGCCATAAATTGCAAATGTTCAAAATACCATGCCCTGTAACTCCGTTTTAACCTAGAAGGTGGTAATTTTCATTTCACAGAAAACCGCTGGCAACTCTTACCCGAAATCGCAGAATGTACTCGACCGGTTAATCAAGTAACCTTTTGTTAAAACTGACGCCACCTATTACCATATCGTATATTTAAAACCAGGGCTGGATTATTAATTTAGCCATAGTGGACACTAGAAAATGCGCCACAATACGTTCATATCAAAATATATTTGTAACGTGTGCCACAATACGTTCATGTCACAATATGTTTGTAACGTACGTCACAATACGTTCATGTACTATTACTATGCGCTATTGTCAACACTAGCTGAAATACAGTGTTTTCTAATTAACGTCTTTGGTAAAGCTGTTAAACATCTTTATGTAGAGGTTCTTTTTAACGATAGAAAGTAAACCCGAGATGAACCCTTACTATATTTAGTTCAATGCCATAGACGAGTGTAAAGACGAGATTTGTTTTTAATATTCGTTAACATTCGCATAATTTAACACCATTTGCCAATTATGCATCGTGAAAGGTGAACCGGAAATGGAAGAAGAACCGGAGGAGGGATCCAGAATTAAATGATGAATTCATATCAGTCACCACACACATCTAAGCTGTATCTATGGCAGATCCTGTGAAATAGATCCTTCAAGGAAGAATTTTTAGTAAAAAATGTAGTATAGGGAACATTTTTGCCACCAATAATAGATAATTCAACAAAAGGCAACATAGTCTGGTGATGCATGTCGCTGGATTTGCTATAAGTGGCAAATTGACAGTCAATTAGTCAATTGACAGTCAATATCGTTGACTGTCATTTCGAATTGTCCTAACTCGTAATACTGTGTTTCATCTGAAGTGAAAGACCAATTTTGAAAAGGAATTGACTCAATATTTATCTTTCGAAGAAATTAAGGGAAGAAAAGTTCCAATATCCAGGTTTAAGAAACAGTTAAAGAAGAGATTGTAGTTTTATAGGAAGATATTATAGTGTCTTTAATCCATCCAAGTATTAAGGGCGGCAGAGTACTTTGTTTTTGTTGTTCGTTTTTAGAGATATTAAAGTGCATTAATTTTATTGCCGATCCGACAGCGTGCAAAGATTATTACTTGCCTGTTGGGCGTTTAGGATATTTGATTGTATTATTGTTTTGTATGTATTTGTTTTGATGTGGTGCTTTGAGACTGTGCAATTCAGGCCAAACTTAAAGCACAGTTGGATACTGGTGGAATTTCACTATTTCATTTGAAGTTGCGACATTTATATATGTCAAGGAAACACACAAATGCATTTTATAAACACACACAAATGCATTTTACACACAAATGCATTTTATACTATATAAAACAATTCTGTTCTATCAAAATATGGGTTGAATTTCCTCCCTTTTTCGCCACCTATGTAAATTTCTGCAAGTGATGATAGTGTGGTCCTATTTATTAAAATGTTTGGTCAAAAGTTCAGTTTTATTTTTGTTGTGTTAAATATAATTTTACATTAATATCTTCTAAAGCATAACTTTTGTAAAATATACTATAGACTGAGGATATTCTGAAATGGAATATTTTACCTGCTCTTTACTTATCTTTGAGAAAAAGACTATTCTTAGAGTAGGTATTATTATGTTGATTCAGCAGTATGTTTAAGTTAAGTGCGTTACAATAATCACGTTGCAACAATCATATAGGCCGTAGAATATGTCGTCTGGACTAAACAAATACTAAAGAAAACTAAGATGCAAAACGTGTTATTGTGTACGTATATAAACTGCATACAATATACACAGAATACAGAAAATAATACAATAAAACCTATTAAAATCATATGAAATAAATGAAGCCGATATGATTTGAAATAATGAAATTATCTGAAAGATAACATTGATAAAAATACTAAAATTATATTAGAATTTACTAACACTAATAGTTATGCCTATTTATAAGGTGCAATTCTTTTGTGTTTCATTGTAATAAATTACAATAAAACATATTCAATTAAATACAGCTATTACTTCCTCAAATATTTTTTTCATTTACTTAACTTCTAACGGACATGACTAAGAAACTACTTATGCGGTATTGTGACATCAATCTTAAAAACATATTGTGACATACGTTACAAACATATTGTGACATGAACGTATTGTGGTATACGTTACAAACATATTGTGACATACGTTACAAACATATTGTGACACACGCTACAAACATATTGTGACGTGAACGTGTTGTGACATACGTTACAAACATATTGGGACATGAACGTATTCTGACATACGTTACAAACATATTGTGATATGAATGTATTGTGGCGTATGTTCTAGTGTCCACTTTAGCTAAATGAATAATCCAGCCATGGTTTTAGCTCCCGCGGAAAATTAAGACTTGTGAATAGTGAATTTTTCTGGTATTAAAAAACAGTCAAGTTGATCAAAAAAAATTTTATTCTCTCCGTAAAATAAAAATGTTATAATTTTTTTTAATATACTCTTTAATCAATAAAAGGCAATTTTCGAGCTAGATTTTTGAAATTTTATAAAGTTTTATACATAGTTTTAAATCATCGAACAGACGATAGTATTGTATTTAAAAAAGAATGTTAGTATTTTCAGAAAGTACTTTTATTTTTACTTTCCCTACAATACATGGTAACGCATAGCGAAAGTATTGGTATCGTAAGGAAAATCGAGTTTTCGAAGGATCTACACATTTCAAGCACTCTTGTACCCGAAAAATTTATTTTTAATGTGATGTGTCTCTCTGTGTGTGTCTTTCTCTGACCAACACCACAACTCTAGGACTTACCGTTCTCGAGATATTTTACTTTTTTCGCATTTTTGCCACTTTGTCTTTGAAAACACGTCCAGTCGCAAAATGAAAACGAAAATTCAATTAAAACTGAAAATTCAGTATAATTTCAAATAATCATCTGTCTTATTTTGTGAAACTAAACTCAATTACGAAAGAAAGAAAGATAATATAAGTTCGAGTCTGTAGGAAATGTCATGTGCTGCCTACATCAGATTTTTGTCTTGATAATTACATTACATTCATAGGCATCTTTCGTGACAAAAAAAATACCATCAAAATTAAATTTGCGACATGGAGTGCAACAATCGAGAAAGATGTCGAAATAAAATTATAACAACCGGAAATAAAACAGAAAAAAGAATTAAAAATAAAATTTTTGAAAGAAAAAAATCATCACGAGTGCATTAGTTAATTAGTAGCAAATAAACTTTCTAAATGTTCCCTTACCCGAATAAAAAAAAAACCTTGCCTCGCATTCTTTTTTCTTATCTCAAAATTTTGTGTTTCTCACAAGAGACCACCCATGTTGCCGACAACAGAAAAAAAAATCCCTCATGATTTTGTTCTGATGAAAGAAACCTTTAACAGCGATAATTAATTATGCATTACAACACTTTCTTTCAGTGGAGCGATAGAAAAAAAGAAGAAAATAAACACTTCATTACATTTCCCCAGTAAACCTGAAAGAAAGACAGAAAGACTTTACTAATCACAAGGAATGCCCCCCCCCCCTCACCAGCATGTGAATCTTGTTAGATATATGGAGTAATTGCGTTGTAATAATATGGAATAATTGATTTTATAGAGTCAATATTTCATTCAATCTCATCAATATAAAATATTTTGGAGCTGTTTGCACACAAAATATATACAGAAGAATATTCGATATCTGTCTGTCTTCTTCTTCGACCTAGACCGTCCGACCTACCCGAAGGTGTAGGGTATCTGTTTGGACGTCTGGGAAGTGCCACCCAATGTAGACCGGAGCCCAGTGGGGTAGACATCCACAGGGATCGCAATCTCCTTCCCCTACCACCAACCTCTCGGAAGGACTTACGGACCCACATATTCAACGTGATCGTACTCCGTCAGAGCCTGGAATCGAACTCTGGTCGTCTGAGTGCAATCCTCGCGCGCTAACCACTGGGCTCTCGCGTCCCCTATATCTGTCTATCTCTCTATCTGCCATGCTGAAGCAAATTTGTTGCAATATCGTCAACTGAGAAAAGTTGGTTCTTCTTCGACCTAGACCGTCCGACCTACCTGAAGGTGTAAGGTATCTGTTTGGATGGCTGGGAAGTGCCACCCAATGTAGACAGGATCCCAGTGGGGTAGACATCCACAGGGATTGCAATCTCCTTCGCCTATCATCAACTTTTTGGAAGGATTTACGGACCCACATGCTTAACGTGTTCGTACTCTGCGTGAACACACGGCGACAGTTTGGGGAGAGGCGGGAATCGGGTCGTATGAGTGCAATCCTCGAACGTTAACCACTGGGCCCTCGCGCTCCCTATATCTGTCTGTCTGTCTGTCTGCCATGCTGCGGCAAATTTGTTGCAATATCGTCAACAGGGAAATGTTGCCAAGTTGGCGATAATTCAATATCTCTCAAAATAAATTTATTTCTTTTATTAATCCTGCCGTTTTGTGTGGGAATGTTAATTTAATATACTTGATTCAAAATGCTATATTTTGAATCATTAGTGTAACAACTAATAATCCAGTGACAAATTCTATACGGCCCCCAACAAAATGTACCTGTCCC
>OX578153.1:85648682-85703682 GCA_951213105.1 Amaurobius ferox
AAAGTGCAGGAAGTATACAGAAAGTATAAATGATATACAGGGTTCTTAAGAAAGTCTTTAAAATAGTCTTTAAAATAATATACTTTGTAAGGGAAGGTCTATCAACACGCAGCACGTTGAGTCTATAGTAAAGCGTGGAAAGTATACAAAAAGTATACATGGTACACAGGGTTAAGCAAGTTCTTAAAACAGCTCAATAACTTTGTAAGGGAAGGTCCATCAATATACACGTTAGGTCTATAGTAAAGTGTCGAAAATATACAGAAAGTATACATGGTACACAGGGTTAAGAAAGCCCCCAAAACAGCCCAATAACTTTATAAGGGAAGGCCCATCAATATACACGTTAGGTCTACAGTAAAGTGCAAGAAGTATACAGAAAATATAAATGGAATACAAGGTTCTTAAGAAGATCCTTAAAACACCCCTATAACTTTGTAAGGGAAGCTCAATCAGTATACACATTAGGTGTACAGTTAAGTGACCATTGCCGAGTGAATAACAGTCATTGCAGCGCCTCTAGTGGAGAATTTAGAAGGCTAGGATAACAAACCCGGCAATAAAGCGAGATAGACGAAAAAAGCCAATTACAAAGTTGTAGAACATTGTTTATTAAGTAGGAATCAGCCATAAAACTGTTGAAAAAAACATTTATTTCACATAATAGGGTTAGGGCGCGGTAGCCCATTGGTTAGCGCGCTGGAGTTGCACTCGGTAGGCCCGGGTTCGATTCCAGCCACTGCCAAAACTGCCGCCGTGTTCACGCGGAGTACGATCACGTTAAACATGTGGGTCCGTAAGTCCTTCCGAGAGGTTGGTGGTAGGGGAAGGAGGGTACGGTCCCTGTAGATGCCTCCCCCACTGGGTTCCGGTCAAAATTGGGTGGCACTTCCCGGCCGTCCAAACAGTTACCTTACACCTTTCTGGTAGGTCGGACGGTCTGGGTCTCAACAACAACAACATAATAGGGTTATTGGTGAATGACTGTCTTATTTAGAAATGATGTAATAAACTACACTTACATGCATAAGAATATAGCGTAGGGCCTGGATTTTATCTCACAAATGGGTACTATGTTTTTGCGATCATTTGTATACGCTCGTGAATTGTTCGGCAATGTTTAACAGTTTTGCGACGTGGCTGCACATCTAGTAATTGATTTAGTATGACTGATATATTTATTGCTTTCCATATATGAGTACCGTTCATTTCTTTTGTCGATTCTTAATTATGAGGCCAGCGTATCTCAAAGTGTGTTCCATGGAACCCCGATGTTCCGCGACAGTGTTCCAAGGGTACTTTGACGTGTTTGTGTTCTGTAAGTTTTCTAAAAAATTATAAATAAAACGCGTAAAATTTTGAATTCATATTTTTGATCACAAGGGAATTTTTCTCATTTGGGGGTTCCGCCATCAAACTGAATTTCAAAAGGGTACCGAGACCCAAAAAGTTTGAAAAACACTGCATTAGGCAATCATAATATTCTACAGCTTTATTATTTGTTCTTCATTTATTCCGGTTTTGTTGCTGAGTATGTTATTCTAACTTTTATTATCCTAACTTCATTTGGATCATAAGGTTTTTTTTCGGTTTGGAGTTCCGCCATCAAACTGAATTTCAAAAAGGTTCTGCGACCCAAAAAGTTTGAAAACACTGCATTGGGCAATAATACTCTACAACTTTGTTATTTGCTTTTTCATTTATTTCGCTTTATTGCTGAGTTCGTTATTCTGACTTTTATTATTCTAGCTTCATTTGGATCATAAGGTATTTTTTTTTCGTTTTGAGGTACCGCCATCAAACTGAATTTCAAAACGGTACTGCGACCCAAAAAGTTTAAAAACATTTCATTGGACAATGATACTGTACAACTCTGTTATTTGTTTTTTCATTTATTTCGCTTTATTGCTGAGTTTGTTACCCTAACTTTTATTATCCTAACTTCATTTGGATCATAAGGTTTTTTTTCGGTTTGGAGTTCCGCCATCAAACTGAATTTCAAAAAGGTTCTGCGACCCAAAAAGTTTGAAAACACTGCATTGGGCAATAATACTCTACAACTTTGTTATTTGCTTTTTCATTTATTTCGCTTTATTGCTGAGTTCGTTATTCTGACTTTTATTATTCTAGCTTCATTTGGATCATAAGGTATTTTTTTTTCGTTTTGAGGTACCGCCATCAAACTGAATTTCAAAACGGTACTGCGACCCAAAAAGTTTAAAAACATTTCATTGGACAATGATACTGTACAACTCTGTTATTTGTTTTTTCATTTATTTCGCTTTATTGCTGAGTTTGTTACCCTAACTTTTATTATCCTAACTTCATTTGGATCATAAGGTTTTTTTTCGGTTTGGAGTTCCGCCATCAAACTGAATTTCAAAAAGGTTCTGCGACCCAAAAAGTTTGAAAACACTGCATTGGGCAATAATACTCTACAACTTTGTTATTTACTTTTTCATTTATTTCGCTTTATTGCTGAGTTCGTTATTCTGACTTTTATTATTCTAGCTTCATTTGGATCATAAGGTATTTTTTTTTCGTTTTGAGGTACCGCCATCAAACTGAATTTCAAAACGGTACTGCGACCCAAAAAGTTTAAAAACATTTCATTGGACAATGATACTGTACAACTCTGTTATTTGTTTTTTCATTTATTTCGCTTTATTGCTGAGTTTGTTACCCTAACTTTTATTATCCTAACTTCATTTGGATCATAAGGTTTTTTTTTCGTTTTGGGGTTCCGCCATCAAACTGAATTTCAAGAAGGTACCGCGACACCAAAAGTGTGAAAAACATGCATTGGGCAATAATACTCTACATCTTTGTTATTTGTTTTTTCGTTTATTTCGCTTTATTTTTTAATTCGTTATCCCACTTTTTAAATTTTCATCTAGGGGCGCTGACATCGTTTTATTCGATAGATGACCTTACAATCCACTTTACTACGGATATACCTAACGTATACACTCATAGACGTTTCCTTTCAAAGTTATTAAGGTGCTTTCGGACTTTGATAGGAATGTTGTATATAAAGCATCTCATTGACACGAAATGAATTTTAGGTTGCTTTAAAAGAATACGAATAAGAGCGATGGTTGTATTTATGAATGAATAATTTAATTCTAAGGGGTATTTAAAGATATAGAAGCATTACGCACTTATAAAGCAGTGGCTTGCAATATTTTCTAGGCCACTAAAGTATTGAAACTCTTGTCCACACGGCTTGAAACCCACCCCCTACCACAAAATGAATTAAGTGCATTTCCAATCATTTAGCTTCATAATTACTTTTTGCCCACTTTTCATTAACATCGGATATGAATATGGCTTGTTTGTTTAGGTTGTATTTAGTTTGTATGCTTTGGATTGACAATTCGGGATAGTTGAAACTCTGGTTATTCTCAAATGCATTACATTAATACAGAGAAATGAATAATTATAAAATAATTATAAATGAATAATTATAAATTGAATAATTATAATTGAATAATATTATAAATGAATAATTAAAAGTTGCAAACAACTGATAATTGGACAAGAAAGGTTAAAGCGTGGAGTAAATCTCCAAAATATCTAGCTCGAATGTCCGGGATATTGATTTGAATATGCATAGTGACCTTCATATTAGAATACAGTTGAGTACGAATATCACGACGGGGCATCACTAACACATATTCCTGCGTGCGTTTTATAGCAACAACTGCTTATACTCTCTCCAGCATATATGCTAAGTATGACATATGAGAATATGGACCTTTCTTTTTATAATTTTCACTAATACCCCCGAAATTACAGGCATTTTCGCCGCCGATTTTAGCAAGTCAAATTTGTTAAGTACCCCCCTGTGTTGGCTCTGTTTAGCAAAAGAGCATTAATAATAATGATAAATAATACATTTGCCGCCTAAATTGCATTTTCGTGAAAGCGGAGTTCAATTAAGGCTCGCATATCTTTCTTTACATGCGGGCATTTTTATGTGTCCAAATTTGCCTGGCATTTAAATGTACACAAATATAATGGCCCAAAGAGTTTTCCCAAAGAAGGCGCAAGATAAATTGATTTCATTGAAGTTGAAATCTTTATTGAAGACAGGGTCGGTTACTGGCGGCCCGCGGGTCCCACTCCAGTGGCTGCGACGCCTCTGCTGTGTTTTGCATCTCAAATAAAAAGAAAATTGGATTTTAAAATAAAAATTGGTGATTTTTAAACATGAAAATCTGTTACTTTTTTACTTTTGATGTGGATTCTGTATAATACTTTTTACTTTGTCATATGTAACAATAAAATTTTCAATTTCGAGATTTTGATGTTAATATATGTTTTAAGACCTTCTGAACACGTTTTGACTATTTTTGGAGTGATGTCCTTCTGTGTATCTGATCTGATGTCTGTGGGTACACGAAAATTGTCACAAATATTAATGAATTTTCAAGAAACTTTGTATCCGGCTTTGTTATTGAAAAATCTAGAACTAGATGGAATTTTTTTAAATTCGAGCGAAAAATTTAAAATTAGGTTCTTTACTTTAATATGCAAAATTATTGTCAAAGTTTTAGGACAAACTACTTTAATCCGATAGAAAGAAACTGCAAAAGCATGGATATCAGGGATCGTACAAATTGAATTTTGTTCGATAAAATTTCCATTCGAAAACTTATATACGTATGCATACTTTTAGCAAAAGTTTTATACAGTCCCTAATTATTCGTCGAAAAGCCTTTAATTAAGAATATCTCGGGTAATTTTAATCGTATGACAATAGAACTTCTTTTTGCTCGACTAATTGGGCTGTCAAAATATTTTTATAATAAAATTTCGTTTAGGAAGCCCGAAAAAGTTTATATTTTATACTTTTTAACACTTTGCAATATAGTTGAAAAGTGTTTATGACTTTGGTCATTCATTCTGTCTGTCTGACTGTCTGTCTGTTAGCACGATAACTGGCGTAAAAATGACTTTATCAAAATGACATTTTAGTATGTTGTTCAGACAGTCTGTGGGACCCATGGGAATATAAATGAATAATATCACCCAATTAGTTTTGGATTGAACCCGGGTTCAAAAAATGAAATACATGGAACCCTATGGGACCTAATTTTTCAAACATTTTTTAAAATTCACAAATTGCTTCGAAAGTTTTAGGAAATATTCAAATTATCATATAAAATATATAAAAAAAAAATTCAGAAATATATATTTAGTAGTTTTTTTAAATAAAAATTAAAATATTAATTACACCCATTATATGAAGAGATCACGTGACCATTATATAATGAAATCACGTGACCCACTTCAAAATAAAATATGGCATCCATCTTGTGTCAAAATCGTGATTTTTAGGGTTCTTTATAATTTATATTTGGTGTTGCATCCGTCCTAAAACCGCTTTATTTTTGCTTAATTTCTGTGCATCAATGTTCTAAAATAACGCAATTACAATATATTTGAATTTAAATGATCACCAAACTTTGATTATTTCTACAACGAAGCGTAATTTTCACTTATGGAGATTGTAAACACATCATGCTGTAAGATGATTTGTATAAGAATTCCTGAATTTCTTTAACGCAAAATTATTTAGCGCCGGAGTTTTCAATATAGTTGTTATGAATGAAACAGTGATTGATTTTATATAGAAAACAAACGATTTTATGGCAGACTTTTTCGGTGAAGTTTTAAACACAGAGTTAAATTACTTTTACCTCCATGGTTATATTTTAAGCTTTTAAATAAAATAAATTATTGTAGTATTATGATGAATGAAAGGAATAGAATAAATGTTTATGAATTAAATTTTTACTGCTTTTTCATAGAGAGCCAGGCAATTTATATTTCAATGAAGTCATTTGAATAAAGTTCATTTTTTTCGATAAAGTTTTCAAATATAATAAATTATTGTAGTAATGAGATAATTTTAAAAATATTTCCGCTGAAGGTATCGCGTTTTAGAGATGTTTAAATAAAATTGCATTGTAGTTGGAAGGTGTTTCATAATCAATGCTTTATGCATGATTGATCTTTCTTGTTTACTAAATGCTTTACATGATTAATATTTATATATGATGATAGTCTGTCTACCTTAATTAAAGCATTTTAGAAATTGGAACCATGGATCTTTGGGCGTCCATAGGAGACAGCAAGGGGGGTGCACTTGCACCTCCTGGACGTCCAAGGTCACAAATGCAGGCATTAAGTTAGTTAATATTGTACGTCTTATCCTTTGACTTTGCCTCCATTGGAAAATGTTCCATGGATTTACTACCATCTATTTAAGGTATATTTAGTCATGATATATTTCTAAAACACTTTGTATATTCTAATATTCTGAGAACTTGCTATGGGGTGAAACAGCCCAGTGGTTAGCCTGCGGGGATTGCACTTGGACGACCCGAGTTCGAATCCCGGTTCTGCTCAAACTGTCTCCGTGTTCACTCGGAGTACCGGTACGTTAAATATGTGGAGTCACAAGTCCTTAGGTAGGACGAAAGACAGGGGAAGGAGGGTACAGTTCTTGTGGATGCAGCCCCCCACTGCGTTTCTGTGTGAATTGGATGACGCTTCCCAGTCATCCAAATAAATACCTTACACCTTCGGGTAGACCGGTCACACAAATTGCTGCTAGAAGCCTTCGGGTTGGCCATGTGGTCTGGGTCCTCAAGACCTTCGGGTAGGAGCCAACTGCACTACCGTGCTGAAAACACCGGTTCTCGTTAGATTACCGAAGTCAAGCAGCATCGGGTGCGGTTAGTACTTGGGTGGGTGACCACCTGGGAACACCGCGTGTTGTTGGTACATTTCGGGCGCGGTAGCCTGGTGGTTTGCGCGCTGCCACAACTGCCGCCGTGTTCATGCAGGGTACGATCACGTTAACTATGTGGGTCCGTAAGTCCTTCCGAAAGGTTGGTGGTAGGGGAAGGAGGGTATGGTCCCTGTGGATGCCTCCCCCACTGGGTTCCGGTCTAAATTGTGTGGCACTTCCCGGCCGTCCAAACGGTTACCTTACACCTTTCTGGTAGATCGGACGGTCTGGGTCTCAACAACAACACCTTCGGGTAGATCTGGGTCGAAGAAGTAGAAGAAAATAATTTTGCGGTGCATCGCAAGAGGCTTCTATTTTTAACACTCATTTCTATTAGAGGTGTCAATCAATGAAACCTGTCACCGAAGAGTTTTTTGGAGGGAGTTTTTTTTTATAATACATACCTTTCTTTTGCTATATCCATGTAAAGAAATAGTTGTAAAAGCGAGATATTTTCTATTCTATGCGCATTATCAGGCTTAAGCAAATTGCTTGTTATGAAAGTCTTTACAACCAGTGTTTAATAATCTGTTGGCCAACCACAAATGGGCTTGAACGTGAAGGATTACTTTACGTTGTAGATTCGAAAAAACAAACATATTATTTTCAATGAAAAATGACCTATTTCACTGAATTTCAATCCTTTCAAAAATGATGATATATCACATGGTTGCAATAGTTAGTCTTTTGTTACTTTAACCCGTCCGAATGACAAAACAGTTCTAGCATCTATACCCACAACAAATCCCTTGCTTTCAAAAACAAAACATTCTTTTTTCCAAAATTCCTTAACAAGGGAAGCACTTTCAATTCTTCCGTCTTATCGTCCGAAAAACTTTTTAACAACGTAAAGGAACGTGAAACAATATTGTGATTAAGAAAATGTAAGACATGCTCGCCTTTTGTAGTAACTTCCGGAGTGAGGAGCGCCATTTTTTTTTTCTTCTTAAACGTTCTTTGTTACCTAGCTTAGGAAATAACAGAGCGTAGAAAGGATAACGAAGCGGGTTGAGTTGCTTGAATCCTTCCGTCTCTCTCCAGGGCGTTGGTTGTACTTGCTAACAAGTGGGCTTGTGCTTGTAAAAAGGTTTTGTTCGATTCATTGCCATGCTGCCAATAATTATACTAATACGCGATTAGGATAATTAAATGCTATGACTTGAGAATATTCAATACGAATAATCGTACTCGTAATGATTTTTCTTTTGAAAATTTACTGAGTTAATGGGTTACTGCTTTTAAAGGATCCAATGATGACTTCCGAATGTTTTGAATGAGAGGGCTAGTATAAAATATTTCAACGGAGAGCGAGGTGGAACAGTGTTCACGAACAAAATAATTCCTGTTCAAATTTAAATGTTGACTACTTTCATATACTGAAAAAGAAAAACACGATGTGACCAACACTTGGCTTTTGCTACAAAGTAACGATTTTCTTTTGTTGGAGAACAATAACAAATATTTGGAGTGTTACGCTTCATTTGCAGTGGTGTTGGTAAGGAGGGGGAGGGTCGACAGTACAGTGGTCAGCGAGCGGGGATTGCACTCAGACGACCCGAGTTCGATTCCAGGCTCTGACGGAGTACGATCACGTTAAATATGTGGGTCTGTAAGTCCTTCCGAGAGGTTGGTGGTAGGGTAAGGAGGGTCGGTACCTGTGGATGCTACCCCCACCGGGTTTCGGTTTAAGTTGGGTGGCACTTCCTGACCGTCCAAACAGATACTTTACTCCATCGGGTATGTCAGACGGTCTGGGTTAAAGAAGAAGGGGGGAGCAGTCCAGTAATTATCGTGCGGGGATTGCACTCCAATGACCCGAGTTCGATTCCCAGCTTTGCTCAAACTGTTCACGCAGAGTACGGGCACGTTAAATATGTGGGTCAGTATAAGTCCTTCCGAAAGGTTGGTGGTAAGGAAGGAATGTACGGGCCCTGTGGATATCGCCCCACTGGGTTTTGGCCAAACAGATACATTACATCTTCGGGTAGATCGGACTATCTGGATCGAAGAAGAAGGAGGGGGGAGGGATTCGAGTTCTAATGATAAAAATTGATAAATAATTCTAGTTTCTTACATAATGCATCCACACAGTTTTCTTTCATCGCGGTTGGTTGTATTTGTTCTTGAGTTATATTGTCCACATCTCATACACATATGATGCACACACAGATCCAGACGGACATATTTCCAAAAGTATTCGATATGGGTTTAGGAGGTTTTGAAACGTCCTTATCCTTAAGTTTTAGTTTTCTTCACAATATATAGCAAAGTGAAGAAAACAATATATATAGTTTTCTTCACAATATTTTCTTCACAATATAGGGCTTCACGTTGCATATAGTCGTCTTCATAAAAAATCAGCTTCAGAAGACTTAGATTCCGTGGTTGACATTATAATTTTCAGCCTTCTATGTCACCGTGAAATTTCTGGTGGGTCTTTTAAGGCATTTCAACCCCCTAATTTTGCCTGTCCCCAGGTAAGAAATCGCAAAACCGATTCAGTTAGTTTCTGTCCCGTGGTCAATATTATAAGTATGCTGAGATTCAGATTTGTAAGTCATCAGGGGATTTCTGGAAATCTGGAAGACACATGTACGCAATTGCAGAATAGAAAATCATACATTTTGCTATATTTTTCTAAAGTCTTCACGTTGGCAAAATAGTATTACACAGAATTGTTGCCAAATATGTCACTAAAGTCGTCAAATTGTCGTTAAGTGAGAGAAATAGTGAAGATGCTGACTTTTCGAAAGATACTGACTGCAGTATAATTAACTAGAGTGTAGTTAAATTCGGCTTTCTCATACTAGAATCCAAAGTAGCTTCCCTAACAGCATTTTTTTTCACAGTGACGTAAGATTTACGTCACACTGTGACTTTGGGACGTCACAAGACGTTGTAGTACGTCTCGGCAATGTCATAGTGAGATCACAGCGAAGTCATTCATCAACTCCCCCAAACTTCTTAAACTCTTAATGTGCAACAAACTGCCACACTAGGAGCTAGGACAAATAATAAAAACAGTAAATCAAAAACCTCGAACCTCCAACTATGGACCAATGAAATAATGTCACAGTATGAAGATAAGAACCACACCTAGAGATTGGAGATTAAAGGCGCTTCGCGCCTGGTGCTCTGTTCTGGACGAAACTCTATGAGCGAAGTCATTTTGGTCATTTTTATGGTCGTTTGTGATGTCGTATATTAACTAGTTTGTGACGTCATACTGTAATTGCCATTATAATGTCGTCACATTGTTACGTGTTAATTAAATTTTTGAAACGTCACAAAATATAGTCATAATGAAGTTACAAAGTTACTAATACGTAACGTCGCATAGAAGTCACACATATGATGTCACATTGTGACCCAGGTGTCACGTGACTACAACGTCATTGTCACACATGTGACGATCTTTGCTGTGAGGGTTGTGGTTTTTTATTTCCAAATTTTACAAGAAACATTAAAAAATCGGTATCGATAGTCCAAAGATTTTAATTATAGCATGTTACCCTTCACTTTAAAGGACTTGAAATTTTTTTCGAATGATACCATACTTGAAAATGAACCCCCCAGGGAGTTACTTGCTCCCCCCGAGGTGGCTATAATGACGTCACAAACACAAAAATTATATCACGGCTATTTTTCACAACAATGATTGAAACTGTGAAGTTTCGAGGCCATTGAGCCATAAAGAGCCCCCCCCCCTCTTTATGCATGATTATATCACACTTTGTCCTATGCAGCCATGTTAAAAAAGTATATAAAATTTCCAATAAATTTCGAAGTTTTTTGCTCGAATTTCAAAAAATTCTGTCTAGTTCTAGATGTTTTTATAACAAAGTCGGATATAAAGTCTCGTGAAAATCTATTAATATTTGCGGCAGCTATATCATTCCAAAAATAATCAAAACTTGTCCAGGAGGTCCTGAAATATATATTGGCATCAAAATCTCGGATTCGAAAATTTTCGCGAAAGCAATGCTTTCTCCATACTATATTACACAGTATGAGAAAGTAAAAATTCATCTGAGAGCATTATCATAAACCACTCCAAGTCAATATAATAAACACTGCATTCAAACGAGAAATGTTCACCGACGAACTGCATCACAGCATTTTCATAATTTTGAAGAATTATGGACAAAGAGGGTCTTTACTTTTTATGCGTAGCACCGAAAGCCTTCAAGAACCTTCTTAACAGCCTTTTAAGAGCGTTAAAAATTAATCTTAACGCCTCGATTAACGACATAAAATGAGGTCCTGACATACGTTGATTGGACTTTAGAGGTTGGGAACGTAATTTACAAGAGGAATGCCCGTTCTAATGCATCTCCACGGATAGACAAATTTACGGAAGTTAAAGATGATTCCTTGAGCGCCAAGAATGGGGATTTGGATATAGATGGTTGAATTATGATTTTATAGATATGTAAAAGAACAATGCTTTAGGGCCGGATCGAGGTTCAGGCTTCAGATTTTAAAATGTTGTCAGGGTCTGGTTGTTACTGTCGGACCAGGGACGAGGACCAAGCTTCAGATTTTAAAATGTTATCGGGGTCTGGTTGTTACTGTCGGGCCAGGTTCGAGGACCAGGCTTCAGATTTCAAAATGTTGTCCGGGCCTGGTTGTTACTGTCGTGCTAGGGTTGAGGACCAGGCTTCAGATTTCAAAATGTTGTCATGAGACATAACAGTTTCAATCATTGTTGGGAAAAATAGCCGCCATACAAATTTTTGTTTGTTTGTAACGTATAGGATATAGATGGATATATTGGATATAGATGGTTGAATTATGATTTTATAGATATGTAAAAGAACAATGCTTTAGGGCCGGGTCGAAGTTCAGGCTTCAGATTTTAAAATGTTGTCAGGGTCTGGTTGTTACTGTCGGACCAGGGACGAGGACCAAGCTTCAGATTTTAAAATGTTATCGGGGTCTGGTTGTTACTGTCGGGCCAGGTTCGAGGACCAGGCTTCAGATTTCAAAATGTTGTCCGGGCCTGGTTGTTACTGTCGTGCTAGGGTTGAGGACCAGGCTTCAGATTTCAAAATGTTGTTCGGGTCTGGTTGTTATTATCGTGCCAGGGTCGAGGACCAGGCTTCAGATTTCCAAATGTTGTCATGAGACATAACAGTTTCAATCCTTGTTGGGAAAAATAGCCGCCATACAAATTTTTGTTTGTTTGTAACGTCATTAGCCCCCATTGGAGTGCAAGTAGGATATAAATCGAACAATGTTAAGTATGGCATATTGTCAAGTACAAGGCTACATTGTCAAGTGTGCTTTCAATTGAAAGTTTTTTCGAGCTATTTAAAGTGAAGGTTAACACGACATAGTTGTAATCATCTGAATTCATGATACGATTTTTCAAATTGTTTTTTGCAAAATTTGAAAAAAACATTTTTTCTTTTATAAGAAAGTGGAGTTGAGCCACAAACCAGTTAATTTAAAAAGATATGCAACTTAAAGTCAATTTTATGATTTTATACAGCGTGACAATTTACCAGCAATCACTGCCTTGGACGAAACTCAAGCTTGGATAAATAAGTAACTCTGCATTCAAAATACGTGGGAAGAAAAATAAAAAGCTCACACAAGAGCTTCATTATAACATTCTCATAAGTTTGGATTATGGACGTAGGGGGACTTCGCTTATTATTTGTAGCACCAAAATGCTTTCGGAAATCTTCTTAACAGCCCTTTAAGCGCGTTAAAAATTAATCTTAGCGCTTCGATTAATAAGATTAAATGAAGCCCTAACATGCATTGATTGGGTTCTATATAGGTGGGAACATAATTTCAGAAAGAAATGCTCGTTTTAATGTTGAACGTAAAATTTGCAGGGATAAAGTTCTTTTTTTCTTTCTTTTTTTTTTGAAATAGGGGATAAAAGTGAACGGTATTTAAGTTTTTACTTTCCCTATAATACATAGTAGAAGGCTATCTAAAAGGCGAGCACATTTTAACAGTGTTTCTTCAACGGACGATTATTCGAACCCCCACCCCACCCCGGAGATATTTTATGTTAATCTAGTTTCTATTTATGTGACAACATTTAATTTATATAGGGCAAATAGAAAACTTACCCCTCCATCCCCGGTCAAAAGGTTCTAGAAGAAACACTGCATCTAAATTTCAAATTATATGCAATAATACAGTACCCAGAAATTGAAGTAGCCATTTTTTTAATTGGTCGGCACTAACCCTCAAAATGTCAGAGATATTGTCTGCTGTTTTTAATACGTCAGCGGATCGTTACAGACCACTTTTTTATCAATCGATAAAAATAGAAGAAGGAGTGAAATAATTTTTATTTTAGAGCAATATTTCTCTAGCTCTTCTCATGAGAGTGTCATCAAAGAGTTTCAGAAGAAATACCCCTGCTCTAAAACCCTTAACAATTCAACGGTTACAGTGTATCCTGTGTTAAAATTTAAAGCTTGATTATTCTCGCTTTCTCTACAACATATCCAGTTTCTTTGTAACGTTTTGCTAACCTAGGAATTGTTTAATCGTTAGGGATTTTAACTTAACATTTGATATGAAGACATCACAACAGAAATAAGAATTTCTATTCTAATGCGGTTGACATCTCAATTTTTTACAAATATATGCAACTTAATGTCACTTTATGGCTCTAAACAGCATGAAAATATACCCCTAAGCGTTGTCTTGGACGAAACACCACTTTAAACTTGAATAAATAATTAACTCTGCATTTTAAAGACGTGGAAGCAAAAATAAAAAGCTCACACAAGAGCTGTCTTATAACGTTCTCATAAGTTTGAATTATGGACGAAGAGGGACTTCGCTTTTTATTTGTAGCACCAAAATGCTTTCGGAAATCTTCTTAACAGCATTTTAAGCGCGTTAAAAATTAATCTTAACGCTTCGATTAACAAGATTAAATGAAGCCAGCCCTGACATGCATTGATTGGGTTCTATATAGGTGGGCACATAATTTCAGAGGGAAATGTTCGTTTTAATGTTGAAAGTAAAATTTATGGGGATAAAGTTATTTTCTTTAGTAGTTGTGGTGATGGGGGGGGGGGTAAAAAGAAAAGGTTTTTAATTTTTACTCTCCCTACAGTACATAGTAGAATGTGAACTAAAAGACGAGCGCATCTTAACAGTGTTTCTTTCAGGCATACCTCCGCGGGAGGGTGGGGGAGCAGAACTCCTCCGGAGACGATTATTCACCCCCCGGGGACATTTTATGTTAATCTAGTTCATATTTATGTGACAGCATTTAATATATTTATATAGGGCAAATAAAAACGTGCCCCTCTCAAAGTTTCATTTGCCCTTCCTCTGGTCAATAGGTGCTAATGGAAGCACTGCATCTAAATTTAAAATTATATACAGTACCAAGAAATTGAAGTAAGCTTTATTTTTTCAATTAGGTGGCACTAGTCCTCAATATGCCAGAAATATCGTCTGCTGATTTTAATACATCAGACGATTATTATAGGCCACTTTTTTATCAATCGCAAAACATGGAAAGAAGAGTGAAGTAATTTTTATTTTAGAGCAATATTTCTCTAGCTTTTTTTAGGAGAGTGTCGTTGAAGAGTTTCAGAAGAAATACCCATGTTCTAGAACTCTTAATAATTCAACAATTACAGATTATCCTGAGTTAGAATGGAAATCTTGATTATTCTCGCTTTCTCTGCAACATATCCAGTTTCTCGAAATCGCTTTACTAATCTTGAAATTATTTAATCGTTAGGAATTTTAACTTAAAATTTGATATGAAGGCCTTACAACAGAAATAATAATTTCTAGTCTAATGCGGGTGACATATCCAAATTGTTACTGTGTCATTGAGAAAGTATTGTTTTCCCGAAAATTTTCTATTTCGAGATTTTGATGCCAATATCTATTTTAAGACCTTCTGAACACGGTTTGACTATTTTGGAGTGATGGCTCTTGGTCTGTGGTCGGTTTCTTGTGTACACTATAGCAGACACGAATATTAATGGGTTTTCATGAAACTTTATATCCGGATTTGTTATTAAAAAAACCTAGAACTAGATAGAATTGTTTTTAACTTCGAGCAAAAATTTTGAAATTTATTCGAAATTTTATATTTTTTTAACATGGTAGCATAGGATAACATTTGACATAATCATGCATAAAAGGGTTTATTTATGGCTCAAAGATCACGGGACTTAATAGTTTCAATTATTGTTGCAAAAAATAGCCGAGATATAATTTTTTTTGTTCGTGGCGTCATTAGAATCGGTTTTTTTTTGGGGGGGGGGTGTACATTGTCAAATATGATATCAATCGAGCGGTTTTCGCAATCCCTTTAAAGTGAAGTGTAACACGATATAGTTGTAATCATCTGGATCCACTATACCAATTTTTCAATTTTTCCTTGTAGAATTTGAAAAAAAAAATAAATAAAAAGTAAAATAAAATAAATTCTGTTAAGATAAAGTCGAGTTTATCCACATTCCAGCTAATTTTAAAAAGATATGCAACATAAAGTCACCTTCATGATTTCATACAGCATAAAAATTTACAGGACACCTTTCTGGTAGGTCGGACGGTCTGGGTCTCAACAACAACAACAACAACGCAGGCATTGCCTTGGACGAAACTCTAGCTTGAATAAATAATTAACTCTGCATTCAAAATACGCGGTAACAAAAATAAAAAGCTTACACAAGAACTTCATTGTAACATTCTCATAAGTTTGAATTATGGACATAGAAGGACTTCGCTTTTTATTTGTAGCACCAAAATGCTTTCGGAAATCTTCTTAACAGCCCTCGAAGCGCGTTAAAAATTAATCTTAACGCCTCGATTAACAAGATTAAATGAAGCCCTGTCATGAATTGATTGGGTTCTATATAGGTAGGAATAAAATTTCGGAGAGGGATGTTCCTTTTGATGTTGAGAGTAAAATTTATTGGGATAAAGTATTTTTAGTAATGGAGAAGGGGTTGAAAAGAAAGGGTTTTACACTTTGTAAAATAAATAGTACAAGGTGATTTAAAAGACGAGCACATCCAAACAGTGTTTCTTTCAGACATACCTGCTTGGGGGGGGGGGGGGCGAAGCTCTCGCCCAGATACATTTTATGTTAATCTAGTTTCTATTTATGTGACAACATTTGATATATTTATATAGGGAAATAGAAAACTTCATTCCTCGTAAAGTTTTATCCCCCCATCCTGGCCCAAAAGTCCAAATTTGAAATTATGCATCCTAATTTAAAATTATATACAGTACCGAGAAATTGAAGTAGTTTTTTCAATTAGGTTGCACTATCCTTCAATATGTCAGATATATCGTCTGCTATTTTTAATACGCCAGAGGATCATTACCGACCACTTTTTATCTATGGAAAAACATGCAAGGTAGCGTGAAATAATAATTTTAATAATACTCACGCTCTAAAAGCCTCTTACAATTCAACAATTATAGTTTATTACTTTCCTTATATACAATAACGTATAAGGAAAGTATTGTGACGGGGTCGAAAATTCGAATTCGAATTTTTGACGGGGGAGCATGTTTCAAGCATCCTTGATCACGAATCGAACATTTTTGAAGTGATGTCTGTGTATGTGTGTATCAGTGAGTCTGTGGAGATGATAACTGATGAACAAATAGACCGATTCGAACGAAATTTGGTACAAAAATTACAATCCATAATCACTGAAAGTCTATTGTTTTTATACGCAATCGAATGTTCGGAACTCCCTAAATTTTCGAGTGAAATTTTGAAAAAATCGTCAGAAACTCAAAACCTCTTAATAAAGTTACACAAATAGACATATCTTATGTAATTTTTCATTAGAAAACGATTGACGTAAATTTTAGAACGCTAACACGAACCGTTCTCGAGATATAGCACATTTTTCAAAAAATTATCGAAAAGTCATATAAAATTAAAAAAAAATTATTTTCTATTGAAAAACATGTTCACTTTTCATATGTAATACCATGCGATAAATTGGATGACATCATTCTCGTGGATCTAGCTCGTTCCATTCATGAAAAGAGATACTTTGAGTAATACTTTTGTATTTGAACGCCAATAGTCATTTATCTGCTGTATGAATAACTTATTTCTCCGTCCATAACGCTTAGCAAGATTTTGGCGACGAATTTGGTGGAATGTCGCCAACTTGGCGACTTTCTTAAATGTTGCTAAATTAACGAAAAACTCGCCAAATGGATAAAAATGACGCTAAATCAATGAAAATGACGACTCATTGACGAAAATTCAATATCTTGGAAAGAATATAAATATCTACTGTAAAAATAATCTATTTTTTTTTACTGTAAAAGGAGTAAATTCATTGCATTATATAAGGAAAGTTATGTGCTGCCCACATCAAATTTTTCTAAGTTAAAATGGACTGAGTTGAAATGTTGATTGTTGTCGTTTTCTTCTTTGCAGCATAACCAGTTTCTCGAAAACTCTTTGCTAACCTCGGAATTATTTAATCGTTAGGGGGTTTTAACTTAAAATTTGTTATAAAGACCTTGTAAGAAGAAAATAATAATAATAATAATAATAATCATAATAATAATTTCTTGTTTGTTACAATGGGTGACCAATCTTAACTTTGAAATCCCTTTCTATATTCGAGGGTTCTGTGAGTGTTCTTGAAACTGGTTTTAGGAAAAAAAAATATATTCGAAGGTTTTGCTAAATCAATTATTTTTCCACAGAGTAATAAGAAAAAATTAGCGGTGACTCCAGTTCTAGGGAGCCGAAAGGGATTTACAGAAATAAAATTTTGTAAAATAGAACTTAACTTTTGTAGTATCGAGAAAAAGAATCAATTTAAAATCTGATTATACACACTTATAGGGTTTCTAAAGACTTACAAATTCTTACGTATTGTTTATAATGTGCAATTTTCTAACTCCTTCGACTTGACAAGACGATGACTCGTAGACTATAAGAGTTTTTTTTAGAAATAAATATAGATTTAGAAACTAAATGTCCTCATACATATATTTGCAGCTTATTATTTATGTCCATCTTTTATAATTTTGAAGAGTGAAAGCGTTAAAAATGAGAAAAAGAAACTCGTTCGGACAGATGCATTTTTAAGTTTTAATAAAAAATATATAGCTCAATCCCAAATCCAATTATATACACTTGCAGGGCTTTCAAAGAGCTATAAATTCTGATTTATAGTTCAAAGCTACTAGCTCTTTTAGCTTTTGAGATATAAGCATTAAAAACTTGAAAAAAGGGCTAAGACACTTGACAACTATAAGGGTAATTTGTTAATAATAAACATAAATTTTAATATTACATTTTCTAGTACACACTTTTGTCGTTTACTATTTATATATATATTTTATAATTCACTATACATTTCGAGTGAAAGTTACGAAACTAATAAAAACACTCGCTAGCGGAAGAGTTACTTTTTGATTTTTTTTAGAAATAAAAAAAGTTTAAAATATTATATCATTGAAATTATTTTTATATATTCATAATCTGTACCTCATTTCTGATAAAACAGGAACAATTATTTACATTTTTATCTGTTAAGTTAGAGGGCATAAGCGTGCAAATTGCATACATTTTTCGTAACGCTCCGTTTTCCCTCCAGAAAACTAACAACCATAGATGTTATTCACATAAAAAAAATCAAAAAGTATTGTCACAGGAAACGGAATATTTTAACCAATATAATTTACACTGCTTTCAAACGACGCCCAAATATTTCACCATCATACCTCATTCATAATTTCGAATTATGGATGTAAAGGGGAGCTTTACTTTTTTCTCTCTTCCCCAAGAGCTTCTGAAAATCTTCTTAACAGCTCTTTAAGCGTGTTAAAATTAATCTTAACGCTTCGATTAACAAGATTAGACGAAACCCTGACATGCATTGATTGGATTTTGGAGGTGGGGACGTAATTTACAAAAGGAATGCTGGTTTTAATGCTTTTTCTCGAAAGTCAAATTTATGGGGATTAAAAGCGTTTTCTTAAGCGATAAGAATAAGTACCTTAAAAGGAAAGGTTTTAAGTTTTTTGTTAGGAGATTTGTAAGCTTGCTAAGAAAGTCCCGTGGGTATTGTTACGGCGAACTCTCTGGAATCGTGGGTGTGCGCTCAGGATATAAGACTGAGTACACATTTCTGAATAACTAACACGTTTATTTACAAGCACAGCGTAAACAGGAACAATTCAGTAAAATAGCTCTTAAATGCTCCACTGATTTCACAAAATAACTGCTACTATTCTCAAAACAATGACGAAAGTCATTTCACAAAACAGCTGCTACTATTCTCAAAACATTAACGTAAGTCACAGTTTAATGTAGCATGTCATCTCGTCAATTGCTTTACAACTGACTTATGACTCTTTTTTTAGACTATCTATAGAAACTTCTGAAACTCTCTCATATCTCGTAATTGGTTATTTCGAGGTCTTTCTGGAATCCTCGAAATATCACCAAATATCGCCAAATTGGCGATAAATCGCAAAATTTAGCAACCCTTCTTTGAACTTCGGCATGTGGCAACTGTAGACTCACGTCATGGGAAAGGATGCCTGTATGGGTGTTTCCTCCATCTGGTTCTCAAAGGAAAAGATTCCAGTGAGGGAATATTACACGTTCGCAACAGTATGCATGTTAGGTCTAGTAAAGTGATCATGCTGATAGAATGAATGGGATTGCAGCGTCCCTGGTGGGGAATTTAAAAAGTTAGGATAACGTACTCGGTGATAAAACGAGATAAAATGAGAAAAAAAAAGTGAATTTTGAAATTATAACGCATTCTTCTTCTTCTTAAATCCAGACCGTCCGACCTACCCGAAAGTGTAAGGTATCTGTTTGCACGGCCGGGACAGTGCCACACTATTTAGACCGGAACCAAGTGGGGGTGTCATTTACAAGGATCGTGCCCTCCTTCCCCTACCACCAACCTTTCAGAAGGACTTACAGACCTACATATTTAACGTGCCGCATGAACATGGGGGCAGTTTGGGCAGAGCCATGAATCTATAACGCATTGCCTAATTAGTGGAAAGCGACACTATAAATGAAAGAAAAGCATTTACGTAAGGTAATAAGTACTTATCAAAAAGTTTTGGGAGGGCGCCGGCTGTATCCCTGGCAAGGTTCTGTTGGAGGGAGAACTCGGGACCAATGGCACATGATAAACCCGTGCTATAACGCTTAGACCAAAGAAGAGTGGCACAAGAACCGGTCCCCACAAGTTGTATTATATCACTAGGGCCTCTAACAAGGCGATACATGCAATACCTGCCGTATACACACACATAAGTGTACGTGTAATATTCAAGAATACATACAAGTATAAATGCGTAAGTATACATACAAGTATACGCGTAAATATTCTTTCTGAAATCCAATCTGCATTGTCTCTGGCAGACATATTTGGCTACACTAGATTTCTGTTCATGTAAGTAGTATGTTCCTTGCAGTGGCGGCTCGCCAGGTGACACAGGTCAAGCGATGCTTCACTTAAAATTATCGGTTGAATGGATTATTGACACTATTATTATTTGGTGAATTTTTCTGCCGCGTTTATTTATTTTTAGACAATATTTGATAACGCTTGTGCCAGTTGCGCGATGTGCTTTTATGATGTTCGTTGTCGAGGAGGGGGAATCCCACCACTAAATCTGCTTCATTTATTCCTGAAGTCACAAGCCACTACTGGTTACTGCATAGCATATTTCGCCGATAAGCATAAGTGTCACATAAATGACTTCTGTAATAGTTTTATTGTCGATTCTCACTATGTAGACAACGAATCTTAATATTTAGACATAAAAATCTGAGGGCTACTGGAAGGTAACTAAAAATTTATTGACCCCCCTTCCCCCATTTTGTCCGCCTCTGGAGGAGAAATCGAAAACCATGTTTCGATAAGTTCCGTCCTGTAGTCGATATTATAAGTAAGCAAAGATTTAATTTTCTTAATAACAGGAAGGCTTCCAGGGGAGGGGGAAGAATATGGAGAGACTTTAAAAAAATAACCCATTTCATCCGTCCCGTAAGGTGGAGGAGACCGAAAATCCGTGTTTGTTTGGTTCTGTCCCGTGGCTGATACCATAATCCAGTGTTCTAGATCACTGATGGACTTCTGGAGTGTTTGGAGAGTTATGCGTATGATGTTAATGTAAAACACAGTTTTTCTGCCTTATATCATTTAAAATATGACTGGTTTTCAAGTTGAAAACTGTTCTGAAATTAGATCCGAGTACAATCTTGTTTTCAGATATTGAACACTCTACTGACGTTTTATGTAGATCAAATTGAATATACAGATTTAGATTGCTTCGTGACCCACTTGGAGAACCCCCGTTGCCATCAATGGTAACGTAACTACCACACATTTCACTTCACAGAAAGTAATGAACTATAATGATTTTAACTCAAAGAACATCCGTAACTATCAGCAAATCGTTTTAAAGATCCTCCTCTCCAACCTAGCGGATACGCTACAGTAGCGCCTCTCTGATCTGTATGACTTAAAGGCTGAACATAATGATCACAGTTAAAAAACGCTCTTAACTGTTCGCATAATGTAAGAAAATTAATTGGTCTGAAAATCTAAGTGCAATCCTGTTTTAAGATAATGAACACTCTGGCAACGTTACATTTAGATCAAACTAGAGTTGCATATTTAGATGGGACCCACTTGGAGAGAATTCTCCCTACCACCAATGGTCACTACCACACATTTCACTTCACAGAAAGTAATGAATGATAATGACTTTAACTCAAAGAACATCCGTAAGAACCAACAAATCGTTCCTAAGATCCTCTTCGGCGTACCAGGCGGACACGCTACAGTAGCGCCTCTCTGATCTCTATGACTTAAAGGTTGAACATAATGATAACAGTTAAAAAACACTCTTGACTCCTTGCATAATGTATGAAAATAGCAAGTAGTCACGACTGGGGAGTGTGATTTAAAAGAACGCTGGAGATGGACAAGATCCGTTTTGTGTTGAGAAAAGCTGAAACGTTTTGAGGCGGATCTATTTGTGTTATTTATTTTAAACCATGTTAGTGCCCAAGGCGGAACGAAAAGGATATTGTAATAGAAGGGGTATTGTCTAGTAGAGAGTTACACGTGCAAAATTTATATTTCAAGGTAGTGATTTCATGTAAAATGGTGAAAGCATATTGAGTTGCAATAATCTTTTGAAATGTTTATGGGTAACTAGAAAATGCTTCTGTCGTTGCTCGAGGTCTAGAGCCAGGATTAATTGCATTTATTGAATCAATTTTTTAAAAAGTGTAGTTTCCCACTGCTTTGACGCACGTGGTGTAACGCAGCCCCTCCGCTATTTAAGGCCATACGTCCTAAATACGTGCCTAAACACGTATTTGTCTGCTAATACGACCACATAAGACAATACTTCAATTTCTTAGAATGATGAAACAAATTAAAAACCTTTTTTTGCCATTCCGAATATCGTCGTTTTACGTTGCTTTCAGAACAAATATTAAAAAGAACTCTTTCAGAGCAAAAATTAAAAGCTATGTTGCGTTGTGACGTCATGAGTTCCGAGACTATAGCGTTTTTATGAAACACGACTGTATTATTTCGATGCAATGTGCTGTTCACTTTTTATAAAATATGAAATGAAAATTTCTTTAATGTATTAATTCCTTTTAAAAGTGATAATTAATGAACAGATGACCACAGAAACATAATTTTCGTTTTAGAGAAGTGTGTAATATTCTATTTAGCTCCTGTTAAATTAGAAAGATCGAACTGTCAGTCGATTTTTCTATATCGGAATTTTATATATATATAAAATTGATTATGTATTCAAAACACGAAGAGTATGTATTCAAAACACGATATTTTAAAATTCCTGAAAATTCGTCTATTGAAGTTCTCTGTTAAAAGTTTAAAAAAAAAAAAAGAACTCAGGGACAATACTTTTGATCGCAAAGAAGCCGATTTGTGCGAAAATCGTTCGAAAGGACACTTCAAAATATTTAACTGAAAAATGAATAAAAAAAAATCTTTCCAACATGTTTTTGGACCTGATCTGAAGTATCACTACCAAATGCCGAAGCTGTAGGTCGGTTAGATTTTCCACTACACAACCAACGGACGAACAGGCAGACATCTTTTTTCATTACAGATTTTCATATCTAAGTTGTTGAAAACTCGTAGAATCAGAGGGTTTCATCGAGCAATAACTGCATTTTATTTGTATTTGTTATATAATTATAACAAACAACAATAATATAATTGTAAAAATTCGTTATAATTCCATTTATATCAAAATAACTTTACTACACAGTTTAGAAAAGTCCTTAAACTTATTAATTACATTCTCGCTGGGTTTCGTCCAGAAAAGAGCACCAGGCGCGAAGCGCCTTTAATCTCCAATCTCTAGGTGTGGTTCTTATCTTCATACTGTGACATTATTTCATTTGCCCATAGTTGGAGGTTCGAGGTTTTTGATTTACTGTTTTTATTATTTGACTTAGCTCCTAGTGTGGCAGTTTGTTGCACATTTAGAGTTTGAGTAATTTTGGGGAGTTGATGC
This sequence comes from Amaurobius ferox, assembly GCA_951213105.1. Taxonomy (NCBI): domain Eukaryota; kingdom Metazoa; phylum Arthropoda; class Arachnida; order Araneae; family Amaurobiidae; genus Amaurobius; species Amaurobius ferox. The sequence goes on from OX578153.1 coordinate 85,672,024, forward strand.
AGTTCTAAGGATTTCCTATCAATTTGGCAGTTTAAGGTTTAAGAACATTTTTTAGAAAACATTGATCGAGTTTTAATTTAATATCAACTATTTAAGTTGGGACTTACCTAATTCCGATTTTCAATATTAAGTACCGCGCGGGGTCTCTTACGTGATTTGGCTTTGCGATGATCATAGTCATGCAGATTGAATAGTAGTTCATTTGGAACAGATGGCAGATTTTTATAGAATTTAAGCGCCAGCTTTTTAATTTGGGCTCTAACAGTTTTTATTTTGAAGTCTTTCCTAATTACCGAGTTTCTTAAGTATCTAGGAGCTTTCCTTATAATCCTTAGGGTTTTGTTTTGTTTTGTCTCTAGTAAGTCTATAGTAGTTTTACAGGCATATCCCCATACGGGTGCTGCATACAGCATTCCCGGGCGGATGACCGATTTATAAATTAGGAGTTTATTTTGATAACTTAGATTTCCGTTTCCTATCATTGGGTATAAGGCTCCTGTGGCCATATACGCTTTTTTGATTAAGTTCGTTACGTGCTGTTTCCAGGTTAGGTGGGAATCTATCGTTACACCTAGGTATTTAGTAGATTTTTCCGCTTTTAGGGCATGGTTGTTTATGTACAGAGGCGGCGGAGGTTTACGTTTTCTAGAGAAATAAATCCAATGACATTTATTGGGGTTTAATTTCATTCGCCATTTTTCCAGCCATGTTTGGAGTATGTCTAAGTGTTGTTGTAGCTGTCTGTGCATTACTGAGACGTAAGGATGTTTTGCAAGTATCGCACTGTCGTCTGCATAGAGTGCCAGCTCCGTGTCTAGGGTCCTGGGGATGTCATTTAGATATATGTTAAAGAGTGTCGGGCCCAGGATGGATCCTTGCGGTACACTACTTTTAATGAGCTTGGGCGTAGACAAGTTATCTTTTACTCTAACTTGGAAGTGTCTGTTATTTAGGTATGAGATTAAAAGTTTAACAAGTGCGTCAGGGACTTTTAGAGTGATCAATTTGTACGCTAATCCACAGTGCCACACTTTATCAAATGCTTTTTGTATGTCAAGAAAAATCGCAGCTGTGGGTGTCTTACTATTAAGTCCAGAAGATATGTACTCTACCACTCTCAGCAATTGATGAGTGGTGGAGTGTTTTGGCCGAAATCCAAACTGCTCCGGAATGATAATATCATTCTCACTAAGGTGCGTGTTCAGTCTATTAAGAATTATTTTCTCAGTAATTTTACTAAGTGTCGGTAGTAAGCTGATTGGTCTGTAGTTGGCTGGAATTGTGGCATCCTCACCAGGCTTATGGATCGCTATAATTATCGCTTCCTTCCATTCTTTGGGGAAATAATTTAGTTTTTGTAATAATTACATTGTAAGCATTGTATAACTAATATTAACAGAAATTATAATTTTTTTCTGGTAGATATGCAAACGTATTTTAGAAAACTTAAATGCCAGAAATAATTAGAGACCAGTTAAAAATACTAGACACTATGACAAGATTTCTAGGCATCATTATGACCTGCCGTTCAGGATCTATTTAGCCTGTTTATGAAATGTAATTATTAGAACTAACGTCATGAATCATGGGGTGAAAATAAATTGTTGGGTAAAACTATTAAGCCAATAAATTGGTTTATTGTACTGAGTTAAAAAATATTATTCAGTATCAATGGAATATCCTTCTTTTTACTATTTTAACCAACCTTAAACCGACGTTATATGATTTCTTTAGTTCCGCCTGAAACATATTGTAACAACCGCAAATTCGACAAAATCCGAAAATTTCTTTAGACCAAGGTTGCAATCATGTTACCATAACAACCATTTTTTTCCGAATTGCAGTATTTGTAACTTCACCAGTAACGGAATCTTTTATTTGAATGAGAGTTATATTTCAATGCCTCACAATAAACTTCTATATTAAATCCAATTAAGCTGAAATGAGGTACACTTGCTTGCTAGCATTATGTTCCTACCTGCTCTTGTTTCTATACAAGGTCTTTCATGTATCTTTTCATTTCTGTGATACAATAGCAAGGTCTGTAATCCATTTTCTGACCGTTGCCATAAACCATTAGCGATTGCAAATAAATGTAAACATGATATGCATTTTACATTTACTATCGTCTGTTGTTGCCTGCTCATTTTTGTGGCCCATTCATAAACAGGTTATGTATTTTGGGTTTGCAGTAACAAGACTGTAAAATGAACACTAATTAATCTTTTAGAAGGGGAACGTAAGAGAAAAACCGGAAGAATTATTATTTCTACATGAAGGTGAGAATTAGGCCTCGGGAGCTATGTTCTTTATGGCATTGTTGTTCACTTATTTGCTTAATGACATCCTAACAAATATCATTGAACTTTCTAATTTTCTGTTATTTTATTTAACTTTTTTCAAAATTTTAGTTTTTTCTAAATCTTTAGTAATTATTTTCATAAGTGCTTATTGAGAAAAGTTTATAAGTTAAAAGTTCACTAAAGAAATATCAGATGTGGACAGACAGCACATGACTTTCTTTACAAAATTCAATGATGTTACTTTTTTCTCCGAGAAATGATGTACAAGATCTACGATTTATTTTTGAAAGTGAATTAAAATTGGAAGCTTTTGGCAACTTATTAGACCAAATTTAATGACTTAATCATACTCACATGCAATTTCATGTTAAAAGAAATTGACATTTAGTTCATATCCCGTAAAATAAATGGCTACTGGCGAATATATTCGCATCAAAATAGAAATGTATTACAAAAGGTATCTTCTTTCGTGAATGAAATTAGCTAGATTCGCGAGGATGTTGTTAATACATTTGGCGTATAATATTACAAAGTGAATCTATTTGATGATAGTTACCACTTTTTTAATTTGAGTAATTCTTTTAAAAAATTATTTAAAATACGTTCATCATATGAATGGAGACCACCCAGCGAACTTCAGGCAATGCCCGAAGAACCCCTGGAACAGAGGAAAGGCACCGGGGTATGCCCCCCCCTCCCCAAAATCAGATACCCCCTTGGAGGCAAAAGGCCCTCGGATTAAACTCCCAGGCACCCCCTCAGGGCTCCTCGCACACTGTGCCACAGCAAATTAGATACGAATCTTCAGCACCCACCAGATCGGTGCAAGAGCAGGCCCCCAAACCTTCGTCTTCCAGAGAATTGACTCCGGAAGAAGTAAAACTGGCTACTACAGCCATTATAAAGAGAAAGGAAGCCGAAAAAGCCAGACAGGCAAGACAGGCGGAACTAGAAGCTAAAATTGTAAATCAATATGCTAAATCAAAAGAAGAAATCAAAACACGTGAAGCCAAAACTAAACGAGTCAGAGAGGAAGAGCTCGCGCAAACCCAGCTGTTAGAAAAAACGGTTGAAAAAAGGCAAAAAACTACTGAGGTCCAAAAGGATACTCACGAAAATGACCAAACCGCGGTTGAGGCTGAGGATATGGAAGCTGAGACTGAACCTGCTAGTAAAACCAATGATGAAAAGATGGATGAAATCCTCAACCTCATCAGAGGGTTTATCACCATGTTCGACCTAGATGCAATAAAACACCTGTTGATGCAGTTCGCAGAGCTAATACAAAAAAAGAGTGATCCAATGCAAATGGTCTTTGAAGCTTTTAAATTAATCGCGGACTTTAAAAATAACAGTGAGAATCAAACCCGCCATGGCTAGGTCCCAAAAAGAAAGCTTTAAAATAATATTTTGGAATGCGAACGGCATATCTCCAAGAATAAATGAACTTAGGAGCTACGTAAATGAAAATGATGTAGATGCCCTGTTAATTCAGGAAACTAAAGTTAGAGAAAATAAAAAACTAAATATAGCAAACTATATTGGCTATCACAACCTAAGCTCAAATACAACTGCTAGAAACCCCCATGGAGGAACAGCAATATATATCAAAAGAAATATTCCCCACGAGGAAATAAACAACATAAATCTTCAAGGAGTAGAAAATACTAGCATAAAAATTAAAATAAATAATGTAAACCCATTTATCCTAACTTCAATATATGTCAAAAACATGAGTGGTATAAATGTAGCTGCGCAGCTGGAACTGCTTTTCTCGCGATATCCAAACACAATACTCGCGGGCGACTTCAATGCACACCACCGAGCGTGGGGCAGCAGGAGAGCCAACATACGCGGTACACAGATACACAGATTACTGAACACAACAAACACCAACATCATTGCACCGTCGAGACCAACCTGCTTCTCAGGTGCCAGCGGCTCATTCATAGACTTTGTCCTAACGAGAAACATAGAATACGCTCACACTATCGATACCCTAGATGAATTCGACTCGGATCATTTACCGGTATTGGTGACATTCGATCTGAACACTCCCCTTCCAGCCTCTCTGGGACAAGAGAGGGTGAACTGGAACGTTTTCAAAAGAGCACTTTTTGAGCCGCACTTGGCAGTACCCAACATTATGAGCACGGCGGATATTGACTCTGCCACACACACACTCACAACAGAAATCAAAAGAGCTATTGCCTCTGCCACAACACATCGTGAGTCACCAAAAATGCCTACACTTTCCCACCATGTCAAACAATTAGTTAGGCAAAGGAACAGAATGCGTAAGACATGGCAGGCTAATAGAGACCCTACCCTCAAAAGGGAGCTTAACAGACTCACGTGGAAAGTCAGGGATAAAATTGTCGCAGAAAAGCAGCAACAGTATAAAGAGTTAATTGAATCCCTTAGCTCGGAAGACGTATCGCTCTGGCAATTCGCTAAAAGACTCAGAAAACCTCAAATTAAACTCCCGCCACTAATAGATGGCGTTAAAATCGCGTACTCAGACGAAGAAAAAGCAGAGGCGCTTGCTAGGCATTACGAAAAGCAATTTGAACCAAACCACGATCTAATGTGTCAGGACACCCTAAGAATGGTTAGGCAAACTCTAAACAACTTCAGGAACTCCCCGGTCACGGCTGAGATTAACCCAGCCACCCCGCAAGAGATAATTGATATCATCAAAAACCTTAAAAACCGTAAAAGCCCAGGGCACGACAAAATCAGGAATATTGCGGTCAAAAACCTACCCTTAAATATAATATTTTACTTGACCACCCTAATAAACAAAATACTAAAACTAAATTATTTCCCCAAAGAATGGAAGGAAGCGATAATTATAGCGATCCATAAGCCTGGTGAGGATGCCACAATTCCAGCCAACTATAGACCAATCAGCTTACTACCGACACTTAGTAAAATTACTGAGAAAATAATTCTTAATAGACTGAACACGCACCTTAGTGAGAATGATATTATCATTCCGGAGCAGTTTGGATTTCGGCCAAAACACTCCACCACTCATCAATTGCTGAGAGTGGTAGAGTACATATCTTCTGGACTTTATAGTAAGACACCCACAGCTGCTATTTTTCTTGACATACAAAAAGCATTTGATAAAGTGTGGCACTGTGGATTAGCATACAAATTGATCACTCTAAAAGTCCCTGACGCACTTGTCAAACTTTTAATCTCATACCTAAATAACAGACACTTCCAAGTTAGAGTAAAAGATAACATGTCTACACCCAAGCTCATTAAAAGTAGTGTACCGCAAGGATCCATCCTGGGCCCGACACTCTTTAACATATATCTAAATGACATCCCCAGGACCCTAGACACGGAGCTGGCACTCTATGCAGACGACAGTGCGATACTTGCAAAACATCCTTACGTCTCAGTAATGCACAGACAGCTACAACAACACTTAGACATACTCCAAACATGGCTGGAAAAATGGCGAATAAAATTAAACCCCAATAAATGTCATTGGATTTATTTCTCTAGAAAACGTAAACCTCCGCCGCCTCTGTACATAAACAACCATGCCCTAAAAGCGGAAAAATCTACTAAATACCTAGGTGTAACGATAGATTCCCACCTAACCTGGAAACAGCACGTAACGAACTTAATCAAAAAAGCGTATATGGCCACAGGAGCCTTATACCCAATGATAGGAAACGGAAATCTAAGTTATCAAAATAAACTCCTAATTTATAAATCGGTCATCCGCCCGGGGATGCTATATGCAGCACCCGTATGGGGATATGCCTGTAAAACTACTATAGACTTACTAGAGACAAAACAAAACAAAACCCTAAGGATTATAAGGAAAGCTCCTAGATACTTAAGAAACTCGGTAATTAGGAAAGACTTCAAAATAAAAACTGTTAGAGCCCAAATTAAAAAGCTAGCGCTTAAATTCTATAAAAATCTGCCATCTGTTCCAAATGAACTACTATTCAATCTGCATGACTATGATCATCGCAAAGCCAAATCACGTAAGAGACCCCGCGCGGTACTTAATATTGAAAATCGGAGTTAGGTAAGTCCCAACTTAAATAGTTGATATTAAATTAAAACTCGATCAATGTTTTCTAAAAAATGTTCTTAAACCTTAAACTGCCAAATTGATAGGAAATCCTTAGAACTGCATCAACTCCCCAAAATTACTCAAACTCTAAATGTGCAACAAACTGCCACACTAGGAGCTAAGTCAAATAATAAAAACAGTAAATCAAAAACCTCGAACCTCCAACTATGGGCAAATGAAATAATGTCACAGTATGAAGATAAGAACCACACCTAGAGATTGGAGATTAAAGGCGCTTCGCGCCTGGTGCTCTTTTCTGGACGAAACCCACATCTCTGTTCATCATATGGAGGACGGACGCTTCATGTTAGTGAGTCATTCGTTTTGTAATGAAACATTACACGTAAATAGTCTGTCTATTCATTAAACACTATTGAAGGTCTCGGTTTCTTCTAAAATTAATCAAGTTTATAATATTCGTTCTCAAATAAAAAAATAACGTGCGAAATGATTATTTATGTACCATTATTGGAATTTGTGATTTTTTTAATAAATTTTTAAAATATTCAATTGAAAACTGGGATGTGTACCGAACATTTGAGATAGCTGTTAAAAGCAATTTGTTCCAGTGTTCCATGATTTTAATAATCATACCAAATTATTTTCGAAATGTTTCATCCATTCGCGAGATATTGCGTACACAGACTTGCAAACATACACACTAATATATATATATATATATATATATATATATATATATATATATATATATATATATATATATATATATATATATATATATATATACATATACACACATACAGACATCACCTGAAAAAAGTTCGATTCGCGTTCAGGGATGCATAAAAGGAAAATATACAGAAAAGCATCCGTCAAGAACTCGAATTCGAATTTCCAAAACCATCACAAAACCTTCTCTGTACATTAAACTAGGTATGTAGAGAAAGTAATACATGTATTAAGAATATTATGCATAACAATAAATTTTCAAACATTATATTAATTATATCTAACATAATGCAATTACACTACAATACTGCTTTAAGTGTTATTGTTTATTCTTGCAGAAATTTTTGACAGCTTACTAACTACAAATGCTTTTTAAAAGAGTACAGAATAATTTCTATTTAGTTTAGCTGCACCAAAGAATTTTTGTAAACTTTCGAATTTCGGTATTCGTTAAGATAAGACTATAAATAGTCCAAATGTTTTTCAATGAATTAAAATTACTAAAATATGCTTAATTTGTTACCTTTTCTACCCATGAAGCCATTTTCTAATATTCTAAAAAATGAAAGTGCACCTATAAGTTTGTATACCACAAAATAGACGTTTAAGTTAAATATAATATTCGATTCAATGAATTAAAATTACCAAAATATATTTCATTTATAACTATTTCTAACCACGAAACCACTTTCTTATATTCTAAAAAATATAAATGTACCCATATGCTGACTTACCACAAAATAGATGCTAAGTTAAGTATAAACATACCTATGCCAAAATAGTAAACAAACTCAAAGTCCATGTTATACCTACTTGATTGCCGTCAAAAGGTTTAGAAAATATGTCGAAACTTTCATATTTGGGAAATCATAATTTTTACTGCTCACTTGACTTTAAAATACTTTATGGCTGCAAAGTGTATTTAGTTCACAATATCCTCAAATCAAAATAAATACGAGAAAAAATCAGGCAATGCTTAAAATATGTATACGGGATTGTTAAAATAAATCAAGTCCAGGAAAATGGGTGAATTAGACATTTAATGAAATTTTAAAAATGATATTAGCGTTGGGACAAAAAGGTTAGTATATTCGTATCGAGGTGGAATTTTGGAAACTATTTGAATTTTGTCTTAATGAAATAACTTACATTGAGTATTAACCGGATAAAAAAAATAACGTATTTTAACATAAAATGCTATCATCCATTTTTAAATTATTAAAGGAGTCAGGAATATTATTTTTTTAAATAAAATATTTATTAAAAAAATTATTGGAATATATTTTTAGGAATAATTCTTTTTTGTTTTAAAAGCCCGTAAATGTTAATCAACAGTTAAATGTTTAATAAACAAATTTACTAATCAGTACTTTATATAAAATACAATAATCCACTTCTAAATTTTTAAAGGAATTCCCTAGCCAATGTGCAGCGTTAATGAAGTCCCTAGTCATTGAATGACTTTAACCTCCGGTATGTAAACAATGTATGCATTCAGGATATCATTTGAGCAGAAAGGTATGAAATTTAAAGAAATCAAGAATATTATTTTTTTAAAAATAAAGTGTTTATGAAAAAATTATTGGAATATATTTTTAAGAATAATTATTTTTTGTTTTAAAAACCAGTAAATGTTAATCAATAGTTAAATGTTTAATAAACAAATTTACTTATTCGTACTTAAGTTGAGGAGCAATTTTATTCTAGACTAGATACAACCTAAAAATCGACATCATTCTGCCCTTTCAAATCAAACTTAGGTCACCAAAGATTCATATAGAATCAAAACCATACGAATTGTGTTGAATATGTATGACATTCAACTCACAACCTGAACCGCACCCATTAAAAGAAAGGTTGCCGAGCATTAATATTCGAAGCGTGTGGCAACATCCCAAACAATAAAGCGCCCCAATTTTAGACACTTTTAATTGTAATCGAAATCGTAGTGGAGAAACCAGAACCGGAACACTTAATGATACCTCTGTCAAGGCTAACAGGTCATAGAGATCGGGCTTCGACTAATGTTTTGAGATTGTTGATGTTTAGATTAGGTGTTTGCACGGCGGAACTAACCCCGTAAACCGAGAGGTAGGTCGGGCCCGCACTACCGTTTCCTAGGTGTTTGCACAGGATTTTGGTCCGGAATATATTTTATTTGTAAACTTAAATCAACGAACAATGCTTAAATCAATAGCAAAATTAAACACACATCCATAACAGAAGGTCTTTATTTCACTTCCTTAAGACGTACAAAAGTTTAAAAAAGACCATAGCGCTTTCGAGCATAAGTATGCTCTTCATTAGTGGCTACACGGAAATAAAGTTTGAATCGTTCATATATGGACCAGATATAGCCACAAAATTTGCATAAATACAATTTACAAAAGAATCTACGTTTAGACAAGGATGAACCGTAAACAATTTTTCAAAAATTTTAACAACAAAAGAACAGCATATTAAATTACAATTTAATTACAGAAATCGAAAAAGAAAGGGGGGGGGGCAGTCAAGCATAATCCCAAAGAGGAAGACGTCAAAGATAACTTTGCAGAGACTTGAATTGTATGGAAGCGAGAATGAGTCGCCAAGCGTAACTCAAATTCATAACAGGGTCAAAATTACAAACGGACTCACGGCAAATATAAATAAAAAGGGATTCAAAAAGGAGAATATCACGAGGGTTATTACAACGCATCAAAAGGGAAGTTTTTTCAAAAAGAGGCTGAAAAAATTATCTTTAACAACAAATTGAGCAAGAGCCGTAGAAAGTTTACTATTCCTGACATCCCGAGCATGTTCTGTTAAACGGATGCCAACGGTGCGTTTAGTACTTCCAATATAAAATTTAAAATTACCATAAATTTTATATTGGAAGTGACAAAAAGTCGCTAAGTTGGCGACATTCCGCCAAATTCGTCGCCAAAATCTCGCCAAGCTTTACTGATGGAGAAATAAGTTATTCTTATAGCAGATAAATGACTATTGGCGTTCAAATAAAAAAAGTATTATTCGAAGTATCTTTTCTCATGAATGGAACGAGCTAGATCCACGAGAATGATGTCATCAAATTTATCGCATGGTATTACATATGAAAAGTGAACATGTTTCTCAATAGGAAATATATTTTTTTATTTTATATGACTTTTTGATAATTTTTTGAAAAATGTGCAATATCTCGAGAACGGTTCATGTTAGCGTTCTAAAATTTCTGTTAATCGTTTTCTAATGAAAAATTACATAGGAAATGTCTATTTGCGTAACTTTATTAGCGGTTTTGATTTTTTGACGATTTTTTCAAAATTTCACTCGAAAATTTAGGGGGGTTCTAAACATTCGATTACGTTTAAAAACAATAGGCTTCCAGTGTTTACGGATTGTGATTTTTGTACCAAATTTCGTTCGAATCGGTCCATTCATTCGTCAGTTATCGTCTCCACATACTCATTGACACACACACACAGACATCACTTCAAAAATGTTTGATTCGGGATCAGGGATGCTTGAAACGTTCTCTCCCGTCGAAAACTCGAATTCGAATTTTAGACCCCGTCACAATACTTTCCTTATACATTATGTATATAAGGAAAGTAATAAGGATAACTCTCTTCGTTCTCGGGAAATTTTCCCTGATACGGACTTTCTTAGATACCTTGTACACTTCCTTCAGACAGACAGGAGAAAGGGAGAATGGTTTGCCTGATAGAGTAAAATTGTGGAACAGCTAGACAGCAATCAAAGTTTTAGAATTCTGTGAAATTGCAAATCATATGTTACGAAAGTCAATCATCCCAGCGTCATGATACGACTCCCGCGAATTAGCAGAACTCCCACATTTGAGTCTGAGGTGAATAGGTCCAAAGGTGTGGCGCCCGCACCATGTTTTCTGGGTCAATGGCGTGAGAAGTTTCGGCTTTTCTTTGTCGGTTTTTTATGTGGCTTGAAATCAAAGTGCGGTTAAAAGGGCTTTTATTTAGCGTTTTAATGGGCATTTTGAACTGAAAATGTAGAACATGTTATTGGTGTCATTTTCGGATTGGTTCTGTGATAGAAATATGAATGGGAAAATCTGATGCGCACAGCACTTACAGATTAATGAATTTAGATATGGTGAAAGGAAAACGATAAAATAAATATAGATATGGTGAAAATGTAATAAAACAAACTAGATATGGTGAAAAAATATTAAAACAAATTTGGATACGGTGAAAAAACAAAAATAATTTAGATGATGAAAGTGCAATAAACCAAATTTTGATATGCTGCAAAAACAATAAAAGACATTTACATAGGGTGAAAACAATAAAACAAATTGAGATAGGGTGAAAAAACAATATAACAGATTTAGATATTGTTGTTGTTGACACCCAGACCGTCCGACCTACCAGAAAGGTGTAAGGTAACCGTTTGGACGGCCAGGAAGTGCTACCCAATTTAGACCGGAACCCAGTGGGGGAGGCATCCACAGGGACCGTACCCTCCTTCCCCTACCACCAACCTCTCGGAAGGACTTACGGACCAACATGTTTAACGTGATCGTACTCCACATGAACACGGCGGCAGTTGTGGCAGCGTGCAAATCCAGCGCGCAAATCACCGGGATACCGCGCCCGAAACTTGCCAACAGCACGCAGTGATTCCAGGTGGTCACCCACCCAAGTACTAACAGCGCCCGATGCTGCTTGACTTCGGTGATCTAAGGAGAACCGGTGTTTTCAGCACGGTACGGCCGTTGGACCAGATTTAGATATTGTGAAAAAACAAAAAAAAAACATATTTAGATACTGTGCAAAAACAAAAAAACAAATGTAGTTATTGTGCAAAAACGATAAAACAAATTTTGATATTGTGAAAAAACATTAAAAAATAGAGTTGTTTTGTAATTTGATATCGCTCAAAATAAAGAGGCTTTTTGTTGGTAACCATTAAAATAAACATATGAAATTTCATATAATTCACTTGATTATTGCGAGCAGTTTCGGGTCTTCACATGAAAAAAATTAGCATTTTTAATATCTCAAGAACGGCTCGTGATAAATACAAAATAACGGCATCTATGCATTCGTGATTAAAAATACTTACAAATCACTCATTTAAGAACTACGAGTGAATTGAATGTTTCATAATATTTTAAGGTAAACACATGTGCAATATCTCAAATTCGTTTATTGTATAATATATATTCGTTTTATTGCATAAAATGAAAACCAATAAGAAATATTAAAAATTAATGTGAAAATTAATTATTATCTGAAATCATATCGAATTTTCAATTTTTGCAATGATTTCATTTTGTATTTGGCAACTCGAAACCTTTGAAACAACGCCATCTACCCAAGTTTACGAAAACAAACCTTAGAAACACCCTATTTACATATCGAAGGATGTAACCTATTTGTGCTTTGAGAAAATTCGCAAAGGCTCGCATTTCTACCGGAATCTTGAAATTCCTTTCACATTTTGTTAAGCATCTAGATAGTAAAAGCAAGAAATTATTGAACTAATCATCCATCACAATCCGTGAACCATGGTTTTCTCAATTATTACTGCTCGTCAGCACGGTGCTGATGCAGGCAATGAGGTGATCAACGAACACAAGGAGTTTTGTGCTCGTTGATCATCTATCTCATCGCCTGCACCATGTCGGCGACTGACAATTACCGCTAAACAATGAGCTATACCGATTGTGATGGATAATTTGTCGAGTACTTATTTGCCGTTAAATAACTCACAACCGCTTTACATGGTTTATTTGATTGCTTTTCAGAGTTTAAATAGAACAAGTTTATGTTTAAATATATTTCAAAATTTCGACCGGGTTAATTTTATTTTACTGCTGTCTTGGGTAACATTAGGTATTTGTTTTGGTCTATACAACAATTGTCTTACGTATTTTTGTTTTTTACACTTTCCTGAAGCCATCCGTAACCTAGAAGGTTGAATGTTTGCATATTTATAGTATCAGAACTTAAAATGGAGCCATATTTTTGATTTCCAGGGTGAGGGGGGGGGGGGGAAGAGAGAGAGAGAGAGAGAGAGGTGGGGGGTGGGGTGAAGAGCCTTTCTAGACTTCCCAGAAGCCGTGATGACCTAGAAGGCTGAATCTTATCACACTTATGGCAGGTAGCTACCATAAGCCTTCGGGCTGGTCGTGTGGTTTGGGTCTTCAACACTAATGGCAGAATTCTTCCAAACCCTTTGAGTTTGGAGGAATTTTTGAAGAATTTAATAAAATCTCGCGGAACCTCTACGACTCTTATTTTCGTTGGTTTGTCATTTTACCTTTTTTGTTTCTTTTTCTTTAGCATTTTTGAAAATGTTCATGCCTTTTTAATGGCCTTTTAGCGTTGTTTTCTGTAAAAGCAGAATGACGCAATAATCGCCCTGTAAAGTTCTGGTTGAAACTGAAAACTGAAGCTCCAAAATATTTGTCTGATTATTTATAATCATGCAAATCGGTAAAAAGCTTCACATCAAAGTTAATGACGTAGGTGGCACTCATTTTTGTGAGAATAACATTGTTAAAAAAAGATTCGGAGCTTCTCATGTGATGTGTTTAATAAAAATACATTTTAACTAGATTGACAGTTCTCTATTACTGATGTTTGGCTTTTTTTATTTAAACTTTTATCTTGAAATCGAGTAGTTGGCTGGAACAGACGTTATTGCTTACTGAATTTTTTAATAGATCACGTAATAATTTTTTTTAATAGATCACATTTTTAATAGATAAAAGCTTAATCATTTACATTTTTTAGCTTATTGCAAAAGAAAGATAATTTGTATTTTTCCTTTTCAAGTTTTTGCAAACTTTCGTGGAACCCTGTTTGGGAATCACTACGTATGGACCACGGGACAAAATCAAAAGAAGATAATTTTGAAGTACCCTATCCGGAAGTGAAGGGATTTTGAAAAGTCTTTTTAGACCCTTAATCCCCTCCCCCTCCCCCCACACACCCTCTTGTTGACCAAAAAAGTTGAATATTTGCTCATTTATAATCGACCACGGGACATAATCCAATGGTCGGATTTTTCTCCAGGAGTGGACAAACGAGGAGATATCTTAAATTCTTTCCAGCTGCCCCTCCACCAAAATAAAATAGTCCTCTTGGAACTTTAAGACTTTGATTACTTACAATATCGTCAAACGGAACAGAACATAACTGAGTTGGATTGTTGATTGAGAATATTATTCTTGACGCTAAGCGCCAGACATTGTTAAAATAAATAAAATTTATTTAAAATAAAAATTGCAATCTAATTTATAAGGGAGATAGTTTCCTTGTCTATCATAGACTCTTAATTACCAGTAAAATAATAAAATATAAATGAATAAAAAAGGCTAGCCTAGAATGATTTTAGTTCGGACGTTTACCCATATTCTCCCATGAGAAACATTGCATTTGGGAGACATGATAAAAAACGGATCATTATAATTTCCAAAAGGCTTAATTCTACAGAACTTTAACAAGAAGGATCAATCATGTCTAGAGCATTGATTATAAAACACTGTACAACTGAAATAAAATTTTAAACATCTCTAAAATGCGATACATTCAGCACTGATATTTTTTAAATTATCACAGTACTAGAATAAATTATTATACATGGAAAATTAAAACTTCATCAAAAAAGACAATGCTACAAATCGTCTGCTTCTCTATGTAAAATCAATGAATATTTCATTCATATCACTTATATTCCAGACTTCAGAGCTAAATAATTTTGCGTGAAAAAATTCCTCATTCTTATACAACTCATCTTACAATCGCTTGATTTGCTTACAGTCTGCATGCTATAGAAATTAGGCTTCGATGTAGGAATAATCACAGTTCAGTGATAATTTAAAATAAAAAATATTGTTATTGCTTTGGCGTAGAATTCAGATACACATATATAATGTGCAAAAATAAAGCGAATAGATATTACACTAAATATAAATGTCAACGATCTATAAACATTACGATTTTTACAGAGAGAAATAAATGTCAACGACTCTACTGTGGTGAAAACACTCGTTAGATCACCGAAGTCAAGCAACATCGGGCGCGGTTAGTACTTGGGTGGGTGACCACCTGGGACCACCGCGTGCTGTTGGCACATTTCGGGCGCGGTAGCCCGGTAGTTTGCGCGCTGGATTTGCACGCTGCCACAACTGCCGCCGTGTTCATACGGAGTACGATCACGTTAAACAAGTGGGTCCGTAAGTCCTTCCGAGAGGTTGGTGGTTGGGGAAGGAGGGTACGGTCCCTGTGGATGCCTCCCCCCACTGGTTTGCGGTCTAAATTGGGTGGCACTTCCCGGCCGTCCAAACAGTTACCTTACACCTTTCTGGTAGGTCGGATGGTCTGGGTCTCAACAACAACAACAGAGAAATAAATGGATGCCATATTTTATTTTGAAATGAGTCACGTGATCTCTTCATATAATATGGGTGTAATTATTATTCCAATTTTTACTTAAACTACCCAACATATTTTGCTGAATTTTTTTTTTTTTACACATTTTATGTGATAATTTGAATATTTCCTAAAGTTTTCGAACCAATTTGTGAATTTTAACTCCGCTTAGAAAATGTTTGAAAAATTATGTCCCATAGGTTCGATGTACTTCGATGTATTACATTTCAACCCGGGTTCAATCCGCAACTAATTGGGTGATATTCATTTTCATTCCCATATGTCCAACATACCGTCTTAACATCATACTAAAATTTTATTTTGATAAAGTTATTCTTACAACAGTTATCGTGCTAACGGACAGACAGATACACAAAAGGAACAAAGCCATAAACACTTTATAACTATGTTGGAAAGTGTAGAATTTTTTTTTTTTTAGTAACTGCTATAGATTCCAGTTAAAGCACTAAAAGTGTAAGAGTGTAAAATGTCCGGCAGGGGAGCGAATACGAATGACTGAATTACGATGCTACAAGCATCTTGTTCCAGGCAAAACTGTGTCAACCATTGTCAACATGGTCCATTGACTCATCTTCATTACACTCCATATTTATGCAGTGTAGTCTGTTAATATGCATTCGGAACTGATTGGGAACGCGATAGAGAACAGTTTTAATGTTCCCAAAGATTTTCTTCCCACTATTTTGACTCTCGATAAAGCTATTTAAAGGAATTTATCTTACTGCGTAAGATTTTGAGAACTAGAGAAAAAAAAAAGTAAGCATTAATTCGAGGGCAACATAATAAATAGTCTAAATTGGAGTTGCTGTTTTTATTGTAGCTGTTGTTGTTGTGAGTTTGTCAACTGGGAATTGGACGTGGTATAAGAAAAGTGGACTTTTGATTCTTTTTACTTTCCCTACATACATTGTATAAGGTATAAGGAAAGTATAGTGTCGGGGTCAAAAATTCGAATTCGAATTTTCGACACTAGAGTTCGCTTTAAGCATTCCTGAACTTGAATCGAACGTTTTTGAAGTGATGGCTGTGTGTGTGGACGTAATATCTCACGATATCCCCGTGTGTGTGTGTGTGTTACTGCATGTGTGTGTTTATTACTGTGTGTGTATGTATGTATATTAGTGTGTATATGTATATTAGCGTGTGTATGTATATTAGTGTGTGTTTAGTGTGTATGTATATTAGCGTGCCTATCTGTGAGTATGTGGAAGCGATATCTCACGAACGATTGGGGCGTTTCGAACGCAAATAAAGTACTATTATTACAAACAGTGAAGCCCTATTGATTTTAAAACGCCATCGAATGTTAGAAAGACCCCCTCGCACGCAAACTTTCAAAGGAATTTTTGAAAAATCAGTAAAATATCAAGACCTTAAATAATGACAAATACATAATATTTTCATGCTTAATGGCATAATCTTAAGAACGCTAGCAAGAACCATTCTCGAGATATGCATGTTTTTAAATAAGTTTAAAATATTACATAAAATGGGAAAAGTAACAAGTATCATCTAATATGTTGACTTTTCATGTTCAATATTATGTAACAAATATGTAGATATATTCTCGTAGATACAGTTCGTTCCATTCACGAGAGAAGTTACTTTTTGTAATAGTTTTGCATTTTGACTCCAAGAATTCGTAAATAGTCATTTTTTTCCCGGAAAATTAATGCCAATTGCATTTATAAAGATTTTGCACGAAAGTATCAATAAGTCATTATGTTCAGACTAATAGGTTACCAAAAGCGCCCAATTTCAGCTTACGAGGTATTAATTCAATACCAAAGAACGTCTGCAGTAGATCTTGTACACCATTATTTAGCTGTGAAAAAATGAAAGGCATCTTATTATGTAGAGAAAGTCATGTGCTGCATTGCATCATACTTTATTTCAAGCGAGTTATTAAAGTGTGGCACAAAATCAAAATGACGTTCAACCAGATGAATATACATTTTAAAAAGATTGCAGAAGCATACAAAAGCATTCAATTAGAAATATTCTGTACGAAGTATGGAATTTTTTTCAGATGAAATAAAGAAAACTTGGAGTTTCTTAACCTTTTGCTTACGGGTGGGACAGCTTCCATCCCAAACGAAGAACCTCTCAAAAAGACAGGATTTGACATACCCTATCCCAAACAGTTCGATCCCCCTTTGCAGACATTGACGTCCCATTGGTTTCCCTGGACGCCAATGCCTGCAGAGAGATCGAACTGTTTGCTGCCTGAAAAGGGGGAGGGACCGAACTGCCTTTTTGAGAGATTCTTCGTTTGGGATGGACGCTGTTCCACCCGTAAGCAAAAGGTTAGGTTTGTCAAAAATACCGCTATGACTACAAAATTAACGACTGTTGAAGACCCAGACCACACGGCTGACTCAAAGGTATGCAGAGAATTAACGAGTGTGGCTCAACTCGACTACGAGTGTGGCTCAACTTGACTTTATCACAGAATTCACTTTTAGTAGCTTTTTTCCACTCCAAATTTTACAAGAAAATTTTTGAAAAATCTGTATTCTGGGTCCAAGTGATTACAATTATAGTGTGTTACCCGTCGTGTTAAAGGGCTTGAAAAAATCTTATAATTGGCAATGCATTCCCCTGGGGGGGGGGGTGACGTGTTTCCAAGGGGGGCTGATGACGTCACGAACAGAAAGATTGTGTTGCGGCTATCCTTCACAACAATGATTGAAACTGTTAAGTCTCGTCATTATTGAGCCATAAATAAACCCTATAATATATGATTATGTTGAATATTGTCTTAAGCTGCCGTGTTAAAAATATATAACATTTTGAATACATTTTGAAGTTTTCGCTCGAATTTATAAAAATTTCTGTCCAGTTATAGATTTTTTAATAACAAAGCCGATATAAAGTTTCGTGAAAATCTACTATATATTTGTGACCGTTATCATGTATACGAAAAATCGACCACAGGCAGGCAGACAGCCATCACTCCAAATATATTCAAAACGTGCTCAGGATGTCTTAAAACATATATTGGCATCAAAATATCGAATTCTAAAATTTTCGTGCGAACAATAATTTCTTTAAACTATATTTCATAGTATCAAAAAGTGAAAATTCTGGAATACTAACACTGTACGAATGCGTATAGTGTTAGTTTTCTATACATGCCACATATACATGCGTATTATGATTCCATACACGTTAGACACTATACATGTTAGACATATTCTATACATGTTAGACACTACACATGCGTATTATGATTTTTTAGACTAAGCACACGTCCTATTCCATTATCACATGTTTTGTCCAATCAACCAAAGTATTATTCAATTAATTATGCATGTTATGTTTGATAAACCCCTTTTTCTATGCACCGATTGTTTCGATTTTGTAATTTCCTGTATAGCAGAAAAAGATGTTATGCACATATTTTTTCAATAAATGAGAAAATTCTTATCTGTTAATTAGTCTGTAATTTATCAGTAATTCTTATCTGTATTAAGTGACATTGTATAAATTATTATTTAATAAACACTTAGTCATATCATTGCTTAAACAAACCCATATCATTGCTTAAACAAACCATGAAAAAATATTTACTTAAAAATTTAGTTTTGTAACATAACATGTTAATCAACTTGCGTTTTTAATTATAACATGGACTTTATGAAGAGCTTTTGTATGGAGGCATATGATGCGTAATCTTCATTTCCGTACGGAACTGTAAAGCATTTTTATGCTCTTTTGAATATTCATTTCGTACAGTAATATGAATTTTTTGAAAACTAGAAGTGACATCTGAAGAACCGGAAATGGAACTATTTAGTGAACTCCCACTTCCTCTAGAATCCGATACTGATTCCATATCAATCCTCATCCAAACACCATCTATAGGCAATCCAGTGAACTAGATGTTTCAAGAAAATATTTCGAACTGGAAGTTATAGAAATAAAAATGAAAGTGTAAATCTTTAGTGAAGCACCCCTAATATTGAATTCATATCAGTCATCATCTAAGCTCTATCTATAGTCAATTTTAAGAATATATGTTTCAGGAAATTTTTTGAAGCCAGAAGTGGTACCAGAAATGGGAATCCTTAGTGAACCAACCCCATTCTCCTGCATGATTTGAGGCTGAATCCATATCAGTCATCGTCTAAGCTATATAGTAAATCTTGAAAATATGAGTTTCAAGTAAAATAAAAACTTTTGAACCGGAAAAGGAAGAAGAATCAGAAATGCAAATCCTTAATAAACAACCCCATCCATTCTCTCACGGAATTTGATTTCTGAATCTAAATCAGTCATCATTTGAGATCTATCTACAGCGGATTCTGAAAATTTAGATAGTTCAAGGAAAATTTTTTTGTAATAAAAGTAGTATGACAAAATTTTTGTCACCAAAAAAACTAATTTATGATATGTTTTTTAACCAATATCAAATTCTGTTTATCTGTGTGTAAATTTAATTTTTTTTTTAATTTTTAGAAAAGACTATATTATACTACATTATAGAGGCTATATAAATAGTGTTCAATCACATTTTACTGACATTCATTCCAATCCTATCCCTTGATTTTTTTTTCGCCAAACTGATGCCAAATAAGTAAACATATTAGAAAAGAAATAAAGTATTAATTATGTATATAACCTTTTAGACTAAAACAATATTTATATGTAAAATAAATAATAGAACTCTCTACATTAAAAAAAAAATCTAATGTGGACACATGACTTTCCTTATATAATGCAATTAATTTACTACTTTTACAGTTAAAAAAATGTTATTCTTATAGTACATACTTATATTCTTTCCAAGATATTGAATTTCCTTCAATTAGTCGTCATTTTCATTGATTTGGCGTCATTTTTATCCATTTGGCGAGATTTTTGTTAATTTGGTAACAATTAAAAATGTCACCAAGTTGGCGACAGTCCACCAAATTCGTCGCCAAAATATCGCCAAGCGTTATGGACGGAGAAATAAGCTATTCTTACAGCAGATAAATGACTATTGGCATTCAAATACAAAAGTATTATTCAAAGTATCTTTTTTCATGAACGGAACGAGCTAGTTCCACGAAAATGATGTCCACCAAATTTATCGCATGGTATTACATATAAAAAGTGAACATGTTTCTCAATAGGAAATATTTTTATTTTTATTTTATATGACTTTTTGATAATTTATTTGAAAAATGTGTAATATCTCGAGAACGGTTCATGTTAGCGTTTTAAAATTTATGTCAATCGATTTCTAATAAAAAATTACATATGAAATATCTATTTGCGCAACTTTATTAGTGGTTTTGAATTTTTCAAGATTCTTTTAAAATTTCCCCCGAAAATTTAGGGGCTTCTGAACATTCGATTGCGTATAAATACAATAGACTTCCAGTGTTTACGGATTGTGATTTTTGTACCAAATTTCGTTCGAATCGGTCCATTCGTTCGTCAGTTATCGTCTCCACAGACTCACTGACACACACACACACACACACATACACACACACACACACACATACTTTCACATACACACATACTTTCACATACACACACACAGACATCACTTCAATAATGTTTGATTCGTGATCAGGGATGCTTGAAACGTGCTCTCCCGTCGAAAACTCGAATTCGAATTTTCGACCCCGCCACAATACTTTCCTTATACATTATGTATATAAGGAAAGTAAAAATCAGATGTTTCTTAACAGTGGACATAATAACATGCGAGAAAAGTGGAAGAAGAGGGGGTAAAGGGGTGCAATGGTGTAAGCAGCATGTGGGCCCAACTAAACCAAGCACCTCCACTATTCGCAGAGAACCAGTTGTTAAAATTCTAGCAGCTTACGACTGGTATACGGCAAATGCAAATTTTATTTCGTTCTTATTTCGGTTTAACGTACTTTAATACAAAGAGACTTTCTTTTTTTGCACCCCGGAAATCATCGAGCTCTCGCCAAGTTCACTGAATTCGTTTATTATAAGATTCCCCCCCCCCCCCCCCACGCTTCAATAGTCTGTGTTCCTCGAATATTCGACATCGCTGATGCAGTTTATTAAGCCCATCTGTTAGAATGGATTTTGCAAATGGACGCTTATTAAGAGGACGTTGGCTTTTGAGAATTCCGTTTGGACTAACGCAGGATTACGTCACTAGAAAACGGAAGCTGACAGAGCGTGGAGAAGCGCAAAGCTGTGTGAACAAATGAAAAGGAAAGCATCGAGAGTAAATTTGTAAGGAACGATGGGAGCTTAAAATAAGCGAGTGAAGCTGGGGTTAAGGAATTGCTCAGGTTAAGGAATTATTTTGAAATGGTCTTGGTTAATGATTTTATAGTTAATCATATCAGTGGAATATTTTCTACAAACAATTTTATTATACGGGGGGGGGGGGGGGGGGGTCGAAAAGTCATGTGTTTCAAATTTTAAAATCATATAAATGAAAGAGAAATTGAAATATTAGGAATTGAAATTGAATTTATTTTTCAGTTACGTGACACTAATGCGTCCTCAAAAGTGAAAAATATCGTCTGCTACAGTCTACGTCACGACGATAATTTCGGAGTTCTTTTTCATCAATTGAAGAATATGGCGTTTTCCAGGATAAAACGCCTGAAAGTGCTATACTGCTTTGAGAATTGTATCTAGGCGTCGCTAGTGTTAGTAAATTAGCTGCTATTGTTAGTTGACACAACAGAAAGGCGTTGTATTTAGTGTATGTATTTTTGATTGTTTTTAAATTAAGGGTTCCTTAATTATGAGTATAATTAACCAGTATTTTTGCATAGTTGTAGGACCAGAGTATAGAAAATATAGATAAATAAATAAATTGAAAGGTAAAATAATTTGGAATACGTAGGTTTTTTTATTATTTAATGTTTTTTTAGTATTTCAGTTCTATTTTGCATTGCGTTCATAATTTATTTTTACAAAATTGGCTTTTTAAATAAATATTTTAGGCCTTTCCCCATAGAAATGCATGCAGTGCAGGACTACTTTACTTATCCCAGCGCCACCTGAATTATTGTCTCAAACGATATGGCTTGAATCTTCTATAATAAACCTTTGAATTATCTCTTGGAACCTAAAATTCCACGCCAATGCCAAAAGATTAAATCACAACTGTCTAACGTATAAAGAACCAAATTATATGCCAAAATTCATCTGCGCGCCACATTTTCTTAATTAAGTTCATTCGGTGACCTTTGAAAATAATGTATATCATCTTCTACATATCAGAAAATAAGCATCCACTTATACTGGTGCTGCGTTTTCATTCAGATAAAATGTTTATTTTTAAACAGATTTAAATCCTTCATTAGGTTTCAAACATATAAGCAGTTCCATGATTCGCCAGCACGAGAAACTTTTCGTAGGCCGGATTAGAAATGCTGGGCAGAAGTTGAATAGCCCTGGACTAAACCATGACTGTGAATGTGTAATTGATAAATCGGCGTGACGTCACGACTCTGAGACATAAAATCCAACGAAATGACCTTGAGATTGTATCCGTTTGTGTTTCTCCGGCATTGTTACTTTCAAGAGCGCTTAACCTGTGATAACCTTTCCTGTGCACCTCTTGATGCACCACGACACCAGACTAGGTGTTCCAGTTTCGTTTAATAACACCTGTCAAAGCTGAGATTTACATTGTTAACCTTAAATGAAAACAATGCTACTATATTTGTTGGAATTTATTTCAATGTTATTTTGGGGTTCTGTACGTGAAAAAGAAACCTCATTAACTAGCTGGTTATGTCAATCTGTATCACAGCTCATAAGGGTGGTGGTGGTGGTGGTGGGGGGGGGGGAGGGAGAATTTTATTTAAATATCTCTAAAATGCGATACAATCAGCGCTGATATATTTTAAATTATCACAGTATTACAAATATTTATTATATTCGAAAACTTAAACCTTCATCGAAAAAAAATGAACTTTATTCAAATGACGTCATTGAAATATAAATCGACTTGCTCTCTATGTAAAAGCAATGAATATTTTGCTCATATCACTTTTATTCCAGACTCCAGCGCTAAATAATTTTGCATGAAAAAAATTCAGCAATTCTTATAAAACTCATCTTACAATCACTCTTTTACATTCTGCATCCATTAAAATTAGGTTTCGTTGTAGAAATAATCAAAGTTTGGTGATCATTTAAGCTAAAAAATATTGTAATAGTGTTGGCACAGAATATAGATGCACGAAAAATTCGCAAAATTAAAGCGGTTTTAGGACGGATTCAACAGTAAATATCAATTTAAAAGAACTTTAAAAATCACGATGTTTACACTGAGAAAAAACACGATGTTTACACTGAGAAAAAACACGATGTTTACACTGAGATGGATATCACATTTTATTTTAAAGCGGGTCACGAGATCTCTTCATATATCATGGGTTTAAATATTATTTTAAAATTACAGAACGTATTTTGCTGAAATTTTCTTTTATATATTTTATAGGATAATTTGTATATTTCCTAACATTTTTGAAGCAATTTGGTTTTTTTTAACTTCGCTTAAAAAGATTTGAAAAATTAGGTCCCATAGGGTTCAATGTATTTCATTTTTTCAACCCGTGGTTCAATCCAAAACTAATTGTGTGATATTATTCATTTACATTCTCATATGCCCCACAGACCGTCTCAACAACATACTAAAATGTAATTCGGATAAAGTCATTTTTACTGAAGTGGTCGTGCGAACGGATAGACAGACAGACAGACAGAATGAACAAAGTCACAAACGCTTTTGAACTATGTTGGAAAGTGCTAATAAAAAATCTTAATAGTTTTTGAGTAATCACATTCTCAAGTTGAAGAATATTGAAAGTTGTTCGTTTTTTAAGTTTGTAATGCTTATATCTTAAAACTAAAAGAGCTTTGAACAATAAGCAAGAATTTGTAGCTCTTTGAAAGCCCTATAAGTGTATATTATTAATCTTTGTATCAGACTATATTTTTCCGAAAAAAATCTTACAAATGTATCTATTCGAACGAGTTCCTTTTTTTTCATTTTTCATATCTCATATTTTTATTCGAAATATCTTCAAAAGTATAAAAGATAGATATAAATAGTAAGTGACAAAAATATGTATGAGGAAATTTAATTTCTAAATCTACAAGTATATTTATTTTAAAAAAAGCTCTTATAGTTTATGAGTAATCGTCTTGTCAAGTCGAAAAAGAAAGAAAAATATTACGTATTTGAAGATTGTAATGCTATATCTTAACAAGAAAGATCAATCATGCTTAAAGCATTGATTATGAAACACTTTCCAATTTCAATGCAATTTTATTTAAAAAAGTCGAAAATGCAATACATTCCTCGGTAATATTTTAAAACTTATCACGATACTACATTGATTTATTATATTTGAAAACTTAAACCTTCATTAAAAAAATGAACTTCATTCAAAAGACGGCATTGAAATATAAATTGCGTGGTTTAAATATCTCTAAAATGCAATACATTCCACGGTAATATTTTTAAATCCATCATAATACTACGATAATTTATTATATGTGAAAACTTCATCGAAAACAACTGAAATTAATTCAAATGACGTCATAGAAAAAATAACACGCCTGGATCTCTCTATAAAAGCAGGATTTCATTCATAACTTTCTCCATTTCATTCATCACAATACTATAATAATTTATTTTAATTAAAAATTAAGACCATGGAGCTACAATTCATAAACTTTATGCCTAAAACTTCATCGAAAAATATCGTCCTTCTGTTTATAAAATCAATTAATATTTCATTCATATCAGCCATGCAGACTCCATGGACTGAATTATTTTGTGTTAAAGAAATACAGTAATTCTAATACAACTCATTCTACATATTTTGCTGTTTACATTTTACATAGGTGAAAAATAGGCTTAATTGTAGAAATAATCAAATTTGAATGAGAATTTAAACTCAAATATATTGTCATTGTGTTGTTTTAGTATGTAGATGCACAGAATTTAAGCAGAAATAAAGTAGTTTTAGGATGGATACAACACTCAATATGAATTAAAAAGAACTTTAAAAAATCACGAATTTGAAACAAGATGGATGCCATATCTCATTTTGAAGTGGGTCATGTGATCGTTTCATATCATGGTCACGTGATCGTTTCATATAAGATGTGTAATTATTATTTTAATTTTTATTTAAAAAACTACTGAATATATTTAGCTGAATTTTTTTTTATATATTTTATGGAACAATTTGACTATTACCTAAAATTTTCGAAGCAATTTGTGAATTTTAAATCCGCTTAAAAAATGTTAGAAAAATTAGGTCCCATAGGGCTCAATGTATTTCATTTTTTCAATCCGGGTTCAATCCAAAACTAATTGTGTGATATTATTCATTTATATTCCCATAGGTCCTACAGACTGTCTGAACAACATACTAAAATTTCATTTTGATTAAGTCATTTTTACGGCAGTTATCGTGCTAACGGACAGACAGACAGACAGAATGAACAAAGTCATAAACACTTTTCAACTTTGTTGTAAAGTGTTAAAAACTAAAAGTGACAGCTATAAATAATAAGCAAGAATTTGTAGCTCTTTAAAAGTCCCTGTAAGTGTGAACAACAAAATTTCGGATCAAGGTAATTTTTTTTTATATGTGAAAAGTTGAGTTTTACTTCACAAAATGTTATTCTCTCAAAACCATTTCGGCTCCTTCAGACTGAAGCCACCGCCGATTTTTTTTGAGAGATGAGAAGATATAGAAAAATTCCACAATTGTGCGGACCCACAAATTTGTATGGGCTGCCCTGTGTATCACCCTGTCATCCGCTAATGTCTGACCAGTTTAAACTAGTCTTCAAAACCGGCATGAGTATACAGAATATTGACCCTATTACAATAAAGTTTTACAAATTTATAAATTTCAAATTTTGAAAGATTGGGTAATGGAGAGGTTAGTGGCCTGTCATGCAATAAAGAAGTTCAAATAAATGGAGTGGATGTGAAAGGGAAGGCAAATAAAGACTGAAAAAATAAATACCAAATTATTCATTTTTGATTTCAGTGGCAGGTAGTAAAAAACATCAAGTTTTCGTTTCTACTTAGTTTAAGAAAAAAAAATGAAAGAAAGCATCTGAATGTAGAATATTAGTGACTAGTAATTAAGTGTGTAAAATACAGAAAAAATAACACTTGTGGCGATTGGGAGTCGCCGGGTCCCGAACCAGGGACCTCTTGCTTACAAGACCGACATTATAATCACTGAGCAAAAGCTAGCTCCTCCTCTGTTCTTATAATTCGGGTACAGGTTCCAAGCATCTTTGCTCAGATGTCTTTGCTGCCGCACACTCCCTCACCTGATGTAGGCCCCGGTCTAATTTCGGCGAGGAGGGGGGCCGCTGAGAAAACCCCCGCGTGTCCCCCCGAAATGCAGTTGAGGGGCTGAAGGCCAGGAGGCGTGTTGCCTCGGGCATGACGTCCATCGTGGTCAACCAGGAAGGGAGTGGCAAGGCCTCTGACTCCGTGTGGTGCTGCCATCTCGTGTTGAGAGGTGAAATCGTTGGAGTGGAAGGTTTTTTCGTGCTCGTATGTCCAGGGTAACCACTGAGGCGATTGGGAGTCGCCGGACTCCGAACCAGGGGCCTCTTGCTTACAAGACCGACATTATAATCACTGAGCAAAAGCTAGCTTCTCCTCCGTTCTTATAATTCGGGTACAGTTCCAAGCATCTTTGCTCAGATGTCTTTGCCGCACACTTTTAAAATTTAAGTTGCAGATTTTTATTGATAAAAACTGCAACTTAATTTTTAACAATGCATTTTATTTCGTTTAACAATGTAAGACCCTTAGTTTTGAAAATAGTGGTCTTAATTAAAAATTAGCAAAATTTCAATTTTCTGAAACTTTTACCGGGGATGTCTGGGTGTGGGGGACGGGGTGGAAATAGTTTTTAACCCCCTCCTTTGTCTTTTCCCCTGAAGAAAAATCTAAAATCTGACTCATTTATTATGTTCTGTTCAGTTAATAATTCTATAAGCGAAGATTCAGCTTTTTTTTGTTGTTATTACCGATAAATTTCTACGAAGTCTATAAACACTATTCGAAAAAAAAAAAAAACATTTTCTTAGCCAGTGGGGGGAGGGTATATTGAAAATCCGGTGTCAATGAGTTTTGTGGCCAACAGCAGACATCTCGGAACTGATATAAATTCGATAAATGATCATAATTCAAATTAAAAGCCTTTCCGATTTAATAAAAAATATTGTTTAAATCTGCATGTCAATACTCTTTATTTAAAAAATAATTATGAAAATCGAACGATTAGAAAGCTGGATGAAGAGAGAAGCGGAACTAAAATGTAGAGATTATTGTCAGAACTCTTACAGATGCCAATATATAGATATATTGCCATCGAATTGATAAATATAGGCTAACGTAATAGCATTATGATAAATTGTTTATAATCATTAACAATAAAAAGGACTGTAAATGTAATCCATGAAAATCCATTGTTGCACTTTGAGATAAAAAAAAAAAGCTTTGATAATTCTCTTCCAATCACCTCAACAGAAAGATTATAAGACAAAACGTACACATCCTTCTTAGGTATTTAAATCGAATCTCAGCCAAACTAATCTACCAGCAGTAATTCTTTTAATTCTCCCACAAATTAAATAACTAAATTACCATCAAAATATTTTGTTGTTTTCCATTACTGTATCAGGAACCAATCGCCAACGCAATAACAAAGAAGTATTTTCGTCTTTGCAAGAAGATCTATCTCTTCTCTTACAGAAGTAACGATTTTTAACAAGTTGTTTACTAATTAATCAAAACATTCATTGCTAATTAATTATCTTAGAATTCATTGCTAATTAGTTATCTTATTAGTTATCTGCTAATTAGTTATTATTTTTACTAACCTTTCACTATCAGAAAACTATATAAAAAGTAAAAAAAATATTACATGTTAGTATATACGGGGGAAAATATGAACTGAATAACACATGAATATATAATTTTGTATAGCATTGTTAGTAATTTATCAACAAATTGTGTGGGTTCTTAGACAGCAAAGCAACATTTTATTGCAAAATTATTCTTCAGGATCAAAACTTTTGTAGCAATATTTTTCTTTGCTTCGGCAAATAATAACACATGTTGTAATTTAAATACGATTTTTTTACACCGATATAACAGTTACCAAGAGATAAAAAATACTATCCAGCTGCACAAATTTTAATAGTGTTGCTATTAAAATTTGTGTAGCTGGGTAGTATTGTGTATGCGTTTGTGTGCTCTATGCGTTTTCCTCTTCATTTATAAAAATTAACTGAAGTGTGGTGTGGTTGTACTCGACTTTCTTTTACCAGAATCCATTTACAAGTAGTTTGCGATTTGTTTTTACAAATTTTACAAGAAAAATAAAATTTTGAAAAATTTGTACCTTTGGTTCAAACGATCACAATTATGGCATCTTACCCTTTATTTTAAAGGGTTTGAAAATATTTTGATTGGTATCACTCTTGACAATGTACCCTTTCCGGGAATGCGCCCCCCCCCCGAGGGGCTAATTATATAACGAACACAAAAATTGTACCACGACTGTTTTTCACAACAGTGATTGAAACTATTATCTATTAACTTTCGTGATCGTTGATCCATAAATAACCCCTTTTACGCATGATTATGTCACATTTAGTCCTATGCTGCCATGCTAAGAAAATATAAAATTTTTCGAAACACTGACGAATCCCACAATTTAATTTAGTTCATATTACGTCAACTACTTCCAGCGACGACTTCCTTATATACTCTCGATAGAAATTTCTAAAGAGTGCCCATATCGTCAAATAATATTCAATATTTCGACAATTTTCTAATAAATAATCGAAAACTTGCCCAAAGTCGCCAAGTTGGAGATAAATTGCCAAATCCTGTACCTATTCTCCGAAAAGTACGGTAACCCTATTCTCATACAATAGGAATAGTTGCCGGTAAATGGTTTTTCTTGGAGATAGGCAAAACACACTGAATTATTTTACATATTCGTCACATTATATTTTCTTTTTATCTGCAATACTCTGGTGATGTTTCTCTAAGATCAAAATACCTAGATATAAATTAATCACGACAATTCTGAAACGTCCATTTTCGGTTTATTTTATCTAGTACAAAATGTATAAAAAATTACTTCTATTTGTCTATGTTGTCAAGTCGCAGTTTTTATCTTCATAGAGTAAATCAGATCAATCTGATATAAATTGCGCATGTTAATTTTACGGTTAGGACGTAGCTAAGAAATGATGAGAAGCATATTCAAAGTTAGAGTGACAGAAAAATGCATTAATTTTAATGGTAGAATTTTTATCATCTTTCATTGTTCTTTGTCATTTACTGAAGAAAATATATTATTTTTAAAACACAGTGAGTCAAAATATTTTACCTAAAAATGAAGCTTTGGGATTCCAAATCAGTATATATTTTCATTTTTTTTTTAAATTTAGTGATATTTTTAGTTTCCGAAACCTTCTTTTTCAAGTTTCAGTGGCTGTCAGACATACCTAAGTTGCATACAACATATTATACAAATAACCTTCTCTTAGATTGAAAAGGCACCAGGAAAAAAATACTCGTGCTTGGTAGAGCACAAATCAGTATAAAGCAAAACTTCGGATTCACGTTTTAAGCTTATCAATTGAACTAAAGTGCTAGATAAGGTAGGTTATAAAAGTACCAAATGTACCCAACAAACCAACCTAGAGAAAACTTGCTTTGATAAATTTACAGGAAGTGCATATTTAATTGGATTTCTAAACAAACACACATTGTTTACAGGGCATGAAATGCATTAAAGGTTACATTCAAGGTCCTTCCTTTCGTGATTGTGACCACTAATCGATAAGAAAGCATGAGAGATTATTGACGTAAACGTATTTGAATCAATCATTTAAGATAAAAAGAAATGAAAACGTTTGACTAAAGATTTTGATGCGCTGGAATCATTTTAATCTTCTTATAGATATCTTTGAAATCTCTCTTTCCGTCACCGGAACATTAATCTTACCAGACAAAGCATCCATGTCCTTCCTAGGCACCGAAACAAGCACTGAATCACGACCAACAATTTTAATCCGCGCGCACTCTTTTACCCCAAAATTAAATAACCAAATATAACCTTGAAACATCCTCCCGTCCCACATTGCATGCACCAGCAGTTAACCCCCGTAACACCCCGCAACAAGATCAAGTCTTTTCATCCAGCTTTTGCAACTGGAGCAATCTGTGGTGTTTGCCCTACTTGCTGTCTCCAAGAGGTTCTTTGTCGAAACAGAAAGCTGGTCAATCGGTATCAGGCAGTGCGTTCGATGATTCCTGCAATTAACCCGCTTCGAAATGCTTTATGGGCTCTGATCACTGAAAGGCACAGCTTTTGTTTTTTTCACACGTTCAAAGGTTGGGCACGCTCTGGTGGTCAAGAATAGCCTGTTGATGGTGAAGATACGTTTCTTGTGGAAGCCAGTTGCTGTAACGGATTGGTTTCGAATCATTAGAGAAATAGGGTTGACCTCCTGTACAATAGAAAACGGCTGCAGAGGGTATAAAGGGAAAGAAGTGAAGTAAAGATGAGATTAGGTTTTAAGTGTTTGTTTGAAGAATTATGGAGAAGTGTCTAGAGATGGAATGTTGATCTGCTTTAAAAGAAATTTCTTTGCCGAGATGGTTCAGCAATTTTGATGATATATTGCACTGGTTGTTTATTTTTTCGAACTAAATCTCTATGGACAGCATTTGACTATCTGTATAGTGCGCTAAATTTACGTCTGAAAGATTTCGAAAACATTGTAAATTTATATATATAATTTATATATATGTAAATATAAAAGATAGATTTCTAAAGGAAAATATTGAAATAAATTTTTAGTGTACTCGCGCACAGCAGCATAAAACACTAATGAACTTAGCTGTCTCTGAAGCTTGGACCAGTACTTTTTAATATCACTTTCCTTTATAAAAGGTCTTGTGAGAATTTTGATTATCACTCCGGAGGTTGGCTACAGTCAGTGCTGGCTTCCAGGAGTGCAGTGACGCGGCATTTAAGACATGCATGTTGATAACTGGGGAGTAAGGTCACTACCCCTTACCGCCATTGTGTAAGCACTTTACGTTGCCTTCCTTCTTCAT
>OX578153.1:86308682-86571852 GCA_951213105.1 Amaurobius ferox
GACGAAAAATGTGTGCCGCGAAAATTAACAAACCGCGGATAGGGCATAAGATTTACTGACGCTTACCCTTAATTGAGAACTTTGAAAAATAACAGTTGAAGAATATATCTAGAGGTGGCTATGAGAGAGATAGTATTCAGGAGAGGACATGATCCTCCCTTTAAACTTCTAGTGAAGAGAAAAAAATATAAGAGAAAGGTGTTTCATAAAATGGATAGAGCTTATCTGAGTTGTGGGGGATTATTTATTGTGGGGGTTAATCCCAAGGGGGGTTGACGACGAACGAAGTCGTTCCCTCCACCATGTCTTCAGAAATGAAACACTGGGACCCAAGCAGGCTTCCAGTAGAGGTAGAGAAAGATAAGACGGGAGAGGGGCGCCCCGAAGGGCGCAGGGCCTTAAGCTTGAGTTACACTAGTAGACAAAGGGGAAGGGCTAACCAAATAATTGTGGGTTCCCGAAAGCAAGGTAAGGGTACAGAAGGGTTAGAAGTCACAAACTAAATAATGTGAGCAGACATAAAACTATGCTGAACGAGTCCACTTACAGCGGAGGTAGATATCCAGTACTTGACGCCCAGGTAACTACCAAGGGCGCTTGCGCGCTCTGATATTTCTAGGATGGTACAGTGGGGTACTGTCGAGCGTAGGAATCGTTGTTTATTGTAGTGTTACGAACGTGAAATGCCTTCATAGGAGTCTCTTTTGAAAACCAGAATGAGAAAACACCATCACAGGCAATCATTATTATGATGTGAGTTTAGGGTTGCCATATGTGGAAGTTTAGCTGTGGGTTACCAGATTCGACAATTTATCGCCAATTTGGTGACTTTTGTAATGCACTTGAACCTTCTCGATATAACGAATATTCTACGAGATACGAGTCTCTTTCGGAAGTTTCTTTAGAGAGTGTGAAAGACCCAGGCCACCCAATTCATCCTAGAGTATGAGCAACTGGTTGAGTGGGAGGGTCTTTAGAGAGTGTATAAAAGGAGACATCACTCAGTTGAAGCAGTTGACGTGATACGAGCTACATTGAATTAATTGTAAGATACGTCAATGTTTTGAGAATGGTATCGGCTGTTTTGTGAAATTAGTGAAGCTTTTTTTTTTTCGTCTGTCTCGCTTTGTTGATGAGTTTGTTGTCAACTCTTTTAAATTATCCGCTAGGGACGTTAAAATCACTTCTATTCAATCGGGCATGGTAACTTTATTGTGTTCACGGATGGTCATTTCCTTAAAAAATTATTGCGATGTTTAAGGACTTACCTGTGCAACACCCCATCCCAGTGGTTTGCGTGCAGAGGTTGCACTCGGGCGATCAGAGTTCGAGTCCCGGCTCTGTATAAACTAGCTTCATGTTTACACGGAGTACGAACACGTTAAATATATGGGTCCTTATTCGCTTACGAAAGGTTGATGGTAGGGGAAGGAGGGTACGGTCCCCATGGATGCCTTCTCTCTGGGTTCCGGTCTAAATTGGGTAGCACTTCCAGGCCGTTCAAACAGGTACCTTACACCTTCGGGTAGGTCGGACGGTCTGGGTCGAAGTAGAAGGACTTTCATAGAAACTCTGTATATTGATTTTCTCTTACTATTATATAGAAAAATCTTTAGTTTTCGCGAAAAGTTGTGAATTCGATATTTTGATGAAAAAGCATCAAGATCTCCTGAACACATTTTGAAGTATTTTCAAATATGCGTTTAAATTTGGGATACGATAACTAAAAAACGGATACATGTGTGTCTATAAAATTTTATGAGTAGATACATTATGTAGCGAAAATCTAAACTAGATAAAATTTTTCGTCATTGCTATGATTAAAACAAAAATTACTCACTTTTAAGACATTCTAAATACATTTCGAACGCTTTTGAAACGATGTACGTGTGTGTGTGTGTGTATACAAGATTCTGATACCCATTATAATTAAATAAATAAAATTCTGAATAATTCGAAAAATACCTTAATATAATATTATAAGAAAGTATAATATTATAACATATTCTTTAAAGTTGTATAACTTGATTAACTTCCTATGACATGCAATAATTTACTTTTAAAAATCCTCCACTAAAAGTGACCCTCTTTTGACAGTATGGCCATTTCTGTTGCTTGGTAATATAAAAATATCCTTCCATCCCGTTTCATTTATGCACTTCACTTCGTCTTCTTTGTAGTTTTATGTACATACATTTACATTTATATAACATTTATATAACTATTAACATTTATATTTGCGCACAACGGAATTTATTTAATAATGAATTAAATAAAGCATTTAACCTATCTTCTTGGACTATTTATACGCACAGCGAGAAAATATTTTATGCAAAAATAAATCCCCAGCTGGTGCTAATTACTCCCACGCGTCCTATAAAAATACGTCCTATGGCCTGTTGCCAACGAACAGGCTTGAGCTTTGAGTGATCGTTATGGGTGTGACTTGTTAACTGTTGGCGATGACAAGGCTTTTCGCAAAGAAGCTTTTAGAATTTGTACTAGGCTTTAATTAATTGAATTGTTTGAAGCAGAAACGATTTCTTCTAAATAATAAAGAATAAACATCTCTTTATCCGTTATATTGAAATGTGTAGCTCTGGATAATAAGAAGATAAGCCTTTTATATCTCGTAATATAATTATCAATCGACAGATTTTACAATGAAATAAAAGTTAATTGGGAGTTTTATACAAGAAATAATGTGCTTAACTGGTCATGGTTTCGTAATTGTTGTCATTCGACGAGCGATTAGGAATTGGCGATTTGACTTGAATTCATAGCTTTCAAGTTTCAGTCTCCGGTACAGTTATGTGTTAATATTCATAAATATGACATTATTTGAACAGGAGCGATTAAGGATAAAGAGCACAAAACTATTTTTAAAGCAAAAATTTTATAATTTTTCTGATAGCAATTATTGATTGTTTACTTCCAACAGAAACTGAGCCGCGCATTATTTTAGCCCCACCTACCTTTGGCAAAACTATTTACTTCCAACAGAACGTCGCATACAAGCAAGAATATGCTCACCCAGTAAACCCACAGGTGGCGTCACGATAGTGCTAAGCACAGATTAATATATAGCATACTACTATTGATAGACTACTATATTGATAGTGCATTTATGTAAATTTGATATTTACTATAAGAATATTTTTATATTTTAAAAAAAAGTCTATTATCAGTATCCCAGAACAAATTAAGGATCAAGTAATTTAACGATCAACACGCTAGTATACCATTTAGACTGAAAATGTTATATAATATTTCAGTCATTTGAGTATGTTAGCTTGTAATTTTTTGTACATTATGTTTTACAGTGAGACAATGCAATGCGTTTATTTTTTAATCCATTTCATGATTATTAAATTAAATATATAACTATGTTTATTTAAATTTACTTAAACTAATGAATATATTTATGTTGCAGATTAATGTATTTTTAAATCCTGATCATTTCTATAGTTTCAAAAATTACAAAAGTACAGTCCTGTACATTTTTTTCCCAGCCCGCTTTCGAAAAAAAAATCGCCAAGCGAGCGATAACGCGTCAAATCTGGTAGACGTACTTAGTTTACATCGTAGTTCAGTGGCAAGGTAAATGGAAGTAAGTACCTTTCAATAGACCTTGGGTCCAACTCACGAGCGCTAGTGTCTATGCGACATCCCATGTTAAAAATGTTGCCATAGGGTCCTATGGGAGTGAGCCTTCTGAATATAGTATTCTGTGGTGCTAAAGGTGCTTCAGCAGCCCCATTACAAATTGTGTAAACACTCCTTTTTACAAAAACTGCCCCTTATTCCTACAATTTTCAGTTTCTCTCTCTCTCTCTTTTTTTTAAAGTCATTATTTTATTTATTTTTTTACGGATCTATAAATCTGAGATCAGATATTTTTAGAATTTCTGGCTAGACCCAGTTCCAAATGACTGCACATGCCCAGGGCTTCAATAAAGAAATCCGTCGTGAACTCTCACCTTCACCTATCACGCAAGGATACAGAGACGGTTAGTTTCCGAGAGGTTGGTGGTAGGGGAAGGAGGGTACGGTCCCTGTGGATGCCTCCCCCACTGGGTTCCGGTCTAAATTGGGTGGCACTTCCCGGCCGTCCAAACAGATACCTTACACCTTTCTGGTAGGTCGGACTGTCTGGGTAAGAAGAAGAGACAGTTAGTTTCGTATCGAGTTTGGCAGAACATTGCCAACATTCTATTGGTGTCTATGCCAGCGTGTTCATAGTTTTCAAATTTCATTTTACTTAGTATTTCTTAAGAATTAAAACCATGCAGAAATCGTTGGACAAAATATAATGAATTAAAGTTCCACAAGTAAACTTTTTGTTATTTTTAAACTATACAAGTTTCATATGAGCCATCCCCTCTGCAATTGTGAGCCTCCCAATTCATAGCATCCCCCCAATTGTGAAAGCCTGGCGCGTGGCGCCACCTATGAGTATACCCACAGACTAATGTATAGTATTCTGTTAGTAAAATCAAACTACAGTGGTACCCAAACCTTCACCAGGGTTCATAGAATTAATTGCCTTCACCACGCATAGGAGTAACTATGATTCATAAATCTTTACGATATCTTTACAAAGGGACCACCAGGCTCTAACTGCTACAACATTATCATATTTGTAAGTTATTATAATATTCTTTGGTATTGTCAAGCAACCAGTCTTTGATTTCTCTGTGCCTTGAGGAACCCATATGTTAGGAATCTTTTGTTGGCCAGGGGGTAAGGTTAGTAGGTGACCGCAAGGTAAGCGACCGGGCAGAAAAAAGCCCTTTCAACCATTATATATTTTCTACGTCTATACTTTCAACAAACAATCCCTTCACTGGGAGCTTTTTCTTGAAAGAGATCAATTTTGAGGTTTCGTAATTTTCCCCACTCGGCGGAGACAGACATTTTTATCAAAGAAATTGACAGATAACAGTTCATCTAAATTCTCGTTTTAACACCATAGCAAAAACTGTCCTGATACAGTGTTAAACGCACTGCAGTTAGAACTTTTTTGCTAGAGCACCTGTGGGCAAAGGATTTGTTAATAAAGGGACATAGAAGATATTTTAAGTGGTTATCCCGTTTAGGAAGCAAGCGAGATTTCTTCGTTAATAAAAAAATCAATGTCGTTATGTCCGAAAAAATGAAAAACCGTTTTGCTTCTAAAACTGTTTGAATCGTTGATTTTGTCAACTCTTATCGAAAGTCATAATAAATCATAGATCGAAAATATATTCGACTTAAATCTATGTTCTGCACTGAAAGCTGTTTTTAACTCGTCCCAACATAGTTGAAAAGTGTTTATGACTTTATTCATTCATTCTGTCTGTATGTATGTATGCCTGCTCGTTCGCACGATAATTGCCGTAAAAATGACTTAATTAAAATGAAATTTTAGTATGTTGTTGAGACGGTCTGTGGGACATATGGGAATGTAAATGAATAACATCACCTAATTATAATACATTGAACCCTACTCGACCTAATGTTTCAAACATTTGTTTAACAAAATTAAAATTCACAAATTGCTTCGAAAATTTTTAAAAATACTCAAATTATCTCATAAAATATATATAAAAAAATTCAGCAAAATATGTTTGGTAGTTTTTAAAATAAAAATTAAAATAATAATTACACCTATGATATAAAGGTCACATGACTCGTTGCAAAATAAAATATGGCATCCATTGCTTTTTCGAAGTGTCAAGATCATGATTTTTAAGGATCTTTTAAATTTATATTTAGTGTTGCATCCGCCCTAATACCGCTTTATTTTTGCGTATTTTCTGTGCATATATATTCTGTAACAACGCAATTACAATATTTTTGAGTTTATAAATGTTTGTAAATCAAGCTCTGAGTATTTCTACAATGAAGCCTAATTTTAATGGATGTAGAATGTAAACAAATCAGGTTATTTGAAGATGAGTTAAGTTGTATAAGAATTGCTGAATTCTTTACACGCCAAATTCTTTAGCTCTGAAGTCTGGAATATAAGTGATATGAATGAAATATTCATGGATTTTACATAGAGAAGCACACGATTTTTATAGCAGTGCCTTTTTCGATGAAGTTTCCAAGTAAAAAAATCTTATGTGGGCAGCACATGACTTTCCTTATATAATGCAATGAATTTACAACTTTCACAGTAAAAAAAAATAGGTTATTCTTATAGTAGACACTTATATTCTTTCCAAGATATTGGATTTTCGTCAATTAGTCGTCATTTTCATTGATTTAGAGTCATTTTTATCCATTTGGCGAGTTTTTTCGTTAATTTGGCAACATTTGAAAAAGTCGACAAGTTGGTGAAATTCCGCCAAATTCGTCGCCAAAATCTCTCCAAGCGTTATGGACGGAGAAATAAGTTATTCTTATAGCAGATAAGTGACTATTGACGTTCAAATATCAAAGTATTAATCAAAGTATCATTTCTCATGAATGAAACGAGCTAGATCCACGAGAATGATGTCACCCAATTTATCGCATGATATTACATATGAAAAGTGAACATATTTCTCAACAGTTAATATTTGTTTTTAATTTATGGGATGTTTTGAAAAATTTATTTGAACAATGTGCAATATCTCAAGAACAGTTCATGCTAGCGTTCTAAAGTTTATGTCAATCGTTTTCTAAGGAAAATAATATAAGAAATGTATATTTGTATAACTTTATTAAAAGTTTTGATTTTTTATGATATTTTCAAAATTTCACTCGTAAATATAGGTAAGTTCTGATCATTCGATTGTGTTTAAAAATAATAGGCTTCTAGTATTCACGGATTGTAATTTTTGCATGAAATTTCATTCGAATAGCTCCATTCGTTCATGAGATATCGTCTCCACAGACTCACTGACACACACACACACACAGAGAGACATCACCTCAAAAACGTTTAATTCGTGATCAGGGATGCTTGAAACGTGTTCTCCAGTCTAAAACTCGAATTCGAACTTTCGACCCCGTCACAATACTTTCTTTATACATTATACAGTCTAGTTGTACAATGTATATAAGGAAAATAATAAATTATTGTAGTATTGTGATAATTAAAAAAAAATACCATCTCTGAATTATCACATTTCAGAGATATTATCTGGCCCTCGCAACGTAGCGAAACTTACTCTGTTCTAAGCAAACTCATTCTGATGACTGATTCTGTGCAACCTTGATTATATACGTATAATTTTGCCCAAATCCTCGTCGATAGTGTTTTATCTTCCGGTCTCCCTCGCCGGATATTGTCCACTCACGACTGTGGTTGTTGCTACTCGAAGACTTTCCGAGATCTTTTCGCTAGAAGTTGCCTAAACCACATTTATTCTCTTATATGTATAATATATTATAAACCACAGACTATTTCTTTATAAAAAACGTTGTTAAAAAATGTTTTTTTTTTTTTAAATAGCAATTTTATGTTTGATTTTAAATTTTAAAGCGAACATTTTTTATAAAATGATAACTAAAATATTCATTGATTTTATCTAGTGAAGCAGACGATTTTATAGCAATGCTTTTTCTTTTTGATGAAGTTTTAAGTTTCCAAGTAAAATAAATTATTGCAGTACTGTGCTGTTCTATGTATATTACATGTTTTAGAAGAGCGCAATCACCCTCGGCCGTTACCTGGGCGTCAAGCCAAGGCTACCTAGTTTTAGGTAGCCTTGTTTAGGTAGCCTGTTTTAGGTAGCCTTGGTCAAGTACGGGATATCTACCTCCGCTGTAAGTGGACTTGTCCACCATAGTTTTATGTCTGCTCTCATTTTTACTTTCCTTATATACATAATGTATAAGGAAAGTATTGTGACGGAGTCGAAAATTCGAATTCGAGTTTTCGACGGGAGAGCACGTTTCAATCATTACTGAACTCGAATCGATCGTTTTTGAGGTTAATAGAATTTTACTTATCAAAAATTAATCAAGGGATTACCATGCAATTTAGTAAGCTTATTACTTTGCCTATATACATAATATAATGTATAAGGAAAGTATTGTGACGATGCCGAAAATTCGAATTCGAGCTTACGGCGGACGAGCACGTTTCAATCATTACTGAACTCGAATCGATCGTTTTTGAGGTTAATAGAATTTTACTTATCAAAAATTAATCAAGGGATTACCATGCAATTTAGTAAGCTTATTACTTTGCCTGTATACATAATATAATGTATAAGGAAAGTATTGTGACGATGCCGAAAATTCGAATTCGAGCTTACGGCGGACGAGCACGTTTCAATCATTACTGAACTCGAATCGATCGTTTTTGAGGTTATGTCTGGAGGGTGTATTTGTGTGTGTGTCCGTGAGTCTATGGAGACGATATTTCACGAGCGAATGGAGATTTTCGAACGAAATTTGATGTGAAAATCACAATCCGTGATGGAAGCCTATTAATTTTAAACGTAATCGAAGTTTTGGAAGACTCCTATGTTTTTGAATGAAACTTTGGAAAAGTCCTAAAAAAAAACAGAACCTTCAATAATGTTACGTAAATAATCATTTCTTATGTAATGTTTCATTAAAATATGTTTGATACAAATTTTAGAACTCAAGCATGAACAGTTCTTGGGATATTGCCCTTCTTTCAAATAAACAATAAAAAATAAATCGCATAAAATTAAAAAGAAATATAAAATTTTGAGAAATTTCCTCAATTTTCATATGTAATATTATGCCATAAATATGTTAGCATCATTCTCGGAAATCTAGTTCGTTCCATTCACGAGAAAAATACTTTATGTAATGGTTTTGCATTTTGACGTCTAACAATTCGTCAACAGTCTTTTATGTATAAAGAAAGCTGTTTTCTCTATCTGTAAAGCTTGGCGATTTTTGATACTAATTAAGTGATGATATTTTGCCCCAGATTAAAGAAATTATCGTCAAAATTGCAAAAATGACACTAAGTTAGATAATAGCGCTAAATTGGTGAATAAATTATTTAACTATTTTGTTATGTGGATTCCATTACTTATTGAGTATGATATCAACATTGACAAATGTTGACTTAGAGATTTGTAAAATATAAGTTAATTGGGTACTTTTACATGTTGTCATCCGGAAAAACG
The DNA here is from genome assembly GCA_951213105.1 of Amaurobius ferox. NCBI lineage: Eukaryota > Metazoa > Arthropoda > Arachnida > Araneae > Amaurobiidae > Amaurobius > Amaurobius ferox. The sequence continues at coordinate 86,317,766 of OX578153.1, forward strand.
CCAAATGCACAACTCAACATTAAAAACATTGTGGCGTAGATCCTGTACATTATTTGTTCACTGTGAAAGAAGTGAATTCATTGCATCATATAGGGAAAGACTCGCATAGGATTTTTTTAAATTAGAAACAAGAATACTTCTATTGATTTTCCACAAACCTATTTAAAAGAAAGTTTTAATTTGTATTATTGTTTTTTCCAAGTATACCGATTTTTTTTTTTTTTTTTTTTCATTTGAAGGGGGGAAATGTATATATTTCTTTTTCCGAACTTCTTATAAGCATACCATATTAAGTTAAGGTTAGGGGAATTTTGTTAAACATGCATATATTTTTTAAATCGACTTATACCTTTACTTAATCTGAACTCAGGGTCGTAGACAGGCAGGGGCCAGAGGGGGCTAAGCCCCCCCCCCCTAAGAGGTATACTCAGCCCTTCCCCTGATGAAAATATTAAACTTTTAGTAGCGATATGAAATTTTATATAAAATGTGATTAAAATTTTACATAAAAAATTTATTTGAGCTTTTTTTCATAAATTATTTCATTTTAAAGATTTTTTAATTTAGCTGAATGTGTGATTATACTAATGATCCATTTACTTACATATTTCATTTAAAAATATTTAAAAATTATGTCAATAGTATTTAGGATACTGGGTTCAGTGTTATACATTGTAGAGTCAAAATCAACTCACAAGTAAGTAAGAGTTAATATTAAGCATTAGCTTGTATTCACTTTCAAAATATTCCTACAAATCATTAGCAACCTTTTTACTAGTTATGCTTACATTAAAATCTATTGTAATTATTATGTATTAATATTGATGTATAGTAGCTATATGGATATTAATAATCAGCTCTTAGCTTGCAAATATAAATATGCAATTATGCGTTAATAATTTATATGAACTGAAATATATATTAGTAACTATTATGGTTTATAAATGATAATGACTTATTGTGTTTTTGATGAGCCCCTCCTTTAAGACTGTTGAGCCCCCCCCCCCCCCCTCTTAATTTCCCTCCAGCTCCTCTTCAATTTCGTCTCTGGCTACGGCCCTGTCTGAACTCTCTTATGAAATATTCAAATATGACCCAAGAAATTTATTGCTAGAAAGTAGAATGATACAAAACATTTTATAAGGAAATTGATATCTGAAAGGCAGTTGTATATGCGAGCAATCACATTCCTGAATAAATCATACTAAATAAAAAAAATATTAAACGATAGCCGATTAACCGATAATAATGTTTATTTGATTTTAAAATCAACCGCCCCCCCCCCCCCACATACACACACACGATAGCATTTTCAATATCCTAATGTTAGGGAGGGACAGCCTAGTGGTTAAGGCACGGGTATTGGGGTATTGTACTCGGAGGACCCGAGTTCGATTTCCGGCTCTTCTCAAATTGTCCCAGTGTCCACGCGGAGTACGGGCACTGTAAATATGATTACAGGAGACTTCCGTACACCTCAAATTTTGTGCGATTTCCGTAAAAAAATTAAAACGCTTATAAACTAGTGCGATTTCCGTACAGTCATGTCATGTCGCACGTAGCAAGATCACTTTCTCCATGCAGCCGAGGGTCCGTACAGGGGCAGGAGTTCGACCTGAAGGTCGAAATCTGTGGAACGGACGTACCAATGGTCCGGGCTGGGGCAAAAAATTCCAAAACTTTTGCAAAAACATTTTAAACACGCCAGAATTACCCTTCTAATTCTAAGCCTAGATAAAGTGTGAAAAGAAAGTATAATATGTTATAAAAAACCATCATCACTTTCATATAATTACATCTTTGATTCAAAGCCGTAACTTCGCCATTTTAGGGGGGAAATTTGCTTTAGTTAAATATATAATAAATAATATATTAATAGTGACTGATTATTAATAATTAATATTAATTATTGTACGGAATTCGCACGTTATTGTTAAATTTAACTCTATATGTACGAAAATTGCACAAAATTTGAGTTGTACGGAATTCGAACGTACGGAAATCGTCCATCATCGGTAAATATGTGGGTCAGAAAGTCTTTCCGAGAGGTTGGTGTGGGAACAAGGGAACGATCCCTGTGGATGCCACCCCCACTGGGTTACAGTCTAAATTGGGTGGCTCTGTCCCAGACGATCAAACAGATACCTCACACCTTCAGATACGTCGGACAATCTGGGTCGAAAGAATGAATATCCTAATGTGGCTTTCCGCTCAATAAGTTTGAGTAGAGAATATTAAAAGAAAATACGTCCGAGTATCTACCACCTTTTTCATTTTATAAAAATTAATAAAATATGAAACGTAAAAACTGCGTTGCTCAATGCTGTTCAAACATTATGCTTTCTGTTCAAATATAATCTCATAGCCGAAATCGTTTCTCTGACCATTGGTCTTCCACAGAAATACATGGCGGAAAGAAAATGCATTTCCTCAACAGTCACTTTCCAGATGCAGTCGTCTGAGTCTTGCGGTTCAGTTCCCTCGCCATCCTGGCGACTTTATTAATTGTTCTTTTACGTACAAGGCGCAAATAAATATGTTTTATTTTAGCAGTTGTCCTCTGAGGGGAAATGGAAAAGCTTCTATTAATACTGAAGATGCATTATTAAATGTGTTAGAATTTTGGTAATGTGGTCTGGATTTATTCTATAGTTACTTTCAACTGGAATTTGATGTGGGCAGCACATGATTTTCTCTGCGGACTGAAATTCGTTTTCTCATTATTTCTTTAATAATTCATTAAATTGGGCTTAATTGCTCAAAATAACATTGTTGCGCAGACATACACACACACACACAGACGTCAAGCTAAAAATAGCTTTTTTTTTGTTCTGTGATGCTCGAAACTTCGATTTTCGACATGATTCCTATACTTTCCCTATACATTGCCATGTATTGCAGGGAAAGTAAAAATACACATTAAAGTGTATTTCCAACCCCGCTTATGCAGGCAAAACGGCTAGTGGTCACTAATTGCAACAACTACACTCAATAAAAGTTCTCAATATCAAAAACCGTTTCAAATTAGGGCATAAAAAGGCGCACATTGTGTAGTTATTTTAACATGGAAGTTATCATATATAAAACACTATTTCATCCCCGATTACTATGTATATGTTGCCTTATTTTAATTTATTAAATGTTCAAAATATCAAAAACAGTTTAAAATTAACCTATAAAAAGGGCACACATTTTTACTTTCCCTCCAACACATGGTAATGTACACGGAAAGTATTGGAATCATGCCGAAAATCGCAACTCGAGTTTTTGACGGATCTATGCGTTTCGAAACCTCTAGGATAAGAGAAAACCATTTTTTGTGTGATGTCTGTGTGTGTGTCTGTCTGTGCAGATTTTGTATCCACTCTAACTAAAAAACTAACTGACCCAATTTCATAAAATTTGGTAGGTAAGTCCCTTGTGGGCGAATCGGGTGCTGATTAGTTTTGGGTATGATTCGGGATAAAAGAACCCGCCTTTTTTTGAGAAATAGCCCACAAAAGCATGTATCCAATCCAGCTGAAAAACTAATAGATCGAATTTCACAAAATTCGGTAGATAAGTCGCTTGTGGGTCACCTTGGTGCTGATCAGATTTTGGTACGATTCGGAAAAAAATAACCTGCCATTTTTTTTAAAATGGCTTGCAAAAATCGTCACAATCTAAAATAAAAAACTACGTATGCTTAAATATATCCATTTAGTGATTGTTTTATGTAATTTTTAACGCAGAAAGGAATAAGGCCAAACCCATTACACTAGGACTAGCTAATCTTAATTATTTTGATAGTTCTCAAAATATTTCATATGACAGGAAAAACATATTAAAAAAAATACTGTTTCTGTTTATACATAATTTTGTTGCAATAAGTGATATTTAACTATATGAATTCTTGACTCATGAGTTTTATAGCTTATCTAAAATGTTAATGCTTAAAAGATTAATATCCTCGTACTAATAATATTCTTACATAACTCTTGCATAAATGCTACACATTGATTACTATACTTTTCAACACTGAAATTAATTAACTTTAATTATTTATTCTTAATTATCACTTTCACTTTTATCGACTTTTATATGCTTGTTAAACTGATAGTCAGTAAAAGTAGATAGTGATATATGTCAGGGAATTTTTTAAGATATTATCTAAAAATCAGAAAATTTTTGAAGATATTATCAAAAAATCAGGGAGATAACAGAGAATTTTCAATCTGAGATCCTGTAGCGACTCTGTACTATAAAACTACTGTCTGAATCATTAACAAAAGCTTTGGACTTCTACTGACCAATGTTTTGCGAAATTATTTTATGCAAAATCTCGTTATTGATGAGCAGTTTGATCATTTTACCTTATATAAATGTAGAATAAGTTCATGATTGGAGGAGTCAAAATCCGCCGATTGGTGTAAAAAATACATTAGCTCACCTTAAGGCCCTATCACACTCAAGAACTTTTGGAACAACCAACTATTTCGGACAACTTTTCCCCCAATTTTTCGGCGAAAAAGTTGGCGATAGGGTTATTGACAGTTTGAAGAAGTTGTGCTAAATGACAAAACTACGGCGGTATGTTTATCGCCTTTTGGCGACAACTATACATTTATACATGTACTTTTCGGCAGGCAGCGCGTTCTCGCTTCGACTTCGGCAGTAAAACAAGACTTTTACTTAGTACTTCGTTTTGTAACCTTTATTACTTTGTAATTATAACTAAATTGCTATCAGCTGTAGGGAAAAATCAAATATGCCTTGGCATAATTACGCTAGGATTATTCCTGCTTAAGAAGAAGAAACAAAGTAAACCGAGAAGGATGTGGACAAAATCTATAGTAAATTTTTGATTTGCTCTTTTTTATATGGATTACTTCAGATATCAGAAGCTTAAACAGTTGAATGAACATTAAAAAATATTTGGATTTGTCACACATCCGTATAAAAAGCAAATAAATATTTGGTGAAAAATATTCACTCTATTTTAAGATACAAAATTAGTTTAAAAAGCGATATTGCCGATATTGACTGAAATGAAACAAAGAAAAAGAAAACTTAAAAAGTATTTAAATTCAAGAATGCCGTTATTAAAATATTATGTCTTCAACAAATTTAAGTTCATTACCATTTTATACTTGATTTCAAAGGTTTTCAAATACGTATCTATTTAAAATATCCGAAGATGTTCTTTGCTCGTTTGTAAAGTTTAAAATATTTCTCATTAAAGTAAACTTTTAAAAATTATTTTATCTACATTTATATTTATTTAGTAATTATATTTTAAAATAGATTTAAATGTACATTCCATCTATAGCTGGTATAAAGTATACTTCAAGATGTTTTTCAAAGTAACTTCGAAATATTTCATATTTATATACAAACTTATTTTTTTTATGAAAAGTAAATGATTTTCAAATGTATTGTAAATTTCTAATTGTCTATGTGCGTTTAAAATAATAAAAAAAGTCTTCAAATGTTAGCATTAAATTATTAAAATTTCAAAGTAGTTTGATTTTTGTTTTTATTCTAATCTAAAATGTTCAAAATTACATGTCGAAAGATAACTACTACTCGTATAAGGATGTTCGATGATTTCTGTCTAATTTTACATGCACATTTTATATTTGCTAATTTTACAAGCACTTTTTTACTTAAGAATATATTCCATCTATACCTGGTATAAAGTATACTTCAAGATATTTTTCAAAGTAACTTCGAAATAAATTTTTATAAGCATTTAAATTTAAAAATAATTTACTGATATAAGGTTATTTTGTATATAGAACGTAAAATAATTTAAAACAAAAAAATTCTGCAGATTAATAAAGAAAAACTGTATTTGAATATTTTAGCAACAGATGGCAGCACTTGTAAAATTTAAAATCCGCATGGATTCGAACCAGAGCCCAGTCGTTTGCTGATCTGATTCTCTACCACCCAAGCCAAAACTTCACATTCAGGAAACTGATGAAATATGTATATATCGCCAAAGCAAACTCGCGTACGCTCTTGATTAAATTCACAGAAAGGCGGATTTTCTGAAACGCATCTATACTGTAAACTAGCAAGCCGCTGGTAAATATAAATTTGAATCAGAAGAGACCAAAGAGATTATATTAGTAATAATATCTTAATATTTATTATATAATATTTCATGTATATAAAATCGCTTTGGAAGAGATGGTTCGTAAAGATATTTTCTCGTACGCACGGTTCTTCAAATTCTTTTTTAAATACAGTGGATCTTTTAGATTCCACAAAAATGATTTTTCACGTATTGATTCAATTAACTCCATTTCCATCTCGCATGACAACTTTTTTTTGACTTCGAGACGACTTCCATTGACATCCACCTTTATGACACAGAAATATTATAAATACTTAACAAAATTCTAAATCTAAACTAAAATAATACTTCGCGCTGCCTGGTTATTATATCAATATAATCTATCTGTTATTATATTCTATCTGTTCGCGCTCCACAGATTCAAACTTGGGCGAGGATTTCACGCCAAACCAGAATGTAGTAGAATCTGCGCCAACCTTTCTACACACGTGATTCCTTCGCTACTCATCTGTGATTGGCTGGTTGGTCAAAAATTGTCCCAAATGAACAACTTTTTCTATACCTGTCAGATAAAGTTGTCCCAATTTTTTGACCTCATTTCACCCGAGTTTTTCCCCAACTCGGCGTAAAAATTGTTCGAAAAGTTGGTTGTCCGAAAAATTGCCGGAAAAGTTGTTGAATGTGATAGGGGCTTTAGGAACCCTATTTTTCTTTCTTTCGACCCAGACCGTGCGACTTACCCGAAAGTGTAATGTATCTGATTTTACCATCGAGGTAGTTATAAATGGAGGGAGTTTAAGGGTTCCAATCGGTGTCAAAGTTAAACACAGCGGCTTTCAGGATGAATTTCCTGCGGACCCGTTTGCTCCTGACCTTAACCCTGTACATTTTAATGGCGATTTCTGACAGAAAGCGTGATTGATAAATATAAGTGGTAAGAAAATGGTTATGTATTGTTGTGCTTATGGCTGCAAGGAAAAGTATGTAATAGGGGGACTTTACTCCTTAAATGGGTTAATTTTTCTTTCATTATATATCTTACAAATATAGTTAAACAGTAATTTTGTTAGACTTTAGAGTGATATATTTCATTTTGCTATTAATTTCATTGCTTTTAATGCTGTATTATTTAAAGTTTTGCTTTATTTTTGGTGTTTGTGATATTGTAGATCTATGATGTAATTCTAATACTTTAAAAAGCATTTGGAATATTTTACTGATAGTTATAGAGTTATTATCGCCATCTTCGTATGTTTTCCCTTCGAGGAAGAACTTGGCGATGAATGGGAACCCGCAAGATTTGGTGGTTAGGGAAGAAAAATAGGAGTTTACATAATGAGCATAAAGACATGTCGTATAATAAAATGTTACGTTCCAAATAAAATGTAATAACATTTTACATTCATTGGAAATGTCAGCTACATTTTACATCATAAATTTTTAGTTCATTTTATATAAAGATATATGATCTGAAATATGAGCATGATCGCATTTCTAGTTCAGAGTAAATTGTACTTAATAAGTATTACTGGTTAGCATGGACGCCCATGGGGGAGGAATAGGGGGCACTTCAAAATCACAAATGCAGAGATCAAGCTAGTCGATGTCAGTGTTTCTTTCAGGATTTTCTCGCCAGGAGGGGCGAATGACATTTTAGGGATGGCAAGTTTTCTATTCTCCCTATACAGTAAACTCCCGATTATCCGCGGGCGGATTATCCGCGCGGTCTTCCGCGATTTTTTTTTTTTTTTGCAACAATCATTTACGGAATGTAGAGGAATAAACACGCAACACGCCCTTCATGATCAACAAATGCAAAATCTATTTTTAGAGCACCAATCGGATTGTTCCTATTCCTTTCTACCCCTCCCCCCCCAAGGTCACCGAAACCTGTACAATGGACGAATATGCCGTTTGTCAGGTTTCGGACCAAACTGAAGGTCGTTGCGAATTGGCCGAGGTCATTTTCCGTACCTCCCCATTCCTTTACGCTTGCCATTTCAAGTCAGAATTGACACTGTTTAAACTTGTAATTTTAGCGATGAGCGAAAACAGAAAAAAAGTTGTCTTATCCATCCAAGATAAGTTAGAGTTGAGAAAAAAAATTGAAAATGGTTCATCGAAAAACAAATGAGCTTGAAGTATGGCATTAGAGAGTCTGCAGTTAGAGACATTATGAAGCAAAAAGATAAACTAATGCAATTTGCTTCCGCATCGGACAACTCATCTTCCATGAAGAAAATGAAAACCATGAACACCAGCACCTATGAAAAATTGGACGCGGCATTATTAAAATGGGTGAGTCAAGTAAGAAGTGAGGATACACCCATTTCAGGACCGATTATTGCTGCAAAAGCTAAGCAATTTTTCGAAAAGCTTGGAATGGAAAGGACTTTTGATGCGTCATCAGGCTGGTTAACTAGATTCAAACAACGCCATGGGATTAGAGAAATCAGACTTCACGGCGACAAATTAAGTTGCGATAATCAGGCAGCAGGACTTTAAAAATGATTTTCAGGAATTTTTAAAATCAGAAGAACTTTCGTATGAACAAGTATACAACGCTGACGAATCTGGACTGTATTAGAAATGTTTGCCGACGCGAACACTGGCGTTTGAAAGAGAGCGTCAAGCATCAGGACATAAAACCAGTAAGGAACGATTGACGATAATGTCTTGCAGCAATGTCACGGGAACACACAAACTAAGACTCGTAGTGATTGGGAAAGTAAAAAAACCTAGATCCTTTAAAGGTACAAGAGCTGAAAACCTTCCAGTTCATTACTTTAACCAAAAAAAAAAGCCTGGATGATTCAAGAACTATTTCAGGAATGGTTAAAAAAAAAATTCATTCCCCAAGTGAGAAAGCATTTCAAGTCTAAAAACCTACCCAAAAAAGCCATATTGTTGCTTGACAACGCCTCGGCTCACCCAGGAGAAAGTGGTCTGAAATCAGAAGATGGAAATTTTTGCCACCTAACGTCACGGCACTTATCCAGCCCATGTACCAGAGAGTTATTGCTTCTATGAAGAAAAGGTACCGAACCAACTTATTGAAAAAACGGATTGAAGAGGGGGCGATCTCCAGGGTTTCTGGAAGGACTACACGATTCTTGACAGCATTTATGACATCAACACTGCTTGGAATACGGTCAAGATAACGACTTTAGTAAAGTCCTGGAGAAACATTTTGCCAAATGTGGAAAAAACGTTAGAGTCTCCACAGGAAAAAGAATACGAGGAAGTTACTGCATCTGATTTGGCAAATTTAGCAAAATCTGTTCCTGGAGGAAGTAACGTGGATGAAGATAACATCGTTGAGAGGATCAATTGTGACGCAAACGATCCAGGTTTCGAACATCTTACCGATGAAGAAATCATAGCCGGAGAAAAATGTGTGGTTTCGGCTTAGAACGATGAAGAAAATGAGGGAGAAGGGATGCAGAAGAAAATGAGCCATGATGAAGCGCTAACTCACATTGATGGAATCATTAAATACATAGATGAGCAGGACGATTCATCACTTTGCGACAAGATGCTGTTAAAAAACTTCAATCGCAAATAAAGAAGAAGAGCATCGAAACGATAAAACAAAAACAATTAACCGACTTTTTTGTAAAAACTTAAGGATACCGTTTATGAAGTCACAACTCTATGTGTGTAAGTATGTGCTACTATATTATGATTCTTAAAAATAGTTTAAATGCATTTTTTTTGGATTTTTGTCCTTTTCCAGCTATTTTGCGGATTATCCGCGAAATTCGCTTATCCGTGGTTATCGCGCCATCCTATTCCGCGGATAATCGGGAGTTTATTGTATAAATATATCTAAATGCTGTGTCACATAAATAGAAACTTGGTAGCATAAAATGTCTTCGAGAAGTGCACATATCCGGATGGGGGGGGGGAGGGGAGGGAGATATCACCATACCGCTTTCACATTTTATATGTACATACATAAAGTAGAAACTTATACTTCTACACAGGGGAATGGAAATTTTTAGACATGTTTACCCCAAGGTTTGGTAGGATTATCCTCATAATGCAACTTTCGAAAAGGGAGGGGGGACTTTTCCCCAGATAAACTTGTTTGACCAGTCGATTCATTCAGGCAAAGGGTTAAACATCTTCAGAAGGTGAAATCAAGTCCGAATTGCTCCTTGAAGGTCCGAACGCACAACGCTCGTCATATTTTGCTATTTCAATTGCAGGATCTCAACATACTTGCATGTTTAGAATCCAGTGTTTCTTGACCCTTGACGAGTTAAGTGTTTATGTATTATAGTGGTCAGTGTTTCCTAGCTTCGAAAATTAGTTTTCTTAATTAACTAGTGGAATTTTAAAAACCTGTGTTTCTCGCACCTGTCCGCGTACCGTATTCCAGTTATCCAATATCAACATTCTGGAAAATATCAGGGAATAACTAAAAAAGAAACAAAAAAAAAAAAAAAAATTAGGGAAATAGGAATCACAATTTTCTCCGGACTCAAAAATACACAGAATTCCTTATTCACATTTTATGTGACATTAGGCAGCTTACCTCAATAAAAAAATCTGATGTGGGCAGCACATGACTTTCCTTATATAATGGAATGAATTTACTACTTTTACAGTTAAAAAAATGTTATTCTTATAGTAGATACTTATATTCTTTCCAAGATATTGAATTTTCGTCAATGAGTCCTCATTTTCATTGATTTATCGTCATTCGTATATATTTGACGAGCTTTTCGTCAATTTAGCAGCATTTAAAAAGTCGCTAAGTTGGCGACATTCAACCAAATTCGTCGTCAAATTCTCGCCAAGCGTTATGGAAGGAAAAATAAGTAATTCTTACGGCAGATAAATGACTATTGGCGTTCGAATATAAAAGTATTACTCAAAGTATCATGAATGGAAGGAGCTAAATCCACGAGAATGATGTCAACCCATTTATCGCATGGTATTACATATGAAAAGTGAACATGTTTCTAAATAGGAACAATTTTTTTTTTATTTAATATGATTTTTTTGATAATTTTTTTTTAAATGTGCAATGTCTTGAGAACGGTTCATGTTAGCGTTCTAAAATTTTTGCCAATCGTTTTGTAATGAAAATTTACATAAGAAATGTCTATTTGCGTATTTTTGACGATTTTTTCGAAATTTCACTCGAAAATTTAGTGGGGGTTCTAAACATTCGATATGCCTATAAAAATAATAGGCTTCCAGTGTTTACGGATTGTAATTTTTGTACCAAATTTCGTTCGAATCGTTACCTTACCTTTCTGGTAGGTCGGACGGTCTGGGTTTCAACAACAACAACGTGTTATACGTCATAAGGTTTTAAAAAATATGTATGAAGAAAAATACGAAATAGGATTAGAATATTTTTATTACTAAAGAAACATTTTGTTAATCAAGTCAATTTCTTCAAGCAAAATTGAACTCCAAATCAATTGCAAATAAAATATGATATGAAATAGATTACAAGTATACGAATTGAAGAATATGTATGATATATTTAGAAACAATTATAAAGTATATGAAAAAATTGTGCGCATGCTTGCTTAAAATGTAGAATTCTCCACTTTTATTCAGATAAACTTTATCTCTGAAAGTTATGTTAGCATTATCCAACAAACCAACGTCGGCATCTATAGAATTTATCCGGAGAGGGGGGGGGGGCAATCTCAAGGATAAGATTAATAGCATCGACTTATTAAGTACAATTTACTCTGAACTAGAAATGAGATCATGCTCATATTTCAGATCATATATCTTTATATAAAATGCACTTAAAAAATGTGATGTAAAATCTAGCTGACATTTTCAATGAATGTAATCTATTATATTTTATTTAGAAAGTAAAATTTTATCATACGACACGTCTTTACGCTTATTATCTAAACTCCCTATGTTTCTTCCCTAGCCACCCAATCTTGCCAAACGTCGCCAAGTTCTACCTCGAAGGGAAAACATATGAGGATACCGAAAATAGTTCTATAACTATAAAAAAACATTCGGAGTACTTTTGTGAAAGTGTTAAAATGATATTGAAAGTCTTCTGCAATATCGCAAACACCAAAAATAGAGCAAAACTTCTAATAATATAGCATAGCATTGAAAGCAATGAAATTAATTGCCAAATGGAATTCACCACGCTAAAATCTAGCAAAATTACTCCTTAACTATATTTGTAAGATATATAATGAAAAAAAAAAACTTACCCATGGAAAGAGTAAAGTCCTCCTTTTACATGGTTTTCCTTGCAACCGTAAGCACAACAGTACATAACCATTATTTTATTATTTATATTTATCAAGCACGCTCTCGGTCAGAAATCGCCATTGAAATATACAGGGTCACAGTCGGAAGAAAATTCTCAGGAAATTCGTCCTGACCACAGACTAATATTATATTCTGCGATCCTTAGTATTCTGTGGCCCTGACTACAATTCCCTTTATCTTTGACGGCGATTGCAACCGATTATATACTACCTCGATGAATGCAACTTTTGAAAAAGGAGGGGACTTTTCCACAGATAAACTTGTTTGACCAGTCTATTCATTCAGCCAAGGGCTTAGACATTTTCAGAAGGTGATATCAATTCCCAACCAAACAGACAGTATCACTTAGATTGCTCCTCGAAGGTCCGAACGCACAAGGCTCGTCATATTTTGCTATTTCAATTGCAGGATCTCAACATACTTGCATGTTTAGAATCCAGTGTTTCTTGACCCTTGACGAGTTAAGTGTTTATGTATTATAGTGGTCAGTGTTTCCTAGCTTCGAAAAATAGTTTTCATAATTAGCTAGCGGAATTTTATAAATCTGTGTTTCTTGCACCTGTCCACGTGTCGTGTTCCAGTTTGGCTTCAATTCAACGTTGGTGAAACGAGTTGGAACTTCATTTACTCGGTTGGATTTTTGTGATTTAAATGATGAACATTGAGACCTCTTCTGACATGGCGGATGACATTAGGGTTGTCTACGAAGAGATACAAGAACAGATTCAAAAGGATCTCCAAGAGGAACTTATCAAGTTTTGTGACGGTCAGGCCATGGACTGGACCTTCATTAGAAGGAATCTTGAAAAATTGCCATCAGCACAACAGCATGATAATTTGTTTTGGGACTTCTTCCGTTTTCTGATGGACATTTTCGACTCCTACAAAATTGAAGATTCGTCTCTTGTGGAGGACGTACTGCAATATGCGTCCTATGCCACAATTTCCTCACCTGAAAACATGTTGCGTGATACACAGGGGCAGTGGTTTAAACAAAGAGATTTTTACAGGAACAAAAACCTCATTCCATTCGAAAGAGTTGAGGATGTTATTAAAATGATTCCAGAGAACATGACAAAGAAAGATGTAGATCTATGGACGAAAATCTCCATCTGCATTCTGAGGAGAATCCCATACGGATGGGACAAAAAAAGGACAGATCTTACTAATTGTAATTTTCATATTGCTTGGGAATTTTCAAGACGAGGTAACGATTATGTACTTTCGACTCTTTTGAAGCACGGTATTTTGTATTTGAAACCTCCAATGCGTTTTCCGCCAGGATCTTATGTGATACACATTTTCATTGCATTCTGGTAAGTGTTGACCAATTTTATATATTTAATTTCAAAGTACCAAATTAATTTTATATAATTATATTTCGTGTCCATCTAACTTGACAATTGAAAATATTGCTAGCGTCTTCTAAGCAATATAATCAATATCAATAATAATTTTAATCATTAGAAACTAATATTTTATCACATAAAACAAGTGGTTTGAGTTACAACCTATAAATTCCTAAAATTCTAATCCTAATAATGCTTTTCATATGCCAATAATATAATTAACATTTCGTGGTTTAATTTGCAAAGGCGAATCTTTATTTGCAAAGGCGAATCACAATGAAAACCATTGCCAAATGAGTGTGTAAATTATCTCCTATTAATTGTTTTTTATTTAATCGTAAATTTAATTTTTTATACCTACAGTTATATTTTTAATCGTAGTTATTACTTTTCCTACATGCATAATGTATAAGGAAAGTATTGTGACGGGGTCGAGAATTCGAATTCGAGTTTTCGACAGGAGAGCACGTATCAAGCATCCCTGATGACGAATCAAACACTTTGAATGTCTGTCTGTGTGTGTGTGTGTGTGTGTGTTTGGAAGTATGTGTGTGTGTGTCAGAGAGACTGTGGAGACTATAACTGACGAACGAATGGACCGATTCGAACGAAATTTGGTACAAACATCACAATCCGTAAACACTGGAAGCCTGTTGTTTTTATACGCAATCGAATGTTCAGAATCCCCCTAAATTTTCGAGTGAAATTTTGAAAAATCGTCAAAAAATCAAAACCGCTTATAAAGTTACGCAAATAGACATTTCTTATGTAATTTTCCATTAGAAAACGATTGACATAAATTTTAGAACGCTAACATGAACCGTTCTCGAGATATTGCACATTTAAAAAAAAATTATCAAAAAGTTATATAAAATAAAAAAAAATATTTTCTATTGAGAAACATGTTCACTTTTCATATGTAATACCGTTTGAAAAATTTAGTGACATCATTCTCGTGGATCTACCTCGTTGCATTCATGAAAAAAGATAGTTTGAGTAATACTTTTGTATTTGAACGCCAATAGTCATTTATCTGCTGTAAGAATAACTTATTTCTCCGTCCATAACGCTTGGCGAGATTTTGGCGACGAATTTGGCGATGAAATGTCGCCAACTTTGCAACATTTTTAATTGTTGCGGAATTAACAAAAATCTCGCCAAATTGATAAAAATGACGCTAAATCAATGAAAATGACGACTAATTGAAGAAAATTCAATATCTTGGAAAGAATATAAATATCTACTATAAGAATAACATTTTTTTAACTGTAAAAGTAGTAAATTCATTGCATTATATAAGGAAAGTCATGTGTTGCCCACATCAGACTTTTTTATATTTCTACGATTCATTAGAAAACGATTAAAATAAATTTTAGAACCCTAGCATGAACCGCCGCTCTCGAGATATTGCACATTTTTCAAAAAATTATATAAAATGAAAAAAAATATATTACCTATTGTTGAAATATGTTCACTTTTCATAAGTAATATCATGCAATAAATTGGGTGACAACATTCTCGTGGGTGCAGCTAGTTCGATTCATGAAAAAATATAATTTAGGTAATACTATTGAATTTGGTCTCCAAAAGTCAGTTATCTGCTACAAGGATAACTTATTTCTCCTTCCATAACGCTTGGCGAGATTTTGCTGGAATGTCGCAAAGTTGGCGACTTTTTTAAATCGTGCCAATTTAGCGAAAATATCACCAAATTGATAAAAATGACGATAAATCAATGAAAATGACAACTAGATGATGAAGTATTTATTAAAGTACTTTAATATATGGACTATATCGCTCATTGAGGATGCTATCAATATTGCTGATTGTTTAAGAGTTGCGCGAAGTATAAGTTAATGGAGTATTTTGAAATAGTTTTACATGTTGTCATCCTGAAAATCGCCCAATGTACAATTCAACGATAAAAACACAGCGCCGTGGAACATACATTATTTTTTTATTGTAAAACTAGTAAATCCATTGCATTATATAAGAAAACTCGTGTGCTGCCCACATCAGATTTTTTTTTTTTTAAACGGCCCGCAAAAATTGTCTGTATCCACTCTAGATAAAAATCTACTTGGCCAAGTTTCCCAAAATTTGTAAGATAATTCACTTGTGGCACCCCCCCCCCTGGAGATAATTAAATAATTAAAGGAACCTGCATTTTTTTGCTAAATGGCCCGAAAAAATCGTCAAAAACTAAAATAAAAGACATCAGATATATCAATTAAATGGTGGTTTAATACGTAATTTTTGAAGATGAAATAATAAGACCATCTCCATTATTGTAACACTAACCGTTCTTCAGATATTTTTTTTTCGCATTACGCCGGTTATGAAAATACGTCCATTACCAACTGATAACGAAAATCGAATTTAAAGTGTAAATTCAGTGTAATTTCAAATAATAAAGTCTGTTTTTTAGTACAATTAAATTTAATTTATTGAAATATTATAGAAATAAAGAGAAAATAAATTTGAGTTTGCAGGGAAAGTCATGTACAACTGACATCAGATTCTTTGTTTTTATTTGGTGACTGGATATTTTTCAAGGGCGGAGTAACAAAAATGCGAAAAAAATAAAATATCTCGAGAACGCTTAGTCATAGAGTAATGGAGTGGGTCTTATTTTTTTCTCGTCAAAAATTAAATATAAAACAAGTATTTAATTAATATATTTGAGTATACATGGTCTTTTATTTTAGATTTTGGTGATTTTTGTTGGCCAATTCGTAAAAAAGTCAGGTTCCTCTTTTTTGAATTATACCGAAATCTAATCAGCACCAGGGTATCCCACAAGTGATTTATCTACCAAATTTGGTGAAATTTGGTCAATTAGTTTTTTAGCTACAGTGCATACATGAAATTTTTGCAGGTCATTTCGCAAAAAAAAGAAGGTTCTTTTATCCCGAATCGTACCAAAATCTTATCAGCTCCAGGGTCATGTGACTTACCACTACAATTTTATGAAATTTGGTCCATTAATTTTTGAATTAGAGTGGATACATACATTTCACTACACAGACAGACACACACACAGACGTCCCGCTGAAAATAGTTTTTTCGTGTTCTAGAATTCCCAAAATGTGTAGATCTGTCGAGAACTCGAGTTGCGATTTTCGACACGACTCCAATACTTCCACTATATATTACCATGTATTTTAGGGAAAGTAAAAATGACGTGCTGTGTAAGGATAAAAATTTAACTGCTTCTTCTTAATATATCACGGACTACTCCAGAAATATTTGCTCATTCCATCCGTTGATTAATTATAATTTTTTTAACCGAGGCATGTATTTCTGAATGAACCTAGCGTTTCCCGGTTATGCGGCTGACCCTTTTCCGGAGATGTTCTATCTATACTGTTGAAATTGTGAGTTCCTGTGTAATGTCAGTCTGCATTGTAAATCTCGGAAAACTCCGAGCACATTTTCCAGTAATTAAATTAAACCGTACTAGAAGAAACGATTTTCCCCTTCTATTGAAAACCTAGACGTTATACAGTGAAACCTGAAAAGTGACAACCTTGGTATATTGACCACTTGTCTAAAGTGACCACTTTTATCAAATTGACCATACCATTTTCATATAGTAACCACTGTCATTTTCATAGAGTGACCAGTGCTCACGGTTCCAAGGGTAGTCACTTTAGCCAGGTTTCGCTGCATATGGATCCGCTATTGGACGGGGCCTTGCTACCGCGTATTGTATTGAGACAATGCTAACCAGTATAACAATCACGTCACGTGATCTAAAACCCACTTAACCAGCTGGGCCCGATCAAGCTAATGTGGGACCCAGGGACAGGTGTATATTCGGGGGTCAATATACATTTCACAGCACACAAAACTTTAAATATCAAATTTGTGTGTTCATGGCCACAGCCGCGCAGGCCCTTTTGTACATTTAAAAAACTTCAAAAATATTATAAGGCCAGTGGTAGGTCTTTTAACGGACGTCGACATCTAATCTCACTTTCTGACAATCGTTTTCAAATAGTAGCCCAGATCTTTTGATACAAAGCAAATGCCTTCGAATGGCTTATAACGACGTCATTGGTGAGGGCGTGGCTCATGGCTCCTCTCCTGACTGCACGATCCTCTTGAGGCGTCCGTTGCCAACACCGAGACAATGCCATATGATCCGACAAAAATGGTGATTTTTAAGTCTTTTGTAACCAGCTTCCTTTCGGCCTAAGATGCGACCTCCCTCTATATCCGCAGTTATTCGTAGCGTCGTGAAGTACGTATCAAAAGCAACTTCATGCACAACTTGCAGTATCAAAGTAGAAAATGAGTGAGAACACCAGTCGTTTTATTTTAAATGTTGGACGTTGGTTGCGTCGTTCTCATGCGCGTTGAATGAACCTTTAAACATCATTGGCGAAGACAGTTTAATCATTCGAATAATTCCTAAAACACCATTTGCATGCCGAGTTTTGCGGCTATAGCACAATTTTTTGTGGGTGTATATATATATATATATATATATATATATATTTACAACAGGGTGTATTTTGAAAAATAATTTGAAAGTCTGAAAATAATATTTCTTTTTCGACATTTTAATTATGATTGGTAATTTTTCTCTCTAATGCTATTTTTTGTTTCTAGCTCTGACAGAGTAGCCACTTTGTCTGATTTTAATATTTTCAAATCCAAACTTTCCCAGTTCAGTCCTCGTATCCTAGACGCATTGTTAATCGTCATGGAGATCATGTTCAGCAGAGAAAATATCAGTACAGCTCAGGCTGCTGATGTAGCCTCTTGTTTCAGGAAAATCTTTGACAGTATCCCAGATCCATTCATAAAAGTTCAGGAGGTCAGAGAAACCATGGAAGACATCGTCCGAACACTGCCTGAGACATTAGACTATGCTATGGTGGGACGACTGTTCGAAGAATTCGAAAAGTATTTTCCAGAAAGTAAAGGCCCCCGGACACCGAGGTCACTGAAACATCTGTGCCGATGTCAGATTCGGGAATGTTTACGAAAAGTGCTCGGCCTACCATATAAAGTGTCTTTATTGCCAATTCCGATACGTTTGCAGAAGTACATCAACCTTGATATTAGTTTGATGATGAATGTAAAGGCATGATTTTGTGGATAATAAAATTTTGTAGAATCGGAAAATTTTACTTTGATACACATAATTCTCACCATCCTTAAAAGTTCTTAGAAACGCCTTTCTTGCACTACTGTTTAAAGTTCATAATTTTCCGAAAATATTTGAATTAAGATATTTTGGAGATATGTCTGCTTTAAGACCTGCAGCAGACACATTTCTGTCGCATTTAGCAATCTGTGTGTGGGTATGTATGTGTAAGCGGTATGGACACGATTACACAAAAGTGAATATACATAAACCGCTTTCACATTTTATATGTAGATACATAAAATGAAAAAAAGGAACTATTTATCGTATTTAGTAACTCTTATGATGAGACCTGAAATTATTTGAATTTTACGGTTTTCACAGTATTAAGTTGAACGCAGGGGCGCCAACTTCCTGGTCTGACACTATCTTAAACCCCAAAATGTTTGTTGTGGTTCCCTCGAACATCTAATATAATGTGCGTATTTGGTGTAGAAAATATACGCATACACATACATACACAAATTTTGTTTTTGCTATTACTTCTTCAAGTCTTTTATTATTCATTCTCTGTTTACTATATATAAAGTCGAGTGTATAGAAATATACCCCTCATACTGCTTATTGAATTCTGAATACAAGATTTCAACTCAGAAATCATTTAAAAATATTTTTTTTGATATTTTTAACACTGATAAAAATACCTAAAAATAAATTTTACATTCTTTTGTTAATTTTAAAGCTAACTGAGTTGGAAATCCACAGTGTCTGTATATTTTATATAATATTTTTGCGCCCTCAAAAGCAAAATGAATCAAATAAGCAAATATTTAGATAGAATAAAAAATTCTGTACTTAACTATGATTTTCTTCATTTTAGCATTTCAAACGTCTTATTCTGCCAGATAATCTCACTGTATAAAATTTAAGTTAGACTTAAATTTTAAGAAAAATGCATGATCCTTCCCATTTAAAATTTATTAAAACGCGTCCGACCGTTTTAATATCTGTCGCAGAGATACCACCTAGTTGATTAAGTTTTCAGAATAGAAGTAAAATATTATTAGTTTAAAGACTTTTTCAGATGTAGGTTAAGAAATGAAATATATACGCTCACTTGATGCAAAAATGCATATACGTAAAATCATTTAAGCATATGCATAATTATGCATTACCATAAATCTTCATATTTACATATAAGTTCTTATAAAGAAAAAATTATTTTATATTGCAAACAAACCTTTAGATTTGGTAAAACACAAGTTTCACACAAACCTCTATATAACATAAGTCCCTATACTATAATGGAATGAATTTGTATCTTTCATGACTTTCCTTGACTTTCACATGACTTTCCTTGCAGACTCAAATTCATATATTTTTTTTTATTTCCTTAATAATTCGTTAAATTGAGGTTAATAGCACCAAGTAACACTAAATTTGCATTTTTAATTTAGTTTCTGTTTTTATTTGGTAATTGGACATTTTTCCGAAATCGTCGTAACAAAAATGCAAGAAATCTCAAATACCTTGAGACCGGTTAGTCCTAAAGTATAATGGAGTGTGTTATATTATTTTCTTCTTCAAAAATTGCGTATAAAACAAGAATTTAATTGATACATTTGAGCATACACTACTTAGTCTTTTTTTTTTTAGATTTTGGAGGGCCATTTCTTAAAAGAAGGCAGGTTGTTCTTTCCAAATCGTACTGAAATCTAATCAGCACCAGAGTATCCCACAAGTAACTTATCTACCAAATTTTTTTAAATTTGGTCAATTAGTATTTTAGCTACAGTGGATACATGAAATTTTTGCGGGCTCTTTCGTAAAAAAAGGCGGGGTCTTCCTTTTAGGATCGTACCAAATTCTACTCAGCACCAGAATATCCAACAAGTAACTTACCTACCAAATTTTGTGAAATTTGGTCGATTAGTATTTTAGCTAGAGCGGATAAAGGAAATTTTTGCGGGTCCTTTCGCAAAATATGGCGGGTTCTGGTTTTACGAATCGTAACAAAAACTAATCAGCACCATAGTCTCATCCAAGTGACTTGTCTACCAAATTTTATAACATTCGGTCCATTAGTTTTTGAGTTAGAGTGGATACATACATTGCACAGACACACACACAGACGTTGCGCTAAACATAGTGTTTCGTATTCTGGAGGTCTCGAAACGTGCAGATCCGTCGAAAACTCGAGTTGCGACTTTCGACATGATTCCAATACTTTCCCTATACATACCATGTATTGCAGGGAAAGCAAAAATGATGTATAAAATAGGCCAAATATTTTTAATGCTGAATATACATTTGGCGCTTTACGGATGACAATATGTGAAACTATTTTGAATTACGCAATTAATTTATATTTCAGGCATCTCTAAATTGACAGCATTCGCAATAAGCAATATAATACACTAGCAGCGATTACCCGACGTTGCTCAGCATTTACCGTGCAAAACAGTGATAAAATTACACCTGAACATATCGGGACGTGAATCTTATACATTGTTTTGTTACTGTGAAAAATGTAAATTCATTGCATTATGTAAGAAAAAAAAACCATTGCATTATATAAGTCATAGCAGAATAAGAAAGAATCTTCCTCATAAAATACTGATAATTAAATAACCATTTCTAACACTTTGCGACATAGTTGGAAAGTGTTTTCGACTTTGTTCATTCTACCTGTCTGTCTGTCCGTTAGCACGATATCTGCCGTAAAAATGACTTTATCAAAATGAAATTTTAGTATGTTGTTCAGACGGTCTGTCGGACCTATGGGAATATAAATTAATATAATATCACCCAATTAGTTTTGGATTGAACCCGGGTTGAAAAAAATGAAATAAATTGAACCGTATGGGACCTAATTTTTCAAACATTCTTAAGCAAAAATTAAGCACACTTCCACAACAGAAGGTCTTTATTTTACTTCCTATAAGACGTACAAAATTTTTTTAAAAAAAGATTTATGCTAGAATCGCAAAATTTAAAAAATGTAATGATCTTCCCCCCAATGTTAAATCTGCTATTGTCCGTATTTCTCATCAACTCCCTAAGATCTTTGGTCAAATTAAACTTCATAATTAAACTTTCCTATGCGTCCTATTGTTACTTTCCTTATATACATAATGTATAAGGAAAGTATTGTGACGGGGTCGAAAATTCGAATTCGAGTTTTCGCCGGGAGAGCACGTTTCAAGCATACCTGATCACGAATCAAACATTTTTGAAGTGATGTCTGTGTGTGTGTGTGTGTGTGTGTGTGTGAAAGTATGTGTGTGTGTGTGTGTGTGTGTGTCAGTGGGTCTGTGGAGACGATACGAATGGACCGATTCGAACCAAATTTGGTACAAAAATCACAATCTGTAAACACTGGAAGCCTATTGTTCTTATACGCAATCGAATGTTCAGAACCCCCCTAAATTTTCGAATGAAATTTTGAAAAAATCGTCAAAAAATCAAAACCAATAATAAAGTTACGTAAATAGACATTCCTTATGTAATGTTTCATTAGAAAACGATTGACATAAATTTTAGAACGCTAACATGAACCGTTCTCGAGATATTGCACATTTTTCAAAAAAATTATCAAAAAGTCAAATAAAATAGAAAAAAAATATTTCCTATTGAGAAACATGTTCACTTTTCATATATAATATCATGCGATAAATTGGGTGACATCATTCTCGTGGATCTAACTCGTTCCATTCATGAAAAAAGATACTTTGAGTAATACATTTGCATTTGAACGCCAATTTATCTGCTGTAAGAATAACTTATTTCTTCGTTCATAACGCTTGGCGAGATTTTGGCGACGAAATTGGCGGAATGTCGCCAACTTGGCGACTTTTTGAAATGTTGCCAAATTAACGAAAATCTCGCTAAATGGATAAAAATGACGCTAAATCAATGAAAATGACGACTAATTGTGGAAAATTCAATATCTAATAAGTTATATAATATATAAATATATAATAATAGTTATATAATATATGTCGAAAATTCAATATCTAATAAGTTATATATATATATATATATAACTTATTTCTTTGTCCATAACGCTTGGCGAAATTTTGGCGACAAAATTGGCGGAATGTCGCCAACTTGGCGACTTTTTGAAATGTTGCCAAATTAACGAAAATCTCGCCAAATGGATAAAAATGACGATAATCAATGAAAATGACGACTAATTGTCGAAAAGTCAATATCTTGGAAAGGATATTAGTATCTACTAGAAGAAAAACCTATTTATTTTACTGTAAAAGTAGTAAATTCATTTCATTATATAAGGAAAGTCATGTGTTGCCCACATCAGATTTTTTCTAAATGTTGCGGACCTACTTATTTTTTAGAAAAATCCCTTGCCTTCTTCTTAAAACTTTTTTTAATAACCATAAATTTTCTATCAGTTCAACTGAAAATTTCATTAATATTTTATACAAAACTAAATTTAAATCTAATGGTACCATGCATAGTTTTGATGTTGTTTCTTTATTTCCTAGTACACCCGTTGACATTGCTATTAAAATTGTTAACAAAAAACTACATAATCATAATTTTAAAACTCTTACCATCGACGCAATCGCTTCTCCTTTGAATATTGTTGCAGAGACAAATTATTTTGTTTTCCATGATGCTATTTATTTGCAAACCAGTGTTGCCCCTATGGGTAGCCCTTTATCTGGTATTTTAGCCGAGGCGGTTTTGCAGGAACTTGAGAATGTGAGATTTTGCCTTTTTTATCCAACCCCCCGCCCCTCTCTTTGGTGCCGTTTTGTGGATGATGTGCTTATTGTTTGGGATAGTGATTTAGAAGATCTTTCTTTTCTTTTGTCTAAAGTTTACGATTTTTACACTTCTATCAATTTTACTGTTGAACATGAAACTAAGGTTTCTTTGCCTTTTCTTGATGTACTGGTCACCCGTTCTGCTACTGGTTTTCAAACCTCGGTTTTCCGTAAACCTTCTTTTACCAATTCTTGTATACCTGCTACTTCTTACCATCCTCATTCCTCTAAAAAAGCTTCTTTTTATGCTTATTTTAATCGCGCTTTTAATGTTTGTTCATCTATCTCTGCTTTAAGTGATGAAATTGATTTTGTTTTTGGCCTTGGCCGTGAAGCTGCCTACTCCTTTGAGTTTATTTTTAAGGTTTTCTTCCAAGTTCGCCGTAAATATACACTTTTTGATACTAAACTTGTTGCCTTAAAAGATCGTTTGACTTATAGGTCTAGTTTTCCATACAATCCTCGGATTTTCCGCCCCTTTATCCATTTTTGTTCTGAGTTTGGTTTCAGACCTGCACATTCTAATATTTCTTCTTTATTTAACCGTATTCGGGCTGATAAACTAGGTGATAAGGATGACTTTAAAAGCTTGCTGGGGTGTATGTTGTTCCGATGGTAATTTTAAATTTTATATTGGAAGTACTAAACGCACCGTTGGTATCCGTTTAGCAGAACATGCTCGGGATGTCAGGGATAGTAAAGTTTCTACGGCTCTTGCTCAATTTGTTGTTAAACATAATTTTCAGCCTCTTTTTGAAAAGACTTTTATTTTGATGCGTTGTAATAACCCTCGTGATATTCTCCTTTTTAAATCCCTTTCTATTTATATCTACCGCAAGTCCGTTTGTAATTTTGACCCTGTTATGAATTTGAGTTACGCTTGGCGACTCATTCTCGACTCCATGCAATTCAAGTCTCTGCAAAGTTATCTTTGACGTCTTCATCTTTGGGGTTATGATTGGTTGCCACCCCCACCCCCCTTTTTCGATTTCTGTAATTAATTTGAAATTTAGTATGCTGTTCTTTTGTTGTTGGAATTTTTGAAACTCTAAAAAAATTGTTTTATAGTTTTCGGTTTATCCTTTCCTAAACGTAGATTCTTTTGTAAATTGTATTTATGCAAATTTTGTCGCTATGTCTGGTCTATATATGAACGATTCAAATTTTATTTCCATGTAGCTACTGATGAAGAGCGTACTTATTCTCGAAAGCGCTCTGGCCCTTTAATAAAAAAAGAAGAAGACAAAAAAATTGTGCGTCTTATAGGAAGTAAAATAAAGGCCTTCTGTTGTGGATGTGTGCTTAATTTTTGCCATTATAACATCAGACGTGATGCCAAATTATTTATTCTTAAGCGACTTTAAAATTCACAAATTGTTTCAAAAGTTTTAGGAAATATTCAACTTATCCCATAAAATACACAAAAAAAATGTTCAGCAAAATATAATCAGTAGTTTTTTAAAATAATAATTAAACCCTTTATATGAAGAGATCACGTGACCATTATATGAAGATATCACCTGATCTTTCTTGTGATTTCTTAATACTTTTCGTTGTTGAGTAAGCTTGTGAGAAATAAACCATGGTGATAGTTTCCATTTAAATTCATATCTCAAACCTGCGATTTTCAAAATTGACTAATACGTTCAATAAACTCCCACAAAACTCTTATTTTATGGGAGATTTAATTGATTTTCACGTTTTAAACCAACTATTTCCAATCTTTTTTGTTGGGAATCATGGAATTAGAGAGTAGAACTCGTAGGAAAAAGTTTCGTTTTCCATCAATATCTCCACAACCTCTGGTCATAGAAACTCAAAACTTGGACTAAATTTGTAGAGGGCTATTTCAAATATCCCCACCAAATCTCATTAAATTTGGTTCAGCCGTTCTCCCGTGATGATGAGACAAACAAAAAGTGTCGTGTCGCTTTTCACTAATATCTCGAGAACCACTAGTCGTAGAAACTCAAAACATGGCCAATGTTTTAAATGGGGCAATTTCAAGACTACCTATCAAATTTCATCAAATTCGGTTGAGCCGTTCCCCGTTATGGTGGATCATACATACATACATACATACATACACACTTTTCTTCGTTATATATATAGATATATTAAAATATATTAATAATTAAGTCATGAATTTGGCGTAATTTTCATTAACTTGATGTCAGTTTTGCAATTTTAATTATATTCTTGATAAGCTAGGGTGAAATATAGCAAAGATGAAGATAATTCAATAAATGAGTCACACAGTTCAACAAATTTATCTCCAAACACTACAGACAAACAGAGAAAAAAACATTTCTCGTGGCGAATAAATTTTGGCGAATTGTTAGGCGTCAAAATACAAAACTATAAAACAAAGTACCTTCTCTAGTGAATGGAGCTAAGTAGATTCACGAGTATGATGTTAACAAATTTATCGCATAATATTACAATTGAAAAGTGAACATATTTCACAATAGTTATTAAATATATTTAATTTTATATGATATTTTTGATAAATTTATTTAAAAGGTGCAATATCTTGAGAACGGATCATGCTATTAAAGATTGAGTCATTCGTTTTCTAATAAAAAATTACATGATGAGTTATAATTTACTTAACACTAGCAAAGGTTCTGATTTTGAAAGATTTTTCAAATTTTGAATAATTCAACTTTGAATGATTTTTCGGGATCTGCTGTACTTTTGATTGCTTCAAATGTCAACTCCCTTCGTCAGTGAAAGAGAACCAACAAATCCGAAGTCTAAAAGAAGAATGAGTACCATATTCGCATCCTTTTGCTTGGGTCTTGCTAGCTCTCTTGCACTGACGAAGGAAGTCTAGCGAATCCCCGAAACAGCTGTATGCTGCATTGTGTTATTTGTGCTTATACAAGTTGCTAAAGTTTTCCTTATCCGTTGCGCCAAGTGTATTTTAGTTATAGGTATAAATTCTACTTGTAATAAACGTGCAGATCCGTCGAAAATTGGAGTTCATATGTATCATAGGGAAAGTAATAATAACGTCATTTTTGTTTGCATACACCATATTTAGCTACAGGCAATTTGAATAGTGGTTCGAGAGGGGGTGGGTTAAAGATAATCCTTCTTTTTATCATTCTATTTTATTTGCATAAACCGTCCACAAATGGGTAAGTGTTAAAATAAAAGCTTTATCTGCACACCTGCTTCTAAGGAAATGGGAAGAATTCTCACTGTCATAAATTGACATGTCGTCAGGTTGAACTCAAAGAGCTACTATCAGCTACTGTCAGAGACACTGAATTACTTCTTGAAGGTTGAACTGCACTCACTATTGCCGGGGCAGTTACTGGGGCAGCAGAACTCACTATTGCCGGATGCCACTGCTCTTCAACTTCTTTAATGGAAATGAAAAGGAAACACTGATAGATTTTCTAGGAAGCTAATGCTTCACTACATGGTGGCTACAGAACATGGAAATCAGGGGGAATATCAGCATTCTGGAAAATATCAGGGAATATCAACATTCTGGACAATATCACGGAATATCAACATTCTGGAAAATATCGGGGAATATCAACATTCTGGAAAATATCAGGGAATATCCACATTCTGGAAAATATCAGGGAATAACTAAAAAAAAAAAATCAGAGAAATAGGAATCACATATTTCTCCGGACTCAACAATACACAGAATTCCTTATTCATGTTTTATGTGACATTAGGCAGCTTGTTAGACATCTCAATAAAAAAGAGAGTTTTAAAATTTCAACGTTTCTCCGTGATCCCTGTCAGCATATTTAAAAAAAATACTGTTTCTGTTTATACATAATTTTGTTGCAATAAGTGATATTTAACTACTTGAATTCTTGACTCATGAGTTTTATAGCTTATCTAGAATGTTAATGCTTAAAAGATTAATATCCTCGTACTAATAATGTTTTTATACAACTCTTTCATAAATACTACACATTGATTACAATATTTTCAATACTGAAATTAATTAACCTTAATTATTTATTCTTAATTATCACTTTCACTTTTATGGACTTTTATATGTTCGTTAAACTGATAGTCAGTAAAAGTAGATAGTGATACATGTCAGGGAAAATTTTAAAATATTATCTAAAAAAGAAAATTTTTGAAGATATTATCAAAGAATCAGGGAAATAACAGAGAATTTTTAATCTAAGATCCTGAAGCGGCTCTGTACTATAAAACTACTGTCTGAATCATTAACAAAAGCTTCGGAATTCTACTGGCTAATGTTTTTCGAAATTCTTTCATGTAAAATCTCGTTGTTGATGAGCAGTTTGATCATTTTCCCTTATATAAATTTAGAATAAAATCATAATTGGAGGAGTCAAATTGATCACTTTAAAAGTCCCTGACGCTCTTGTCAAACTTTTAACCTCATACTTAAATAACAGACACTTTCAAGTCAGAGTAGGAGGTAACTTATCAACACCCAAGCTCATTAAAAGTAGTGTACCGCAAGGTTCTATCCTGGGCCCGACACTCTTTAACATATACCTGAACGACATCCCCAGGACTCCTAACACAGAGCTGGCACTCTATGCAGACGACAGTGCGATACTTGCAAAACACCCCTATGTCTCAGTAATGCACAGACAGCTACAACAACACTTAGACATACTCCAAACATGGCTGGAAAAATGGCGAATAAGCCATTTAAGCGCTAGCGCTTAAATTTTACAAAAATTTGCCATTCGTCCCAAATGAACTGTTATTCAATCTGCATGACTATGATCATCGCAAGGCCAAATCGCGTAAGAGACCCCGCGCTGTTCTAAATATCGATAATCGGAATTAAATATCCAACCTCAAACATCTGATATCAAATAAAACTCGCAACTATTGTTCAAAACTCTAAGCTGCCAAAATGCTAGGTAACCCTTAGATCTGCATCAATCCTCCAAACTGCTTAAACTCTAAATGTGCAACAAACTGCCACACTAGGAGCTAGGTCAAATAATAAAAAGTAGTAAATAAAAACCTCGAACCTCCAATTAGGGTCACTGAATTAATGTCACAGTTTGACGATAAGAACCACATATTGAAACTGGAGATTAAAGGCGCTTCGCGCCTGGTGCTCTGTTCTGTACGACACTCGATTTCAATTGGAGGAGTCATAATTCGCCGATTGGTGTGAAGAATACATTAGTTCAGCATAGGGACCCTATTTTTCTTTCTTTCAACCCAGACCGTGCGACCTACCCGAAGGTGTAATGTATCTGTTTTTACCATCGATAGTATTCAATGGAAGAAGCTTAAGGGTTGCAATCGGTGTCAAAGATAAACACAGCGGCTTTCAGGATGAATTTCCTGCGGACCCGTTTGCTCCTGACCTTAACCCTGTACATTTTAATGGCGATTTCTGACCGAAAACGTGATTGATAAATATAAGTGGTTAAAAAATGATTATGTATTGCTGTGCTTACGGCTGCAAGGAAAAGCATGTAAAAGGAGGACATGGGTTAATTTTTCTTTTATTATATATCTTACAAATATAGTTAAAACGCAATTTTGTTAGACTTTAACGTGATAAATTTCATTTGGCTATTAATTTCATTGCTTTTAATGATGTATTATTTAAAGTTCAGCTTTATTTTTGGTGTTTGTGATATTGCAGATCTATGATGTAATTCTAATACTTTAAAAATCATTTGGAGTATTTTACTGATAGTTATAGAGATATTTTCGCCATCCTCGTATGTTTTCCCGTCGAGGAAGAACTTGGCGATGGATGGGAACCCGCAAGATTTGGTGGTTAGGGAAGAAAAATAGGAGTTTTGATAATGAGTATAATAATATGTTACGTTCCAAATAAAATGTAATAACATTTTACATTCATTGGAAATGTCAGCTACATTTTACATCATAACTTTTTAGCTCATTTTATTAAAGATATATTATCTGAAATATGATCGCATTAATCGCATTTCTAGTTTAGAGTAAATTCTACTTAATAAGCATTAGTGGTTAGCATGAACGCCCATAGGGGAAGACTAGGGGGCACTTCAAAATCACAAAGGCAGAGATCAAGCTAGTCGATGTCAGTGTTACTTTAAGGACTTTTTCGCCGGGAGGGGCGAATGACATTTTAGGGACGGTAAAATTTCTATTCTCCCTATATAAATATATCTAAATGCTGTGTCACATAAATAGAAACTTGGTAGCATAAAATGTCTCCACGAAGTGCACACACGCATCCGGGGGGGGGGGGGGGGACTTCACCACAACTCTTTCACATTTTACATGTATATACATAAAGAGAAATACTTCTACACAGGGGATGTCTACCCCAAGGTTTAATAGGATTATCCTCATAATGGAACTTTCGAAAAGGGAGGGGCATTTTCCACAGATAAACTTGTTTGACCAGTCGAGTCATTCAGGCAAGGGATTAAACATTTTCAGAAGGTGACATCAAGACCGAACCAAAGAGATAGTATCACTTAGATTCCTCCTCGAAAGTCCGAACGCACAAGGCTCGTCATATTTTGCTATTTAAATTGCAGAATTTCAACATACTTGCATTTTTAGAATCCAGTGTTTCCTGACCCTTGACGAGTTAAGTGTTTATGTATTATAGTGGTCAGTGTTTCCTAGCTTCGAAAATTAGTTTTCTTAATTAACTAGTGGAACTTTAAAAACCTGTGTTTCTTGCATCTGTCAATGTACCGTGTTCCAGTTCGGCTTCAATTCAACGTTGGTGAAACCAGTTAGAACTTCATTTACTCGGTTGGATCTTTGTGATTTAAATGATGAACTTTGCGACCTCTTCTGTCAAGGCGGAAGACATTAGGGTTATCTACAAAGAGATACGAGAACAAATTCAAAACGATCTCCTAGATGAACTTATCAAATTTTATAACGGTCAGTCCATGGACTGGACCTTCGTTAGAAGAAATCTAGAAAAATTGCCAACAGTACAACAGCACGATAATTCGTTTTGGGACTTCTTCCGTTTTCTGATGGACATATTCGACTCCTACAAAATTGAAGATTCATCTCTTGTGGAGGACGTACTGCAATATGCGTCCTGTGCCACGATTTCCTCACCTGAAAACATGTTGCGTGTTACACAGGAGCAGTGGTTTAAACAAAGAGATTTTTACAGGAACAAAAACCTCATTCCATTCGAAAGAGTTGAGGATGTTATGAAAACGATTCCAGATAACATGACAGAGAAAGATGAAGATATATTGACAAAAAGCTTCATCTGTATTCTAAGGAGAATCCCATACGGATGGGACAAAAGAGGGACAAATCTTACTAAATGTCATTTTCATATTGCCTGGGAACTTACAAGACAAGGTGACGGTTATGTACTTTCGATTCTTCTAAAACACGGTGTTTTGTATTTGAAACCTCCACTGTGTTTTCCTTTAGGATCTTATGCGATACGCATTTTCATTGCATTCTGGTAAGTGTTGACCAATTTTATATCTTTAATTTCAAAGTACCAAATTAATATTATATAATTATAATTTGTGTCCATCTAACTTGACAATTAAAAATATTGCTAGCGCCTTCTAAGCAATATAATCAATATAAATAACAATTTTAATTATTAGAAACTAATATTTTATCACATAAAACAAGTGGTTTGAGTTACAACCTATAAATTACTAAAATTATATTCCTAATAATGCTTTCCATATGTCAATAATGTAATTAACATTTCGTGGTTTAATTTGGAAAGGTGAATCTCGTTGCTATGACAGCTATGGGCATGTAAATAATCTAAAAGTGCACGAAGTTGTAAAATATCCCCTATCTTTCAACACTTCTCTCCTGATTTCCTCAGACATATGTGAGCCAGCACCTTTCAATCAATATCCTTGTGTCTTATATACTCCTTATCGAAATATAATTACTACATAACCCCTTCAATTCGCAAAAAATGTATGAGACCTTAGACTTTCCGAACAAAATGTTCCTGCCCCATAAACATCGAAACGCGCCACAATTGGAAAAAATCTGATGTGGGCAACACATGACTTTCCTTATATAATGCAATAAATTTATTACTTTTACAGTAAAAAAAAAAAAAGATTATTTTTATAGTTGTTATTTATATTCTTTCCAAGATATTGAAATTTCGTCAATGAGTCTTCATTTTCCATGTCGTCATCATAAATGAGTCATCAGTGATTTAGCGTCATTTTTATCCATTTGGCGAGTTTTTCGTTAATATAGCATCATTTAAAAAAGTCGGCAAGTTGGCGACATTCTACCAAATTCGTCGCCAAAATCTCGCCAAGCGTGATGGACAAAGAAATAAGTTATTCTTACAGCAGATAAATGACTATTGGCGTTTCAATACAAAAGTATTACTCAAAGTATCTTTTTTCATGAATGGAACGAGCTAGATCCACTAGAATGATGTCACCAAATTTATTGCATGGTATTACATATGAAAAGTGAACATGTTTCTCAATAGGAAATATTTTTTTTTATTTTATATGATCTTTTGATAATTTTATGGAAAATGTGCAATATCTCGAGAACGGTTCCTCTTAGCGTTCTAAAATTTTTGTCAATCTTTTTCTAATGAAAAATTTCGTAAGAAATGTCTATTTGCATAACTTTATCAACCGTTTTGATTTTTGACGATTTTTTCAAAATTTCACTCGAAAATTTAGGAAGTTCTGAACATTCGATGGTGTGGAAACCCCAGGCCGTCCGACTCGTCCAGAGGACTCGAGTAACTATTTGGACGACCGGAAACATTCGATGGTGTATAAGAACAATAGGCTTCCAGTGCTTACGGATTGTGACTTCTGTAATAAATTTCGTTCGAATCGGTCCATTAGTCGTCAGTTATCGTCTCCACAGTCTCACTGACACACACACACATACATTCACACACACACACATAGACATTACTTCAAAATGTTTGATTCGTGATCAGGGATGTTTGAAACGTGCTCTAACGTCGAAAACTCGAATTCGAATTTGCGACCACGTCACAATACTTTCCTTATATATTATATATATAAGGAAAGTAATAAGAATATTAAATTCTCGAAAGACCAAAGGATAAGCAATGAAATTGAATTTCATTTTCTAAGATACTGAATTTTCACCAATGTCACGTGATTTATTATTGATTTAGCGACATTTTCCTCAATTTCGCGATTTTTTTAAAAACCGTTGCGTTGGCGGTATTTTTTCAGTCGCTTAGTAAACGTATTAAGTCGGCAAAGTAAACTTACTAAAAGGTTCTAGTTTTTACTGATTTTATGTAACCTTTAAAATACAGTTATCAGAAAATGTGCTATATCTCTAGAACGGTTCGTGATAGCATTATAAATTTGGCGTGACTCATTTTCTTACGAAAAATTGCATGTGAAAAAG
Organism: Amaurobius ferox; assembly: GCA_951213105.1. Taxonomy (NCBI): domain Eukaryota; kingdom Metazoa; phylum Arthropoda; class Arachnida; order Araneae; family Amaurobiidae; genus Amaurobius; species Amaurobius ferox. The sequence goes on from OX578153.1 coordinate 86,350,697, forward strand.
TTATATTTAAAATCATTAAATATCCTGATTTTTTCAAAAATTCATTCGAAACTTTGGAGATTTTCCGAACATTCGATCGCGTTTCAAATCCCAGTATTCAGTGATTGTAGCAATCATACCAGATTGCATTCGAAACCCTCCATTTGGTTCCTGAGAGATATAGCCTCCATAGGGCATAGACTGACGGACACACATTTTAAAGTGTACAGGCATCACCTCATAAATGTTTGATTCAGATCCAGATATGCTTGAAACGTGCTCTCCCGTCAAAAACTCGAATTTTCGACCCCGTCATAATACTTTCCTAACACATACTTTGCATGCAGAGAAGGTAAAAATTATAACGATATCTTTTAAACTCGTGAAGATTGAAAACCCATAAATTAAATGCACTTAATTTGCAATCAGCAGTTTTTCTTCAAGACGAAACGTCTGCGATTTAATCAATCCATTTGCTGGAATATCGTCAGCGGCGCCAAGAAATAGATTGCATTTAACAAAATGGCGCTTTTCGAATTTGAATGATCGTATCTTTTATGTTAATTCAAATTCAAATAAAAAATCTGATGCGAGCAGCACACGACTTTCTCTGCAAACTCATATTCACGTTCTCCGTATTTCTTCAGTAGTCATTAAATTGAGTTTAATTGCACAAAATAACACCCATAATTATTTTAAATTACACTGAATTCGCACATTTAATTCAGTTTACGTTTTCATTTTGTAACTGGACTCATTTTCAAAGGTGACGAAGGGAAAATGCGAAAAAACTAAAATATCGCGAGAATGACTAGTCCTAATGTAATAGGGTTAGTTTTATTCTTTACATCGTCAAAAATTACGAATAAAACATGCATTGAATTGATATTTTGAGCATACGTAGTGTTTTATTTTAGATTTTGACGAATTTCCGGGCTATTTCGCAAAAAAAAAAAAAAAATCTGATGTGGGCAGCACATGACTTTCCTTATATAATGCAATGAATTTACAACTTTTAAAGTAAAAAAAAAAAGGATTATTTTTATAGTAGTTATTTATATTCTTTCCAAAGTTATTGAATTTTCGTCAATGAGTCATCATTTTCCATGTCGTCATCATCAATGAGTGGTCATTGATTTAGCGCCATTTTTATGCATTTGGCGAGTTTTCACTAATTTAGCAACATTAAAAAAGGTGCCAAGTTGGCGACATTCCACCAAATTTGTCGCCAAAATCTCGCCAAGCTTTATGGATGAAAAAATAAGTTATTCTTACAGCACATATATGACTATTAGCGTTCAAATACAAAAGTATTACTCAAAGTATCATTTTTCATGAATGGAACGTGCTAGATCCACGAGAATGATGTCACCCAATTTATCGCTTGATATTACATATGAATAGTAAACATGTTTCTCAATAGGAAATATTTTTTTTCATTTAATATGACTTTTTGATAATTTTTTTGAAAAATGTGCAATATCACGAGGACGGTTCATGTTAGTGTTCTAAAATTTGTGTCAATCGTTTTCTAATGAAATATTACATAAGAAATGTCTATTTGCGTAACTTTATTAACGGTTTTGATTTTTTGACGATTTTTTCAAAATTTCACTCGAATATTCAGGGGGGTTCTGAACATTCGATTGCGTATAAAAACAATAGGCTTCCAGTGTTTACGGATTATGATTTTTGCACCAAATTTCGTTCGAATCGGTCCATTCGTTTGTCAGTTATCGTCTCCACAGACTCACTGACACACACACACTCACACATACTTTCACACACACACATCACTTCAAAAATGTTTGATTCGTGATCAGGTACGCTTGAAACGTGCTCTCCCGTCAAAAACTCAATTCGAATTTTCGACCCCGTCACAATACTTTCCTTATACATTATGTAATTAAGTAAAGTAAAAAGTAGGGTTTTTTTTTTTTCGAATCATACTAAAATCAAATCAACACCACAACGGACTTACCTACTAAATTTTTTGAAATTCGGTCAATTAATTTTTAGTTACAGGGTATATATTCTTTGCACAGACAGACACAGACACAGACGTCACGCTAAAAATGTTTTTATCGTATTCCAGAAATGTCAAGACGTGTAGATCCTTCGAAAACTCGAATTACGATTTTCGGCATGATTCCAATACTTTTCCTATACATACTAACTTTACTTTTACATTACCATATATTGCAGGGAAATTGATACTAACTTTTCCTATACATTACCATATATTGCAGGGAAATTAATAATCGCGGCGAGATACACATTAGTAAAACGGAAGCACCTCTGCGACAGATTTCACCGCTGGCTTAAGAACTGTTTCTCAACTAAATCTTACACAATAAAGGAAAATATCTGTGTGTGTGTGTGCAGTCTGTAGTGGAAAATCTAAGCGTTGTACGGCCAAGAAAATTGGTACATAAATATTTCTGGACCCAAGTAGGTGCACCTTGGTGTTACATTTTATTTCATTTCGTAGTTATTTTTTAATCCTTTTTCATTTAATCGTAAATATATTTTTACTTTCCTTATATACATAATGTATAAGGAAATTATTGTGACGGGGTCGAAAATTCGAATTCGAGTTTTCGACGGGAGAGCACGTTTCAAGCATCCCTGATCACGAATTAAACATTTTTGAAGTGATGTCTGTGTATGTGTGAAAGTATGTGTGTGTGTGTAAAAGTGTGTGTGTGTGTGTGTCAGTGAGTCTGTGGAGACGATAACTGACGAACGAATGGACCGATTCGAACCAAATTTGGTACAAAAATCACAATCCGTAAACACTGGAAGCCTATTGTTTTTATACGCAATCGAATGTTCAGAACCTCTATAAATTTTCGAATGAAATTTTGAAAAAATCGTCAAACAATCAAAACCACTATTAAAGTTACGCAAATAAACATTTCTTATGTAATTTTTCATTAGAAAACGATTAACATAAATTTTATAAACGCTAACATGAACCGTTCTCAAGATGTTGCACATTTTTAAAAAAAAATTATCAAAAAGTCATATATTACATTTTGAGGTGATGTCTGTGTGTGTGCGTGTGTGTCAGTGTGTCTGTGGAGACGATAACTGACAACCGCATGGACAAATTCGAGCAAAATATGGTACAAAAATCACAATCCGTAAACACTGGAAGCCTATTGTTTTTATATGCAATCGAATGTTCAGAACCCCCCTATATTTTCGAGTGAAATTTTGAAAAAATCGTCAAAAGTCAAAACGGTTAATAAAGTTATGCAAATAGACATTTCTTACGCAATTTTTCATTAGAAAACGATTGACAAAAATTTTAGAACGGTAAGAGGAACCGTTCTCGTGATATTGCACATTTTCCAAAACATTATCAAAAGATCATATAAAATAAAAAAAATATTTCCTATTGAGAAACATGTTCGCTTTCCATGTGTAATACCATGCGATAAATTGGGTGACATCATTCTCGTGGATCAAGCTCGTTCCATTCATGAAAAAGATACTTTGAGTAATACTTTTGTATTTGAACACCAATAGTCATTTATCTGCTGTAAGAATAACTTATTTCTTCGTTCATTACGCTTGGCGGGATTTTGGCGACGAATTTGGTGGAATGTCGCGACTTTTTTCAATGTTGCTAAATTAACAAAAAACTCGCCAAATGGATAAAAATGACGCTAAATCAATGAAAATGATGACTCATTGACGAAAATTCAATACCTTGGAAAAAATATAAATATCTGCTATAATAATATATATATATTTTTTTTTACTGTAAAAGGAGTAAATTCATTGCATTATATAAGGAAAGTCATGTGCTGCCCACATCAGATTTTTTTAATCGTAAAGTTATTTTTTTCAATCGTAGTTATTTTATATTTACTACGATTTTGGCCGATATTCACACAAATCAGATCCTCAGTGACCTAAACTATTAACACAGAGTTTCGATTTTGACCCTCAATCAAAAGATTAAAAGAAAATTTCTCTTTTAAATTATTGAACGGAATTCATACGAATAAATTCATACGAATTCATACGAATAATTTTAATAAATTATGATATGTTATAATAGTGATAAGGTATCTACTATTTTAGCCTTAGCCTTGGTCTATTTACTTATTTGTAGCAGATATGCTAGAGATGGATTTTTTGTACTTACCGTAGTTTATTCGAACAAATTCATACGAATTCATACGAATAATTTTAATAAATTATGATAAGTTATAATAGTGATAAGGTATCTACTATTTTAGCCTTAGCCTTGGTCTATTTACTTATTTGTAGCAGATATGCTAGAGATGGATTTTTTGTACTTACCGTAGTTTATTCGAACAAATTCATACGAATTCATACGAATAATTTTAATAAATTATGATAAGTTATAATAGTGATAAGGTATCTACTATTTTAGCCTTAGGCTTGGTCTATAGTTACCTATTTGTAGCAGATATGCTAGAGATGGATTTTTTGTACTTACCGTAGTTTATGCATAATTTTAGATAAAATATTGCAATATATATATATATATATATATATATATATATATATATATACCCAAGTAGCACAAATACGTAATTGTACACCGGTCGTTTTATTTTAAATGCTGCAGGTTGGATGAATCGTTCTTATGCGCGCTAAATGAATCTTAAAACATCATTGGCGAAGACAGTTTAATCATTCGCATAATTCCTAAAACAACATTTTCATGGCTATAGCACATTTTTTGGGGGTGTATATATATTTTTTTTTACAACAGAGTGTATTTCGAAAAAAAATTTGAAAGTCTGAAAATAATATTTCTTTTTCGACATTTTGATTATGATTGATTATGGTAATTTTTCTCTCTAATCCCATTTTTTTTTTCTAGCTATAACAGGACAACCAGTTTGCCTGATCTTTTTATTTTCATAACCAAACTTTCCCAGTTCAGTCCTCGTATCCTAGATGTATTAAGAGCAGTGTTAATCATCATTGATATCATGTTCAGCAGCGAAATTGGCACTAAAGCTCAGGCTGTGGATGTAGTCTCCTGCTACATGAAAATCTTTGACAGTATCCCAGATCCATTCATAAAAGTTCAGGAGGTCAGAGAAACCATGGAAGACATCGTCCGAACACTTCCTGAGACATTAGACTATTCTATGGTGGGACGACTGTGCGAAGAATTCGAAAAGTATTTTCCAGACAGTAAAGGCCCGCGGACACCGAGGTCGCTCAGGCACCTGTGCCGATGCCAGATTCGGGAATGTTTACGAAAAGTTCTCGGCCTACCATATAAAGTGTCTTTATTGCCAATTCCGATACGTCTGCAGAAGTATATCAACCTTGAGTATTAGTTTGATGATGAATGTAAAGATATGATTGTGTGGATAATAAAATTTTGCAGAATCGGAAAATTTTACTTTGATACACACAATTCTCACCATCCTTAAAAGTTCTCAGAAACTCCTTTCTTGCACTACTGTTTAAAGTACATAATTTTCCGAAAATATTTGAATTAAGATATTTTGGAGATATGTCTGCTTTAAGACCTGCAGCAGACACATTTCTGTCGCATTTAGCAATCTGTGTGTGGGTATGTATGTGTAAGCGGTATGGACACGATTACACAAAAGTGAATATACATAAACCGCTTTCACATTTTATATGTAGATACATAAAATGAAAAAAAGGAACTATTTATCGTATTTGGTAACTCTTATGATGAGACCTGAAATTATTTGAATTTTACGGTTTTCACAGTATTAAGTTGAACGCAGGGGCGCCAACTTCCTGGTCTGACACTTTCTTAAACCCCAAAATGTTTGTTGTGGTTCCCTCGAACACCTAATATAATGTGCGTATTTGGTGTAGAAAATATACGCATACACATACATACCTAAATTTTGTTTTTGCTATTACTTCTTCAAGTATTTTATTATTCATTCTCTGTTTACTATATATAAAGTCGAGTGTGTAGAAATTTACCCCTCATACTGCTTATTTTATTCTGAATACAAGATTTCAACTCAGAAATTATTTAAAAAAATTCTTTTGACATTTCTAACACTGATAAAAATACCTAAAAATAAATTTTACATTCTTTTGTTAATTTTAAAGCCAATTGAGTTGGAAATCCACAGTGTCTGTATATTTTATATAATATTTTTGCGCCTTCAAAAGCAAAATAAATGAAATAAGCCAATATTTAGATAGAAAAATTAATTCTGTACATAACTGTGATTTTCTTCATTTTAGCATTTCAAACGTCTTATTCTGCCAGATAATCTCACCGTATAAAATTTAAGTTAGACTTAAATTTTAAGAAAAATGCATGATCTTTCCCATTTAAAATTTCCGGATTCCCCCCCTCCCCTCCCTAATATTTCGAGTCTGTGCTTATGCCGACGATCAATTTTAATACCAAGAACGATGATGGTAGTCTCCAATTTATGAGGGAAATGGATCATTTGCACTACCCTATAAAAGTAAATGCCAACGGTCCCACCGTGCTGATAACACCGGTTCTCGTTAGATCACCGAAGTCAAGCAGCATCGGACGCGGTTAGTAATTGGGTGGGTGACCACCTAGGAACACCGCGTGCTGTTGGCACATTTCGGGCGCGGTAGCCCGGTGGTTTGCGCGCTGGATTTGCACGCTGCCACAACTACCGCCGTGCTCATGCGGAGAACGATCACGTTAAACAAGTGTGTCTGTATGTCCTTCCGAGAGGCTGGTGATAGGGGAAGGAGGGTACGGTCCTTGTGGATGCCTCCCCCACTGGGTTGCGGTCGTCCAAACAGTTACCTTACACCTTTTTAGTAGGTCGGACGGTCTGAGTCTCAACAACAACAACCCTATGAAAGTAAATGGTATGAAAATCTAAACTATTAAAACGCGTCCGACCGTTTTAATATGTGTCGCAGAGATACCACCTAGTTGATTAAGATTTCAGAATAGAAGAAGGAAAATATCATTAGTTTATAGACTTTTTCAGTAGTAGGTTAAGAAATAAAATATATACGCTCACATGATACAAAAATGCATATACGTAAAATTATTTAAGCATATGCATAATTATGCATTAATATAAATCTTCATAGTTACATATAAGTTCTTATAAAGAGAAAATTATTTTATATTGAAAACAAACATATGCTAAAACACAAGTTCTCACACAAATCTCTATATAACGCAAGTCCCTATACTATGCATAATGGAATAAATTTGCATCTTTCACAATGAAAAAATGATGTATAAGATATGAATGATGTAAAATAGTCACATTATTTTTAATGTTGAATATACATTTGGCACTTTACCGGATGACAACATGCAAAACTATTTTGAATTACCCAATTAATTTATATTTCAGGCAACTCTAAACGGATATCATTCACAATAAGCAATACAGTGCATATATTACAGTAACTTAATAATAAATTCATCAATTTCAAGTCATTTTAGTGAACTTAACTTTCTTTTTCAATTTTATTGATATTTTTGTCAAGCTGGGACGGAATATCGCAAAGTTGGAGATAATTTGATAAATGAGTCGATTAGTTTAACAAATTTCTCGCCAAGCATTACAGGAAAACATTTCTTACGGCGAATAACTTTTGGCGAATTGTTATGCGTCAAAATACAAAACTGTGACACAAAATATCTGCTCTCGTGAATGGAAAGGACTAGATTCAGGAGAATGATGTTAACAAATATATCACATAGTATTACATATGAAATATGAACATATTTCAGAGTAGTTATTAATAAATTTAATTTTATGTCATTTTTTCATTTTTTTTGATAAATTTATTTAAAAAGTGCAGTATCTTGAAAACAGAAAATGCCGCCCTTCTAAAGTTTGTGTTATATCGTTTTCTAATAAAAAAGTACACGAGAAATTAAAATTTACTTAACACTATCAAAGGTTTTCATTTTGGATGCATTTTCAAATTTTTATTCTAACATTTGTTAATCTTCTGAACTTTCGATTGCATCAAATATCAATCCCTTTCATCAGCGCAGAACCCACAAATCCGAAGTCCAAAAAGAAATGAGTACCATATTCCTCTTTTTTACTTGGGGTTTGCTAGTTATCTTGCACTGACGAAAGAGATCTAGCGTATCCCCGAAACAGCTGTATGCTGCATTGTGTTATTTGTGCTTATACAACGTTGCTAAAGTTTTCCTTATCCATTGCACCAAGTGTATTTTAGTTATAGGTATAAATTATACTTGTAATAAACGTGTTGATCCGTCGAAAATTGGAGTTATCATGTATCGTAGGGAAAGTAATAATAACGTCATTTTTGTTTGCATATGATATATATTTAGCTATGTGACATTTGAATCAGGTCTGAGAGGGTGAAGATAATCCTTACCCCTGTCCTTCTTTAAGGGTCAGCGTCAGTAAATCTTCTGCCCTATCCGCGCTTTGTTAACTTTCGCGGCACACATTTTTCGCCAAAATTCTGCTCAAACAATTGCGAAATATTTTCTGAAAGATAAAATACAATGCTTAGATTATATTAAAACTAAATTTAATGCCCCAAAAAACATAGAATATATTTTTTATTTTAATCCAAAATATTTTTGGTGCTGCCATCTGTTGTCGTAATTTAATTCATACCGATTATTTTTATTTTTTAATGAACATTTTTAAACATCTATTCCTTCTAATACAGTGTTAAATACAACAACAGATCATATATAATAATGCCACAATCACGGAAAGGTAATTTATCATTCTATAAATTTGATAAGGGATCTGAATGTACGTCACTGAGGACTGCAGTTTTGTCTTCAAGTTCCTTTGTCTTCAAGTCCAAGTTCAATTACGTTTCCGTGATTATGGCATTATATATGATCTGTTGTTGTATTTAATAGCGTATTAGAAGGACTAGACATATAAAAATGTTCATTAAAAAATAAAAATAGTCGGTATGAATTAAATTACGACAACAGATGGCAGCACCAAAAATATTTTAAATTAAAATAAAACATATATTCTATGTTTTATTGGGTACTAAATTTAGTTTTAATATAATCTAAGCATAGCATTTTATCTATGAGAAAATATTTCGCAACTGTTTGAGCAGAATTTCGGCGAAATATGTGTGCCGCGAAAGTTAACAAAGCGCGGATAGGGCAGAAAATTTACTGACGCTCACTCTTAAGGATCAGCGTCAGTAAATCTTCTGCCCTATCCGCGCTTTGTTAACTTTCGCGGCACACATTTTTCGCGGAAAATTCTGCTCAAACAGCTGTGAAATATTTTCTGAAAGATAAAATGAAATGCTTAGATTATATTAAAACTACATTTAATACCCAATAAAACATAGAATATATTTTTTATTTTAATTCAAAATATTTTTGGTGCTGCCATCTGTTGTCGTAATTTAATTCATACCGACTATTTTTACTTTTAATGAACATTTTTAAATGTCTTTTCCTTCTAATACGCTATATTAAATACAACAGATCATATATAATAAAGCCACAATCACGGAAACGTAATTGAACTTGGACTTAAAGACAAAGGAACTTGAGGACAAAACTAAGTCCTCAGTGATGTACATTCAGATCCTCTTATCAAATTTATAGAATGAGAAATTACTTTTCCGTGATTGTGACATTATTATATATGATCTGTTGTTGTATTTAATACTGTATTAGAAGGAATAGATATTTAAAAATGTTCATTAAAAAATAAAAATAATCGGTATGAATTAAATTACGACAACAGATGGCAGCACCAAACATATTTTGGATTAAAATAAAAAATATATTCTATGTTTTATTGGGTATTAAATTTAGTTTTAATATAATCTAAGGATTGCATTTTATCTTTCAGAAAATATTTCGCAACGGTTTGAGCAAAATTTCGGCGAAAAATGTGTGCCGCGAAAGTTAACAAAGCGCGGATACGGTTGAAGATTTACCGACGCTCACCCTTAATTTAAAGGTGCATCATATAGTGTATTGAAATTACTTACTGGTTACCTTTTACTTACTGGTGGGACAGAGTGAATCACAAACGGAGAACCTCTCAAAAAGACAAGTATTTGACATACCCTATCCAAAACAGTTCGATCGTCTCTTGCAGACACTGGCGTCCATAGATTAAATGGCATTGTAATTCAAAACATTCCATTAAAATTTTTGAATTAAGGTTCCAAAAAGGAAGTTCTCTATTCTCGCTATACAAAATGATCATCAATCAAGAATCTTTGCTCTCGCTATACAAAATGACCGTCACTGACAAATCTGAAGAAAAAACATCCTTGTCCCGCTTGTAAACAAATTTACAGAAAATATGAAATTAAATTAATATATGGCAAAATGAAAGCGCTAAATTTGTATGGAAAGATATACTCGTACTACTTATATTCTCGCAGACTAGAAGATTACCCGTACTACAATATATTAGTTTCAAAAATATTGCCGAAACAAATAGATGAAGCAATGAATTGAAAATATCAATAATCTTGGATTACTATACTTTTCAATAAAGTAATTAATTTTAATTATTTATTTTTTATTATCACTTTCACGTTTATAAATCCTGTTATGTGCTTCTTAAACTAATTGTCAGTAAAAGTAGATAGTGATACATGTCAGGGAGTTTTTGAAGCTATTATCAGAAAATCAGGGAAATATCAGGGATTTTTTTTTATCTGAGATAATAGCTATACCCTGTACTATAAAACTATTGGTCGAAGTATTAACAAAAGCTCCGGACTTCTTCTGGCCAATGTTTTGCGAAATTATTTTATACAAGAACTCATTGTCGATAAGCAGTTTGATCTTTTTCGCATTACAAATTTGCCTTATACGAATTTAGAATGAGATTATGGAGGGATCACAACTTCGCCGATTGATGTAAAAAATACATTAGCTCACCATAGGGACCCTATATTTCTTTCTTTTGATCCAGACCGTATGACCTACCCGAAGGTGCAAGGTATCTGTTTGAACGGTCGTGTCAGTGCCACCAAATTTAGAACGGAACCCAGTGGGGCGACATCCATAAGAAACGTAACTTCCTTCATCTACCATCAACCTCTCGGAAGGACTTTCAAACCCCATATATAACATGCCGCACTCTGTGTGAATATGGAGACAGTTTGGATAGAGAAGCGAATCGAACTCGGGGCTTCCGAATGCACTCTCTGCTCTAACCACTGGGCTGTCCTACCTCATAGGGTCCATACTCTTCTTCATTGACCCAGACCGTCCGACGTACTCGAAGATGTAAGCTATCTGTTTGGACGGCCGGAAAGTGCCGCTCAATTTAGACCGGAACCCAGTGGGGGTGGCATCCACAGGGACCATACCCACCTCCCCCTACTACCAACCTCTCGGAAGGAGTTACAGACCCACATATTTAAGGGTGAACGTCAATCTTCTGCCCTATCCGCTCTGTGTTAACTTTCGCGGCACACATTTTCCGCCGAAATTCTGCTCAAACAGTTGAGAAATATTTTCTGAAAGATAAAAAGCAATGCTTAGATTATATTAAAACTAAATTTAATGCCTAATAAAACATAGAATATATTTTTTATTTTAATTCAGAATATTTTTGATGCTGCCATCTGTTGTCGTAATTTAATTCATACCGACTATTTTTATTTTTTAATGAACGTTTTAAAATGTCTATTCCTTCTAATATGCTTTAAATACAACAAATCAAATATAATAATGCCACAATCACGGACACGTAATTAAACTTGGACTTGAAGAGATAAAGGAACTTGAAGACAAAACTGCAGTCCTCAGTGATGTATATTCAGATCCCTTTATCAAATTTATAGAATGAGAAATTACCTTTCTGTGATTGTGGCATTATTATATATGATTTGTTGTTGTATTTAATACTGTATTAGAAGGATAGATATTTAAAAATGTTTATTAAAAAATAAAAATAATCGGTATGAATTAAATTATGACAACAGATGGCAGCACCAAAAATATTTTGGATTAAAATAAAAAATATATTCTATGTTTATTTGGGTATTAAATTTAGTTTTAATATAATCTAAGCATTGCATTTTATCTATCAGAAAATATTTCGCAACTGTATGAGCAGAATTTCGGCGAAAAATGTGTGCCGCGAAAGTTAACAAAGCGCAGATAGGGCAGAAGATTTACTGACGTTCACCCTTAACTTGATCATACTCCGCGTGAACACGACGACAGTTTGGGTAGAGGAGGGAATCGAAGTCGGATCGTCCGAGTGCAGCCCCGCGCGGTAACCACTGGATTGCTCCGCCCCTTAGGGATCATATTGAGGGAAAAATCAAGCGCTATAATCATCTCCACAATTAGTCATGACCCTCTTTCGCTTTTGAAACCCTGGTTGTGCCTATGCATTTTCTTGCGAAGTTTTTTCAAACATCCTATGCATGCCATGTTCACATTTCTATATATCTTAAGCTTTTAAAAGTATATTTAGTTCAAACTATTCAAAAGATACACTCATTTGGTAAAAGTCGAATGGAAGAGCTTTTCAAGGAGGAGCAAACCATAATCCTTGAAACAAAACTGGAACGTAAAGAACCCACGTAAAGACCAGAATACAGAAACCAAATTTAATTCCTAATTCGCTATAACAACAGTGAGATGTTTGATTTAATTATCGTATAATTTTCCTGTTCTGGAAAATGTGTTCTTTATTTATTTAAAATTTGACAGGAAAAATTTTGAAAAATGAGGTATTGTGGATCAAATAATCATAATTATGGCGTACTACCTATCAATTTAAAGAACTTGTAAAATATTTCGATTGATACCATAGGAAACAATGCACCCACACCGAATGGGGTAACTTGCCCCTGAGGGGAGCAAATGACGTCACGATCTAATAAAATGTATTGGGGATATTTTTCACAACAATATTGAAACTATGACGTCACGTGATCATCGAGCTATAAATAAACCTTTTTATGCATGTTTGATTATGTCAGGTTTTGTCCTATGTTGCTATGTTACAAAAATATGAAATTTCGAAATTTTCTCTCAAGTTTAAACAAGTATTTCTCCTTTTATATATTTTGATAGCAAAGTCTGAAATAAAATTTCATAAAAACCCATTAATATTTGTCGCCACTATCGTGCACACGAGACATTGACTACAGACAGACAGGGCTGTAGTGGAGGGTATACGCCGTATACCCTCTGGTTTTTCCAGCAAATTCCGTATACCCTCTGCTTTTTCTTAAAAACTATGTACACGCTTTGCTTAATGAACAACATAGTAACAGATTTGAGATCATCTTTATTGATTTCTAACGTCTCCAATCTAATGTTTATTAATGCAAATGGACCACCTGTAGAACACTTTCAACTGGAAAAATTTGTAAATTCTTGGTTGGCCAACCATCGCTCTTCAGTTGACAATAGATCAAGAGTATGCGCTGCAAAAAAAGACACAGAGACGGATTTCCCTCGTCAAGTAGTTTGGAAAATATTTCAATGAAAATGATAGAGGTAGGCCTTAAAATTTGTTAAAATGAAACAAAATTACATCTTACTTTACATGTGTTTAAATATTTTTCTCTTAACATTTCCTGTAATTATTTTATATCATAGTTAAATATTTATATCGTGAGATTTTCAAATTTGAATATCGTTCGATGCTAGTCTGCATATTTTGCTTTGCATAAATACAGTAAACACCCAATAACTCGAACCTTGTGAACACGGATTACTGCTTAAGTCGAAGTTTCTTCAAAGTTCCACAATTCTCTTCCTGTAATATAAAATTAATAGGCTTTTTTTTTCTCTATAATTTGAACTCCGATTAATTCGAACATTTCCCCCGGTCCTTCATAGGCGCCCGGAGGGGGTGGCAAGGGCGCGGTCGCCCCCCCCCTGGCTTATGGATTTTCTATATATATACATGTATGTGCGTGTACATGTTTTTTTGCTCCCCACCCCCTCCCGGAAAGTAAGTAGTAAGTATATGTTTCGCCTCCCCATGGAAAAATTTTTGCGGGCGCCCATGGTATACCCACTATTTTTTTTACGACTACAGCACTGCAGACAGACGGATATCATTCTCAACGAATATGAATTGTGCAAAATAAATTTTACGTACTATAGATTACAGACTGTCTGGCTATCATCCTTATGATATGCATATGTGTGAACTCAGACGGAAATATAGTTTAATGTCTCTTAAAAAATGAAGAAAATTGTCCTGCCTTTTGTTTTATTATAAAGTTTTAAATAACACTATTGATTGCCCCATCTTACTATCTTGTCTAGAATTTCATATACCTGTTAATAATACTAGGGAAAAAACTTTGTTTCACAATACTACTGTTAAACACAACTACCTTAAATGCTATTTATCTATAAATTTGTTGATCTATAATTGTACTAATGACCCATTGTACTGATGTTGATATATTTAATTTGACTCCTGCCAGTATTAAAAAAGTCTGTTTGAATGCCCTTGACATGTATACGACTTAGTAATTTTGTATCTTATATTCTGTTCTTTTTATTTTTGTGTGGCTACTGTAACTGGATTTCATTTGTAGTTGCCACGTAAATTGAATAAAATAAAAATAAAATAAAACCATTCCAAAAATAGTCAAAACATGTTCAGGAGGTCTTAAAACATATATAGGCATCGAAATCTCGAATTCTAAAATGTTCGTAAAAACAATACTTTCTCTATACTATGCTACATAGCATGAGAAAGTAAAAATATTTCAATACATAAGCTACGGAGTAAGAAAGGCGCAAATTCGGTTAAAATGTAAACAGAAATCTTATTAAAAATGTCTTTGTAAAAGTTTAAAACATCTTATAACTGGCAAATAATTGATTTTTTGGATTTACTATATTTCAATATTAGGCACTTTATCAATGTTAGAACGTTTGTAACAAAATGTATTTTTTAACACTTTACAACATAGTTGAAAAGTGTTTATGACTTTGTGCATTCTGTCTGTCTGTCTGTTAGCACGATAACTGCAGTGGGACATATGGGAATGCAAATGAATAATATCACCCAATTAGTTTTGGATTAAACTGGGGTTGGAAAAGTGAAATACATTGAACCCTACAGGACCTAATTTTTCAAACATTTTTCAAG
Source organism: Amaurobius ferox (assembly GCA_951213105.1). Lineage (NCBI taxonomy): Eukaryota > Metazoa > Arthropoda > Arachnida > Araneae > Amaurobiidae > Amaurobius > Amaurobius ferox. The sequence goes on from OX578153.1 coordinate 86,365,765, forward strand.
CGAAGTTAAAATTCACAAATTACTTCGAAAATTTTAGGAAATATTCAAATTATCCCATAAAATATATATAAAAGAAATTCAGTGAAATATGTTCTGTAGTTTTTTAAATAAAAATTCAAATTTTTAAATAAAAATTTTCACGCAAAATTATTTAGCTCTGGAGTCTGGAATAAAAGTGATATGAAGGAAATATTCATAACTTTTACATAAAGAGCCAGATGATTTATATTTCGATGACGTCATTTAAAGTTCATTATTTTATAATAAAGTTTTAAGGTTTCAAATGTAATAAATTATTGTAGTATTGTGATAATTTAAAAAATATCACCGCTGAATGTATCGCATTTTTTAGATGTTTAAGTAAAATTGCATTTCAGTTGGAAAGTGTTTCATAATCATTGCTTTATGCATGATTGATCTTTCTTGCTTTCTCTGCAGCATTCCCCTTTATGAATATCCACTTCAAACAAAACTTTATCAGGAAAGGACCCCTTGTATGATCCCATATTTTCTCATGCTTTTACGGTAGCATGCAAAAATGATTTGCCTTTTGCCTATCACTTTTTTCAGCACGATTTCGGCCCCTTTTACTGAAGATGCCCGACTTTGTGTATATGTATGCGTCAGAGTTGGGCATCAGAATCGAAAATGCATGCATTTTCAAAATACATTTTTATTTTATATTTTAAACTGAAAAAATAAAGCATTTTGGTAATGTATCGAAAATACATTTTCAGGGTATTAGTACATTTTGTATTTTCAAAATACTCAAAATACATTTTTTCAGATTTCCAACTATCGTGTATAAACCGCAGATGAACAATTCGCAAAAGAGAAAAAGGTTAATCTGCATTTTGTCCAGTCATTGATTTCATTTCAAAGGATCAATCTAAACATCTTTTTTCAATCTGGCGCTGATAAGATTTTCATTAGTGGGTTGTTTAATATCTGTGGACTGTAGTAGCCTTTGAAAGATATAGTTTCTGCTATAAACGTTACGTTTAGATTGGATTTATATAATGATGCTGTTTGGTAAATGGCTCCTTCCTGTCTAAGTATTTAGAGAAAAAAAAAGCAAGAAGGAAGTTTAAAGTTGCATTCTTTATGAAAACAGTAATATAGCAATTCGAGTTTTGCTGTGCATTATTATATTTTAAGTAAATTAAGAAGATACAATGCAATTAGTTTTTGCAAAGACATGAGAAAAGATGAAGGATACTGTTGCTCGTTATGCTGACGTAGTTAGATAATTAATGGATTATGATATGCACTGTGTGCAGCATTAGATGGGAAATGTGTTAAAGTAATATCTATTGATGATAATATGGAAAAGTAAGGCGAAATGGAAATCAAAATATGTCGTTATAAATGGGACTTTCGAAGCCAGAAATATTTTAAAACGCATCTAAAGGTAAGATTCTAGTTTTATGCAGTTGTACCTCGATTTGACAAGTACGGGGTTCATCTTAAGCGTTTTTCACGGGGCATCCGGCCCCGCTGCTCTCAGGAATTAAAAACCTCACCCTGCCTGCCTCAGTACTACAATTGTGCGCCCTGACATCAGAAAATTCCGCCCCGGAGGTTTCTTTTTTAAAATGACACCTTATCATACATTCCCAAATTATCAAAACATTCAGAAATGTGAAGTTTTTTCACATTAATTATTTAAAAATTTGCAATACCAATTGGCGATACCAAAGAGCGATACTCTCTGTGTTATCATAAAGAGTTTTCCATTGCCTCCTCCTCCCCTCTGATGAGGATATCCTATTCATTTCACCCCAACCAACTTGTTAAAATTCACTCGTCCATGACGATTCAACTTAAACGAGTGATTAACGAAATCCTGATAGGCCTGAGAATAGTCTGCATAGTCCTGCCTCAGTACTACAATTGTGCGCCCTGACATCAGAAAATTCCGCCCCGAAGGTATCTTTTCAAATCGACACCTTATCATACATTCCCAAATTATCAAAACATTCAGAAATGTGAAGTTTTTTCACATTAATTATTTAAAAATTTGCAATACCAATTGGCGATACCAAAGAGCGATACTCTCTGTGTTATCATAAAGAGTTTTCCATTGCCTCCTCCTCCCCTCTGATGAGGATATCCTATTCATTTCACCCCAACCAACTTGTTAAAATTCACTCGTCCATGACGATTCAACTTAAACGAGTGATTAACGAAATCCTGATAGGCCTGAGAATAGTCTGCATAGTCCTGCCTCAGTACTACAATTGTACGCCCTGACATCAGAAAATTCCGCCCCGAAGGTATCTTTTCAAATCGACACCTTATCATACATTCCCAAATTATCAAAACATTCAGAAATGTGAAGTTTTTTCACATTCATTATTTATTTAAGCCACACGAATGTCACAGCCAAACAAATGGGGAATGTACCAAACTGGACACGTCTAGTGGCATCCTTCGCCCTTTGTGGAAGCCCACGTCTCTCAGGGTGAAATTGCATCCCTCTGACCACAGAATTTCTAACCGTACAAACACAGACTACTATACAGACCTGTCACTCTCGATAGTTTCGTTTTCGCGGCGGCCATTAGAGATAGACCAAACATTGGGTTGGCGCGCTCTTGGCGATGGTCTGGTTTGTTCCGAGCGCTTGGTGATAGTCTGGTTTGGTTCCAAGACGATTTTCAATGTTATAACCCTATTTCGCTCGGCGAAAACTTAGAACAACAGACTAGCGTGGTTTGAGTAATGTGAAAAAGGATTATTTGTTAAGTGTTTAGATCATTTCATAGAAATGGATTGATAAAAGAAAACTGGTTGCGTTACAGGGTATGTAATTTATGTTTATTAAAATTGAAATAATTTTAGTTATCACCATTCTACGTGTTCATTATAAGTATACACGTGTTCATAAGTATACACGTGTTCATATAAGTATACACGTGTTCATATAAGTATATTAGTGCTGTGTTATTACTGCCGGATTAGACTAAATTTTAAGAGGTAGTGGTATAATTAGTTAAAAAATATTTTCCGAATTTTTATAAAATGTGAAATAATTGATATTTGGATAGCTTTTTCTTAGTTGAATGTGATATAGTATGTGTATATATTTATGTAAAATTTTTATTAAGTGCCTTATGGTGGAAAATTCCCCCCCGCCTCGGGTAATTAATGATTGAGTTCCACAACCTCGATAGTGCATTTATGTAAATTTGATATTTACTATATGAATATTTTTATATTTAAAAAAAAAAGTCTATTATCAGTATCTCAGAATAAATTAAGGATCAAGTAATTAACGATCAACACGCTAGTATACTTTTTAGACTGAAAATATTATATAATATTTCAGTCTTTTGAGTATGTTAGCTTGTAATTTTTTGTGCATTATGTTTTATAGTGAGACAATGCAATGTGTGTATTTTTTAATCTATTTTATGATTATTTGAATTAAATATATAACTATGTTTATTTAAATATTCTTAAACTAATGAATATATTTATGTTGCAGATTAATGTATTTTTAAATCCTGATCCTTTCTATAGTTTCAAAAATTATAAAAGTACAGTCCTCAACATTTTGTTCCCCTCCCGTTTAAAAAAAAATCGCCAAGCGAGCGATAGCGCGCCAAATCTGGCAGACGCATCGTAGTTCAGTTGGTCCAACTTACGAGCTCTAGTGTCTATGCGACATCCCATGTTAAAAATGTTGCCATAGGGTCCTATGGGAGTGAACCTTCTGAATATAGTATTCTGTGACTCGAGTAGGCGATACCAAAGAGCGATACTCTCTGTGTTATCATAAAGAGTTTTCCATTTTCTCCTCCTCCCCTCTGATGAAGGTATCCTATTCATTTCACCCCAATCCACCTGTTAAAATCCTCTCGTCCATAACGATTCAACTTAAATGAGCGAAATCCTGATGGGCCTGTGAATGATCTGCATAGTCTAAAATGACTGTTTCCCTAAACAATCCCTCTGGGAGCAAGAAAATCTGCCAAAAATCACAACAATACTGCTACGGCTGTTAATTTATTGCACTTGTAACCGAGGATGAGTGCAATCGGGACCGTCCGGATTCTCTCTTTTCTCCTTCACTTATTTCCAAGAAAAGAGGAATCAGGATAGCCCCAGTGCAATCCACATTCCTTTCTCCTTCCTCCCCGAGATCACGTATATGTTTACTTCTGAGGCATGTCCCGGTACAGCGCATTCTATCAATTGACCCCACTAATGCCCTAACGAAATTCTAAGTGGCTCCTCCCCCCCCCCCCCCTCGTTTTCCATACTGTACTAATAGGGCTTTCGTCATTTTTACACCTGCCTCAAATTTTAAACGGTTTGCGAAAGCGGATGCGCTAATGGAATTAAAATCGCGCATTAAAATAAAAATGGTACGCGAAAAACGCTCCCGTTGTTTTCGTCTTGTAAATTTATTTATTGGTTAAATATTGATAACATATTTTGCATCATGATAAATTAAAAAAATCTGATGTGAGCAACACATGACTTCTTTATATAATGCAATGAATTTACTACTTTTACAGTTAAAAAAATGTTATTCTTATAGTAGATACTTATATTCTTTCCAAGATATTGAATTTTCTTCATTTAGTCGTCATTTTCATTGATTTAGCGTCATTTTTATCAATTTGGCGAGATTTTTGTTAATTTGGTAACAATTAAAAATGTTGCAAAGTTGGCGACATTTCATCGCCAAAATCTCGCCAAGCGTTATGGACGGAGAAATAAGTTATTCTTACAGCAGATAAATGACTATTGGCGTTCAAATACAAAAGTATTACTCAAATTATCTTTTCTCATGAATGGAACAAACTAAATCCACGAGAATGATGTCACCCAATTTATCGCATGGTATTACATATGAAAAGTGAACATGTTTCTCAATAGGAAATATTTTTTTTTTATTTTATATAACTTTTTGATAATTTTTTTGAAAAATGTGCAATATCTCAAGAACGATTCATGTTAGCGTTCTAAATTTTATGTCAATCGTTTTCTAATGAAAAATTACATAAGAAATGTCTTTTTGCTTAACTTTATTAGCGGTTTTGATTTTTTGACGATTTTTTCAAAATTTCACTGGAAATTCAGGGGGGTTCTGAACATTCGATTGCGTATAAAAACATTAGACTTCCAGTGTTTACGGATTGTGATTTTTGTACCAAATTTCGTTCGTATCGGTCCATTCGTTCGTCAGTTATCGTCTCCACGCCGTCTCACTGACACACACACATACTTTCCCACACACAGACACCACTTCAAATATGTTCGGTTCGTGATCAGGGATGCTTGAAACGTGCTCTCCCGTCGAAATCTAGAATTCGAATTTTCGTCCCCATCACAATACTTTCCTTATACATTATGTATATAAAGAAAGTAAAAATTAATCTATGTTCAATAGTTTCGGGTATACGCTGTATCTGGGGACGCCAGGCGGTAATAAAGGATGCCAACCTTGAGGATGCTTTTCGGAGCTAAATTGCCATTATTGTGACGTTATATATTGTTCTATTTCAACTTAAATATGTCCGGTCCATAAACGATCATACAGTAAATATAAACGATGATGGCTAAAATAGCGCCATTGAAGACTTCTACGCTGCCTGGATATAGACCTCAAGAATTTCGCAATTGTTAAATTTCGACGGACAATAGTTTTTCGATAAGAGAAATTTCAGATTTCCTGTTATAGATGATACCCTGTTTTAAGTTATTAATCTGTCATCGATGATGTAAAAAACTAAAAATGTTTGTATTCTTAAGCTGTTTACAGCTTAGTTGCGTTTTCAGTAGTGCCAACGATGAACAATTATTAGCAATTCAAAGTTAAATCGGCTCGATTTTCATCTTATCCGCGATCAAAGTTGGTTCATGCCTCAATCCCATTGATTGAAAAATTCGAGTAAAGCTATTAAATTTGATATAATGGTAGATAGTTGGAAATGAAAAAGGTGCACAATTTTAGTTTTCCATATCTTAGTACTTTGGTGCCGCTGCAGGCTAGAATTTTGAATTTGTCGAAAAAATCAACTCCTGTTAAAAGTGAGATAGAATCTTGCAATTTAGCTCACAGGTAAAGAGTTCAAAAAAATTCTCAAGAAAAATCGAATTTTTCAAAAATGTTTTATAGACGGGGTGCTCCACATCAAAACGTTCGAAATGTGAAACAATATTCGTTCCTAATTGATGTGTGTAAATAATCAACAAATATTCAAAATGAAATTTTGCAAAGCATATATAAAAAATGCATTGAAGGTTTTAAAATATGTATTTCTAATCTAGTTCAAAAACTATTTATATACTTTTCATATAAGTATGCATTTTTGTGCTTCTTTTAACTAATTAGATTATGCAAACAATAAATAAGTCAATATTTTTTGTGCATTGTGAAATTTTCTATAAGCAAATATAAGGCTCTAGTATGCAAGCATTGACTACTTTACAATGATTATTTTTTTGATTCTGGAAAATTGACAATTAGGTTATATTTATTAAATTTGCTTGATTCTAAGTAGAGTACGCAATAAATATGAAATGTAAATATATTGAAATTATACTCTCTACAATAAACTCTATATGTTAAGTGAAATAATGTCATATGATCAAAACGCACAAATTTTGAAAAATTGAAAGTCGTATACATTAATATACTAATTAATTATTTTTAATAATCTCTGCGATTGTATAGGAAATGTATGAAAAATTTAACCAAGGGAAATTGAAACATAAATCAATTTCTAACTTGAGTTGAAGACATACTCTACCTCTGCATGCCGAGCGAGAAGACAAGTGTAGGCAGCTAAGCAATATGTTGCATATACTAAAAAACATTTAACGGACTAAAAAACATTTATGGACTTTTCTTTTTCAAAATGCATTTATAAGATATTTTTTAAACCTGAAACTGCATTTTAAATTATAGGTTTCCAATATATTTATATTTCCCGAATCCAACATATTTATATTTTCCGAAAATATTTTAAAATTAGTTAGATCATAATAAAATGAATCTAAATAAAATGCTAAGAAAACTGAATTCCATTCATTGAAGTGTATTCCGGTTATTGAAAACATGAGAAAAGAGATACAGAAAATAAGCAAGGGGAAATATTTCTGTTATACAAAGGGGGGAATGTGTGATCTTCGAGGGGGGGGGGGGCCAAAAAGGTGACAGTCACCAGCGGCCACCCAGGGTGAAAACGATTAATATTACCACAGAATAGACAGTTGACAGCGGTCAGTGGGGGGAGGGAATTCCTCCATTGGAAAACAAACATTTTCGCAGTGTTCTCCCAACAACTTTTGGACTAAAACTAGTTCTGACATTCAGGCAGTAATAGAACAGTTAAAATCAAACAAGCTGGCCAGCGTAGTGGATAATAAATTTATCGTATAATATTGCATGTGAAAAGTGAACATATTCCACAATAGTCAATCCTATTTTTGTTAATTTTATGCGATTTTTATACATTTATATATGAAATTGCAATATTACGAGAATGTTTCATGCAAATTTTCGATAGTTTGATCACTTTCTAATAAAAAATTACATTAGAAATGATTATTTCGATAACAATATTGAGAGAAGAGATTTATTCAGAATTTTATTCGAAATGTTGTAGGGAGAGACTTTCGAATATTTGATTGTGTTTAAAATCAATAGGCCTCCGATATTCATTGATTGTATAATATTCATCAAAGTTTTGTATCATTGGAAATTCACCATTCGTTCAAGACCTGCCGGCACAGACTTGCACATGCCCGACCACTCGAACATCTGCTACAAACCCTAGGGCCAGTAGAGTGGTCTGGGTTTGCAACACAAGCACATACACATCCACAAGCACTCACACACATACGCACGCAGGCAAGCATACGTACACAGACATGCGCACACACATAAACACACATACACACACACACGTCAAAAACTGGAATTTTAATTTCGTTAGATGTCCCTATACTTTCCCTACACACTACGCTATGCATATAGAGAAAGTAAAAAGTGACATAGAAGCTACATTTTAACTTTTAAAGGAGGGAAGAAACTTGTGTTAGATAAGGTCAAGATACGGTATTTCTGGCAATTACAGATATTTTATATGATGCTTCTCTGCAGGAAGCTCTCTGGGACATACGTATGAAAAATACACTAAAATCTAGCATGAATTGTCCAAAACGCCATATTTGTTACAGGTGAAACATATCAAATACGTGCCTGAAAACTGTATTTTGCTTATCTCGATGTTCTTATACCAGAATTTAGTTTTAAGTAGCTAGTGAAATATTGTTTTGAATTTACAAGAAAAATTAAATATATCTGTATCACAGGTCCATAAAATCAATTATGGCCTGTTATTATTTTAAAGGGATTGAATAATATTTCGTTTGACACCATGTTTGACAAACGTAAATTATGCCACATACACAAATATTGTATCACAGTTATTTTTCATTACGATCATTGAAACTGCTAAGTTTTTTTATCGTTGAGTCATAAATAATCCCTTTTATGCATAATCATGTCAAAGTTTGAAGTCTGCTGCAATGTTAAAGCAATGCAAAATTTCGAATAAATATCGAAGTTTTCGCTCGAATATCATAAAATCATATCTAGTTCTAGATTTTTCAAAAAAAAAAAAAATGCTGATATAAAGTTTCATGAAAATACATGATTATTTGCTACATGTATTGTGCACACAATATATCAATCACAAACAGACGACAGAGAGACGGTCACCACTCTAAATACAGTCAAAACGTAGTCTAGAGGTTCTAAAAGATATAATAGCCTACAAACTCGAAATCGAAAATTTTCGTGGAAACATTACTTTCTTTATTCTATATTTCATAACATGAGATAGTAAAAAGAGCCCTTTCCGCCTTACTCAAGCACATTACAAAGACTATGCCATCAATCTATCACGGGAACACTGAGCGTGATTTGTAAGACATCGCACACGATTGGATCCTGTGGATACCACTAGGTGATCACTAGCTAGCTCTAGTTCAAATACGGGGAACCGTGTAGAGAACAATCATATAACATCATAACGTGCGATTCTGGCTTCAAGACCCGGATATTGTAATGTATATGGGGAGCTATGACTCATGAATATGAGAGATCGGACGGACATATCTGCGCTGTTGGCCAACGAACAGCACGTTATATGGCCGAATCATAACAACGCATAAAACACCACAAACTCCAATCTTCATTGTTTGCTGTGCTCTTAATAATATTGATTCTCTGCATGAAATGTAAACCGGTAGATATATTTTAATTATTTAAATGAGTTTCTTTCCTAGATATTTACGCAACTGTATTTATCAACAATACTTCAGACTGATATTATACTTGTAGTGAAAAAAAAAGGACTACTGAGAGATTTTCTATAAAAATATTGTTATTTCCGTTATATAAGTTGTCACCGATGAAAGATTTTGAATATCGTATATTTCTTTTTTAAAACATTTCACTAGGGTCAAATTTTTCTGGACTGGAAATAAATTAGAAAAATCTGATGTGTGCAGCACATGACTTTCCTTATATAATGCAATGAATTTACAACTTTTACAGTAAAAGAATTAGGTTTTTCTTATAGTAGACACTTATATTCTTTCCAAGATATTGGATTTTCGTCAATTAGTCGTCATTTTCATTGATTTAGCGTCACTTTTATCCATTTGACGAAATTTTCGCTAATTTGGCAACATTTAAAAAGTCGCCAAGTTGGCGACATTCCACCAAATTTGTCGCCAAAATCTCGCCAAGCGTTATAGAAGGAAAAATAAGTTATTCTTATAGCAGATAAATGACTATTGGCGTACAAAACAAATTATTACTCAAAGTATCTTTTCTCATGAATGGAATAAGTTAGATCCACGAGAATGATGTCACCCAATTTATCATATGATATTACATATGAAAAGTGAACATGTTTCTCAACAGTTAATATTTTTTTTTTTAATTTATGTGATTTTTTGACAAATTTGTTTGAAAAATATGCAATATCTCGAGAATGGTTCATGCTAGCGTTCTAAAATTTATGTCAATCGTTTTCCAAGGAAAAATTACATAAGAAATGTCTATTTGCGTAACTTTATTAGCGGTTTTAATTTTTTGACGATTTTTTAAAAATTTTACGCGAAAATTTAGAGGTGTTCTGAACATTCGATTGCGTATAAAAAGAATAGGCTTCCAGTGTTTACGGATTGTGATTTTTGTAGCAAATTTCATTCGAATCGGTCCATTCCTTCGTCAGTTATCGTCTCCACAGTCTCACTGACACACACACACACAAACATCACTTCAAAACTGTTTGATTCGTGATCAGGGATGCTTGAAACGTGCTCTCCCGTCGAAAACTCGAATTCGAATTTTCGACCCCCTCACAATACTTTCCTTATACATTATGTATATAAGGAAAGTAAAAATACATTTTATATACAATTATGCGAAAATTTTGTTATCATAACTTCCTTGGTTTTAGTTTGTTCCATAAACGAGAAAAGATACTCTCTTAACAATTTTGTATTTTTATGACCAACAATATGCCACCAGCCATTACTGCATAAGACGAACTCTACTCTCCGTCATTGTGTAACGCTTGGCGATAAATCAGGTGAATTCAGTGAATCCTTTTGCAAAATTCAGCCAACTTGAATATATGTTGCCCAGACTGAAGAAACTATATTTAAATTTGCAGAAATGATACTACAATGACAAAAATGACTCCAAATGGACGAATATATGAGATAAATATTTTAATATATGAACAGTATTTCTTACTGCGAATGCTATAAATATCGATAATTGTCCATTTAGAGTTCAGCTAAATATAAGTTAATTGGTTACTTCGAAAATGCTTTATATATTGTCATCCGGAAAAGCGCCAAATGTACAGTTCAATGTGAAAAATATTGTGCCGTGAATATTATGCTTAATTTATTTACTGCAAAAGAAGTAAATTAATTGCATTATATAGGTAACGTCACGTGCTATCCGCATCAGATTTTCTGTTATCTATCTGTATATACTAATTGCCAAGTGTTCGTCTGTCCGTCTGTCACGCTTTTTTTGACATTTCCCAAGTAGATAGACTTGCAATTCGGTACACGGATAGATCGTTCGAGGAAACCCCCTGTAAAAATCGAATTTTTCGAAAATGTCCTGTGTAGGGGATGCTCCATGCCAAAACGTTCGAAAAGTGAAATGATAGAAAAGCATGTTTTGCTCTGAGCCAGAAACTTCGCATTTGGTGTACTGGTAAATCCTTCGAATGGAAGAAAGTGTGCAATTTCAGAATTCCAATATTTTTTACTTAAGCGGCCGCCGTACGCCAAAATGCTCGATTTAAAGAATAAATGAAAAACGACTCTATTAACATTTGATAGAGGCTTGAAAGGTGGTATGTGGTGAAACATTTGATGAAAACAAAACGAGACGAATAAAATTTTTCTATTATGTTCTTTTAAGTGAGTGCTCTAGAGAAAAACGTTCGAAAGGTGAATTGATAAAAAAAAATTCTTCGGGATGGAATATAAATTTCGAATTTGGTATACGGGTACATAATTTAGGAAGAAGAAAGTGTATAATTTCAGTTTATCTATATGTTCTACTTCAGGGGGTGCCGAACACCAAAATGTTCGATATTCGGAATAAATGACATACGCATCCTTTAAAATAGAATCGGAGGGATAACCCCCCCCCCCCAAAAAAAAAAAAATATGAAATTTTTCAAGAATGTTCATTTTAGGGGTGGGTACACTCCACAAAATGTTCAAAAGTTGAATTGATAAGCAAATTGCTTCCAGATGAGATAGAGATTTCGAATTTAGTGTACGAGTAGATAGTTTAGAAGAAAGTAAGTGTACACTTTTAGTGTTTCAATATTTGCAACTTTAGGGGGTTTCGCACAAAACATGTTCAATTTGCTGCATAAATGGGAAACACATCCTTTAAAATGTGATAAAGGCTGGAAATTTGGTACATAGGTCAATCGCTTAACAAAAAGTCAAGAAGAAGAAAATTTTTCAAAAATTTCATTTAAAGGCGGTGGTTGCTCCACATAAAAACATTCGAAAGGTATAATGCTACGAAAACATATTCCCGATGAAATACAGACTTTAACCGGCCTATGTTTTTAGCGATACAAACTGATATTTTTACTTTCCTTATATACATAATGTATAAAAGGAAAATATTGTGAAGGGGTCGAAAATTCGAATTTGAGTTTTCGACGGGAGAGCACGTTTCAAGCATTCCTGATCGCGAATCGAACATTTTTGAAGTGATGTATGTGTGTGTGCGTGAAAGTATGTGTGTGTGTGTGCGTCGATAACTGACGTGTGTGGAGACGATAACTGACGAACGAATGGACCGATTCGAACGAAATTTGGTACAAAAATCACAATCCATAAACACTGGAAGCAAACTGTTTTTATGTGCAATCTAAAGTTCAGAACCTCCCTAAATTTTCGAGTGACATTTTGAAAAAATCGTCAAAAAAATCAAAACCGTTAATAAAGTTACGCAAATAGACATTTCTTATGTAATTATTCATTAGAAAACGATTGACATAAACTTTAGAAGGCTAACATGAACCGTTCGAGATATTACACATTTTTCAAAAAAATTATCAAAAAGTTATATAAAATAAAAAAAAAATTATTTCCTATTAAGAAACATGTTCACTTTTCATATGTAATACCATGCGATAAATTGGGTGACATCATTCTCGTGGATCTAGCTTGTTCCATTCATGAAAAAAGATACTTTTGTATTTGAACGCCAAATGGCCTTTTATCTGCTGTAAAAATGACTTATTTCTCCGTCCATAACGCTTGGCGAGATTTTGGCGACGAATTTGGCGGAATGTCACCAACTTGGCGATATTCCGCCAAATTCGTCGCCAAAATCTCGCCAAGCGAATTTGGCGGAATGTCACCAACTTGGCGACCCGGCCGTCCAAATAGCTGCTCTTAGTCCTCTGGACGAGTCGGACGGTCTGGGTCGTCAACCAACTTGGCGACATTTTTAATTGTTGCCAAATTAATAAAAATCTCCCCAAATTGATAAAAATGACGCTAAATCAATGAAAATGACGACTCATTGAAGAAAATTCAATATCTTGGAAAGAATATAAGTATCTACTATAAGAATAACATTTTTTTTTAACTGTAAAAGTAGTAAATTCATTGCATTATATAAGGAAAGTCATGTGTTGCCCACATCAGATTTTTTAAATTCAGAAACATCAAAGTATTAAATAAAATCAAATTTCTTCAAAAGGATAAGGAATTTAGTTGTTATGAAATATACTTACTTTGGAAATTTTGCAATAAAAATGGTTGCTAAGTTCATAATGTCCGATAACATAACGGGGAAAATGACCGAAATATCAAGATCGCGATTTAAAAGTTACGCGATTTAAAAGTTACAGAGTGATCAAAAGGTAGAAACAGGAATATAAATTATTTAAAAATCACCGAAACTCATTGGTAAAATGGTAGTGGGCGGCTTTCTTAATAAAAAAGGCATAGATATTAATAGTAAATGCTTCACTAGCTGTGAAAAAAATATTAAGATGAGAGAATTTAAAAACTCAAAAAACAGATATATTCAGAAGCAATCTGTAATTCTAGCAAAAAATTAAGCTTGAAAAATTTTGAATAAGTAAAGTGTTATGGGAAAAAATGAATTTAAAATTGCCCCCAAAAAATTTTGAATGCTTCATGGTAAATGAATTTTTTTAGATGACCTGGAAAACAATTATAAAACACTGAAAAAGACCTATAATGAAAAACTTTCGCAAGATTTAAAACAAGGTTAAAAAAATGAGTGACAATAAATGTTTAAAATATTCAGAAAATGGATAAATGAAAGAAATAAATCTTGAAAACTTTTAAGAAATGGAAAAGATGGGGATACTCACAGTGACTTGCAGACATCTTAGCTTCAGAAAAAACACCTAAAATAAGTTTTGAAAATGTATTCAATGTCAAATATGAGAAGTTAGCAATAAATGCATGTTAACAATATTACTCATTAAAAATTAAAACTATATATGTAAATTTGTGTTATCAGAAAAATTAAGTTTTTTATTTTGCTAATCTCTTAAATTTTCTACAGTTTTTACCCCCTCCACCTCAGCAGATCAAATAATAGATCCTACAAAAGTAGATCCCCTAAGGCTAGTTTTCCTTGAGTTTTCCAGATATAGTGGTGTCTTGCACCTAACTGAAGTTATTGCCAGCTCAATGTAAGGGAAGAAGGATGGATTGTTTAACTTATGTCTGCCATATAATAAACCTGTAAATAAGTATGTGTAATAATCTGTAAATTTTTTAATTATTACGCAAAATATTTAAACACAATTTTCATAAGATCAAGAAAAAAGAATCGCTTATGTTTCAGTTGTCAACAATTGGCCTCATCATGGGTTTTATTGCTAAAGTTGAGCTATATTATGAGTTATATTGTTGGCAAAAATTTGCCATACTATATTTTTTCGGAAAAATGTTTTCTTGAAACATTTATTCCTTGGGATCTGCTATAGATAGAACTAACATGATGACTGATTTGAAGTTAGCATCATATTTCTGAGAGGGTGGAGGTTCACTATGGATTTCTACTTCCGGTTCAAAAATTGTCACTTCACTTGAAACGCTTATATCTTAAAATTGATAGATAGAGCTTAGATGATAACTGATGATATGGATTCAGCATTCAATTCTAGAGGAAGTAGGATGGTTCACTAAGAATTTTTACTTCCTGTTTCTTTTCCACTTCTGGTTTAAAATTTCCCTTAAAACATCTATTTCTCAGAATCGGCTGTAGATAGAGATAATAACTGATATGGATTCAGCATAAAATTCTGGGAGGTTCAGGGGTTAACTAAGGATTTCCACCTACAGTCCTTTGAATACACTTCTTGTTAAAATAAATTTAAAAAAAAATTGAAACTTATTCCTTAAGATTGTCTATAGATAGAACTTCGATAACTGATATGGATTCAGAGGTAAATTCTAGACTAGAGAGAATAGCTGGATTCATGAAGGCAGTGTTTTTCAAACTTTTTTAGTAACCGAAATTTTTTGAAATTTAATTTTATGGCAGAACCCCAAAATGAGAAAAAATCCTTTGTGTTCCAAATTATACATGCAAATGTTACTCGTTTTTACTTTCGTTATATACATAATGTATATGTAAAGTATTGTGAAGGAGTCGAAAATTCGAATTCGAGTTTTCGACGGGAGAGCACGTTTCAAGCATCCCTGATCACGAATCCAATATTTTTGAGGTGATGTCTGTGTGTGTGTGTGTTGAAAACCCAGACCACACGACCAACTCGAAGGCTTATGGTAGCAAGATGTGTGGCCGGGTGTGTGTGTGTGTCAGTGAGTCGAAGACGATATCTCACGAACAAATAGAGCGATTCGAAGGAAATTTGATACAAAAATCGCAATCCGTGAATACTGGAAGTCTATTGTTTTTAAATGTAATTGAATCTTCAGAAACCCCTAAATTTTGAGTGAAATTTTGAAAAAATCATTAAAAAATCAATATGTTTAAAAAAGATATGCAATTAGACATTTCTTATGCAATTTTTCCTTAGAAAGCGATTGACATAAACTTTAGAACGCTAGCATGAACCGTTCTCGAGATATTGCACATTTTTTCAAGTAGATTTATCAAAAAATCCCATAAGTTAAAAAAAATATATTAACTGTTGAGAAACATGTTCACTTTCCATATGCAATGTTATGCGTATGTAATATATTTCCATATGTAATATCATATCTTTCCATATGTGACATCATTCTCGTGGATCTAGCTCGTTCCATTCATGAGAAAAGATACTTTGAGTAATATACTTTTGTATTTGAACGCCAATAGTTATTTATTTGCTATAAGAACAACTTGTTTCTCCGTCCATAACGTTTGGCGAAATTTTGGCGCCGACTTTGGAGGAATGTCGCAAACTTGGCGACATTTTTAAATGTTGCCAAATTAACAAAAATCTCTCGAAAGGAATAAAAATGACGCTAAATCAATAAAAATGGTGACTAATTGACGAAAATTCAATATCTTGGACAGAATATATATATCTAGTATAAGAAAAACCTATTTTTTATTGTAAAAGTCGTAACTTCATTGCATTATATAAGGAAAGTCATGTGCTGCCCACATAAGATTTTTTTTTTTTTTTTTTTTTTTTTACGAAATTTTACACGAAACTATCACGTCGTGGAATCCCTGGAATACGGTTATGGAAGTCCAAGGGTACCCGCGGAACACACTTTCAAAAACCGGTTTTCATTACGGGTTTTCATTTAGAGTTTTGGAGACCTTAGTTCCGGCTTCTCTGAAAATTTGTTTGGCTGTATGAAATATGTATGCAAATGATAATGAAAATGCTTTATAGAACTCTCAAAAATGAAGTGTACGAACCACTTGCTACCAAATGCAGGCTTCTTAAATAAATATCTTGTTTTTACTTTGGTACATAATAATGTATAGGGAAAGTATTGGAATCATGTCGAAAATCGCAACTCGAGTTTTCGACAGATCTACACGTTTTGAGACCTCTAGAACACGAAAACATTCTTTTAACTTGACGTCTGTGTTTATGTGTTTGTCTCTGCAAGGTATGTATCCACTCTAACTCAGAAACTATTGGACCAAATTTCATAAACTTTTATAACTGAGTAATTTTTGCGGACCCTGGTGCTGATTAGATTTTGGTACGATCCTTTGATAAAGCCTTTTTTTTGCGAAATAGCCTGCAAAAAATGTTTGTATCCACTCTAGCCAAAAGACTAAATTTTATAAATGTATTAGGTAAGTCACATGTGGATTACCTTGGTGCTGATTAGATTTTGGTACGATTTGGGATAAAAAAAAAAACGGCCTTTTTGCGAAACAGCCTTCAAAAATCGTCAAAATCTAAAATAAAGGACTAAGTATACTCAAAAATGTATCAACTAAATGCTGGTTTTGTACGTAATTTTTGACAATGAAAAGAATCCCTATTAAGTTGGACTAGTCGTTCTCGAGATAATTTAACTTTTTCGCATATTTATTTTGCCGGTTTTGAAAATATAGTTACCAAACGAAAACGCGAATTAATTTAAAAGCGCAAATTCAATGTAATTTGAAATATTTATTCGTGTTACTTTGTGAGATTAAACTCAATTAATAAAGAAATTAAGAGAAAATGAATTTAAATCTGTAGAAAAATCATATGCTGTCCATATCAGATTTTTTATTATGTCTTTGCCTGTTAGATAAAATGCGTTCGCCCCATAGATTCTTTTATTTTTACTTTATTAATTGAGATTTAAAATTTCAAAGAGTTTAACCTTTGAAGTTGAACTTTTACAATACATGCTTTTTTTTAAAATGATATTAATATATATATTAATATTCACAGAATAATATTTAACAAATATGTGGTTTGTTTATTTCCAATAAAATGCGTGACAAATATTGCTTTGCATAGAAAATTTAATTCTGTCCGATACACAGTAGTACTTAAATTATTTTAAAAATACATGTATTTTGTATTTGAAATTTTTTAAATTTGAAAAGTAATTCGTAATTTGTATTTTATGCCCTAAAACTCATGCAGTTTGTTTCGAAAATACATTTTCAATGTATTTTACCCAACTTTGATATGTGTTAACGGTGTGGAAATGATTACATAAGTATGAATAAACATACATTGCTTTTCCATTTCATATGTAAATACATTAAATGAAAACGCACAATTCTACACAGGGGAAAGGACAATTTCGGGGATGTCTTCCCCACAGACTAATATTTTATAGTATTCTGTGGTCTTCCCTTCCTCCCATCGTTGTGACCGTTGTCCTGTCAAGCAACCTCTAGTTTAGGCTTGATAGGATTATCCCCATAATGCTCTTGCATAATGCTACTTTCCAAGAAAGAGAGGGACTTTTCAACAGATATACTTGTTTGACCAATTGATTCATTCATGCAAGGGGTACAGCACAGACTAATATAAGTAATAGTATTCTGTGGGGTACAGCATTTCTTTCCCGACCTCGTGGAACTTTTCGCCGCACAGCCGCCATCTTGTCTCCGGACTCCTGCCAGCCTGGACATGGCGTCCACCTCCTCTACTCATACTTCTGGATTGGGGATCCCACCTGATATCAATATCATAATTGATAAATTCCGGACTATGCCACTGCCATCAGCCTCAGAACATGGAGACCTAGCCCTGATGACGAATTACAGACTGATTGGTGACTTCCTACTGTATGAATACCGCAAGTTCTCTGGCGGCCTCTCCCACCTCACCTTGGAAGAATATTTGGGTATGTGTAATTCTTTATCCTCTCATTTTGAGCACTCAGGATCATTTGATGAAACTACCCCCTTTAAAAATGAAATTGACCAGTATATTGAGCGCTCGGGACTAACCCAGCGCAAGGTAAAAGATTATAGAGAAAACTGTAATGTAGTTAGTAACTTCAATGATAATGTATATAATTCTAAGTGTGAGACTAGCAATCTAAATGTAATAAACTCAACTCTTAATGAAAATAATAGTGAAATCAGCAATGTTGCAATTGATAATACTAATTATAATAGTAATGATAATGTGATTGATAATACAATTCTTAATGTTAATGCTATCTCGAGTGATAATACTGAACTAAATGCTAATGCTAATTGTAATGATAAAAATCAAAAGCTCATGGATAGAACTCCTGTTAAGGATGCACAAGCAGACTCGGAGGGATTTAGACACCCCAAGAAATTTTGTCGTATGGCTACAATCCAAAGCAACCATACCAATGTAATTGAAACTGCACGAAATCCCTTCGATTCGTCCGCCATGGACACCTCTCCCCCCCCGGAAAATAACTCTACTGCCGACAGCGGCCCTAACGTAAACAATACTGAAGAAACCCCTTTAATCAACGCTTACAAACCGGAGCCCTTTTATGTGAACTGCCCGAATAATTGGAGGGAATTAATCAAACTTATTAACACCAAAACTTCCACCAACGTTAAAGCACAGTTAGCCGGAGATTTAATTAAAATTTACCCCCTTAATCTTGAAGACTACAGGGTAGTCCAACGGTTCCTATCAGACAGTAACCTAGAGTTCCATTCTATTAACATCAGGGCGGAGCGCCCCATTAAAATTCTGCTGAAAGGTCTCCCCCCCAACTCGTCCATTGACGAAATTAGAGATGAACTTCAACTGCTAGGATACAGTGTCCACAGAGTAACACAGCTTCGTGATCTCAAAAATCAGGCCCCCCTCCCCATCTTCCTCACTTATCTGAACCCCATCAAGGGCTGGGAAACGATTAGAGATATGACCACTTTATTAGATATGACAATTAGAGTCACCAGTTTCGAATCTCGCAGTATCAAGATGTGCTACCGCTGTCAGCGCTTCGGCCATTCGAGCGAGTGCTGTCGGCTCCCTGCCAGATGTTTGAAATGTGGGTTAGGACATTTAACCAGAGAATGTGTGAAATCTCGTGACACCCCGGCACAATGTGCCAATTGCAAAGGACCTCACCCCGCTAATTTTAGACTATGCCCTGCTAACCCCCGAAACAAAAACCTCAATCTAAATAGTGAAAATCAACCTGCTCCCCCCCCCCCGCACGCAACAAGCTGCTTATCAGCCCTCAAACTTCCCCCGCCTCCCCTCTGCTGAAACTAATGATGATGTTGCGCGTAATCAAACCAACCTAAACCAAAATCAAACTACCAAACCCAGTAACACCAATGATAAAAGATCGTTTGCTGAAATCACTGCGGAGAATGAACCCAACAAAAATAACGGAACTTCCACTCCCCCCCCCCAAACTCATCCCCAGAGCTCAACTTATAGCTAACGCGCGTAAACAGACTCAACAGCAAATCACTGTGCATTCATACATCTCGCCTGCCCCCCCCCCCCCAAATTCTGAGCCCCAGGAATCGTCCTCTTCGTCGATGCCACAAATTTCAGACTTTGTCAAACTTATCCAAGAAATCAATAAAATGTTCACAGATCTCAATATTAATTTTTCAAAAGTTAAAAACTTCATTAATCAAATTGTTGAAACTATAAACAAACCAATCAACCCCCTGGACAAGTTGCTTAATTTAATAACTGCCCTCGGTGAGGTGTTTAGCTCAGCCCCCCCCCCCCCCCATCATGGGGAGTAAAAACTTCGACAACCTTAGGATCTTGTCGTGTAACGCCAATGGCCTCCGCGGCAAGATCACTGAACTAAGGCATTTTGCACAAAACAACCATATTGATATAATATTAATTCAAGAAATTAGACCTGGCCCTCGCCCCCCCCCCCCCCCCCCATAAAATAGCAAACTACTACAATTACACCGCACTTCGCTCCCAGTCCTCGTCCCAGTCCACCTCCGAAGGCGTCTCTGTCTACATTAAAAGTAACCTACCGCATCATGAACTTAATCCCGTCAGCACCTCCGTAATCGAGAATAAAATGATTCAGCTTACCCTCCCTAACTACCCGCCCATTTCTATTGGCTCTGTCTACATTAAACCCTGTCAAAGAGTTGACATTACCTCTGATCTTCAAAGCGTCTGCAGTGTTAACCATCGTATGATTTTGCTCGGGGACTTCAATGCACACAGTCCGAACTGGAACTGTCGTCATCGAAACAAGTATGGCGTTGCTCTCCAAAAGTTTATCAATTCCAGCGGTATTCATCTGGCGGTACCCGCTTCTCCGACCCATTACTCCCATTCTCCTTACCCCTCCACCATCGACCTTGGACTTCTAAAAAATATTCATCTGCCCTATACCCTGGAAACGTTAAATGATTTAAATTCAGATCACCTCCCCATCCTCCTCACCATTCAGCTAAACTCCCTCCTCCCTATCTCTAGCCTCCCCTCTGTTATTAACTGGAAAAATTTTAAAGCTAATCTTAGGAGCACCACCCACCTCATCCCTAATATCAACTGTACTGCAGATATCGACGTTGCTGCCCTCAAAATCACGGAAGAAATTCAAAGATCCCTGGCCAAAGCTTCCTCCTCCCCCCCCCCCCCCGCTTTAATTCTCTCCCTGTTTTTATTCAAAATCAAATTTCCCATCGTAATTATGTTCGCCGGCTATGGCAAGCCACTAGAGACCCCCGCATTAAAATTCAGCTTAACTCCATTAATAGAAAACTCAGAAATAATATCTATAATCATAACCAAAGCAACTGGAAAGCATATATTGAGTCCCTCTCTCCCACTGATCGCTCCCTTTGGAAAGAGATTAAAAGAGTCAAGAAATCGTTCGCACAGCTCCCCCCCCCCTCCTGTCGCCCGCTGGCAATGCCTACTCCGAAAGGGACAAAGCCAATGCCATCGCGAATTGCTATGAGAAGCAATTTGCGATAGATATCCGTAATAATTCTTTTCATGAGCATGTAATCCACACTGTTAACAGCTTCCTCTCCTCCCCCCCCCAGCCTGTCCCACCCACCTCTGTCGACGAAATCATGGCTATCATCCACAAACTTCGTAATAAAAAGTCCCCTGGAATTGATAAGATTTCCAACAAGGCCCTTAAATCCCTCCCCCTTAACATTGTTTTTTATATTGTCCTCCTTATTAATTCAATTTTGTCGCATTGTCACTTCCCTGCTTGTTGAAAAACCGCCATTGTTATCCCCATTCTCAAACCCGGCGCTGACCCTGCCAATCCTGTTTCGTATCGCCCCTCTCCCTCCTCCCCTCCCTCAGTAAAATTACTGAAAAGGTTATTCAAATCAGGCTCAACAAATTCATCGCAGACCACGATATCATGATCCCCGAGCAATTTGGATTTCGACCGCAGCACTCGACTTCCCACCAACTTCTTCGTCTGGTCGAATTCACTGCAGACGGCCTTAAAAACAAAACCTCGGTAGGTGCGCTGCTTCTGGACATCGAGAAAGCATTCGATAAAACGTGGACCCCTGGAATCATCTATAAATTAATTCAGTATAAAATCCCCCCCCCCCTTTATTCAAATAATCCACTCCTACCTCAAAAATAGAAATTTTCAAGTCCGTACGTTAAATACCCTTTCAGACATCAAAAACATCCAGGCAGGTGTGCCGCAAGGATCCATCCTCGGCCCCCTGCTCTTTAATTTGTACATAAATGATATCCCCCGCTCCCCTAAAACCACCCTTTGTCTTTACGCGGACGACACGTGCATCATCTCTAAACACAAAAGTACTAATTTCCTTCATGCGCAGCTACAAACCCACATCGACATTTTGGACGATTACTACAAAAAATGGAAAATTAAAATAAATGCCACTAAGTCCCAAGCTGTTTTTCTTTCGGGCACCCGTATCCCCCCCCCCCTTAATGATTAATAACCAGCCTGTTCCATTCCAGCGTACTGCCAAGTACCTCGGCGTCCACTTGGACAGCCGACTTACTTGGAGTACGCACTTAAATTATGTTGTAAAAAAGTCGCGTAAACTCATCGGCACGCTTAACCATCTCCTCTTTTCGGAACATCTTGATATACATAATAAAATTTTACTGTACAAAAGCATCATCCAGCCTGTCCTCTTGTATGCATGCCCTATTTGGGGCTATGCATGCAAGACCAGCATCCAAAAAATTCAAATTGAGCAAAATAGAGTGCTAAGAATAATCCGTAAAGCCCCCCGTTATCTGCGCAATGATATCATCAGGAACGATTTTAAAATTAAAACTATAAAACAAATTATTAAAAAACAGTCAGCCAAATTCTATAATAATATTCACAGTATTCCGAATGAATCCCTCTTTAACCTCCCAGACTACGATCCACGGGCGAATCGAAAGAGACCCCGTGCAGTTTTATTTGACCCGCCATAAGCTTTATTAATCTCTTGCCTTCCCAGTCTGCTTATTGTGCGCTTATCTTAATATCTTAATTGTTCTCAGGCCTGTGTCAATTTCACATTATCTCCCTGTGGCGAGTATATACACTCTGCTCCCTGTGGTTCACCCACATTCTCATAGATGGCAGCACTGCTGCACTTAAGTTTTTCCTCCCCCCTTCCAATAAGGAAGGACCGGACAATGCCACAATGCTGTCCGTTTACGTATTATCAGATCCTGTAGCTCAAATGATGGTAATGATTACATACTTAATCCACACATCGGAGGTGACAGCCCCTGGGCTAGGTACTTCTGTACGAACGTCACATCGCTTGGGTACAGCATCTTCAGAAGGTGACATCAAAGTCCGAACCAAAGAGTTAGTACTGTCCACAGATTAATAAATACAGATATTTCACTCGACTTTCTGCACTCCCAACCGCCAACCAAAATATCAAGGTCGGTGCGCTTGGCGATGGTCTGTGTCGGTTTTCGCCAAGATGTTCTGCTAATATAACCCTATTTGGCACTGAACGAAACATTTGGAACTTGGAAGAACTTTGTTGCTTTGTTCTATCATCGCATGCTGTTTACACGTGGTAAACTTACTTTCGCTGCTATTTTATGAATTACTAAAAGAAAAGGAATTACGTTTAAAAGGTATGTAATTTATTTTTATTTAAATAAAAAAAGTATTTGTTATCTATCCCATATTTCATCCTATGCACGTGTTCATCATGAGAAATTATTGCAGTATTATCACTGCCGCCTAGATTAAATTCTAAGAAGCAGTGGCATTATTAGTTAAAAAACCTTTTCCGCATTTATATAAAATGTATAAAAATTGATATTTGAGTAGCTTTTTCTAGAGAAAGTTGAATATACTATTTGATGTGTATATACTTTACATGCTTTTTATTAACTGCCGTAATGTGGAAACTAACCCCCCCCCCCCCTAATTAACGATTGAGTTCGACACCTTTGATAATGCATTTATGTAAATTTGTTATTTCGTATAAGAATATTAGTGTATTTAAAAAAAAAAATATATATATATATATATAATAACAGCAGAGTAAATTATGAACTAAGCAATTTAACTATCAATCAACACGCTAGTATACTTTTTAGGCTGAAAATATTATATAATATTTTAGTCTTTTGGATATGTTAGCTTGTAATTTTTGTTGTATAATGATTTACAGTGATGCAATGCGTCATTTTTTTTTATTTAGTTTATGATTGCATGAATTAAATATATATCTGTGTTTACTTATTGAAAGTTAAACATATTACAGATATAAGTATTTTTAAATGCTGATCATGTTTATAGTTTAAAAAATTATAAAAGTACAGTTTCGTAATTTTTTTTTTTTGGCCGCATTAACATAAAATCGCCAATTGAGCGATAGTCGCCAAATATAGCAGTCGAGCTTTTTATACGTCATAGCTGAGATGGTTGGCTCCTCGTATAGTGTCTATGCGAAATCCTATGTTAACGATGTTGCCATAGATTCCTATGGGAATGAACCTTCTGAATATAGTATTCTGTGGTACTGTCCTACCGCCACCAGAAAGTCTCTGAACAGGGTTGCCGCAAGTAGACGAGTCGAAGAGAGGAGGGAGAATCGACTGCAACATTTGGCAAATCAAGCGCACTTCGTTAAGCGAAGAATCCGTTTCGGTTATCATTATGTACTAAAAGAAAATAGTAGATGTTTTTTATCCGGCAGTTAAACAAAATTTTCGTATTAAATGACATTAAATTATAAATTAACTTAAAAATTTCTCGTCATTTAAACTCAGAAAATAATTTGTTATTATAGGCGACAGCGGCTACTGGAAGCCATCAATCTATTAGAACAAAGTAGTTTTAGATATTTTCTTTTAGGTTCGGGCGATTTTGGGAGAGAAAAGCTTACAATTTTAAACTAGAATTTATATCATTTTGTTTAAAACTAAATTTCGAATTAAATGAAAATTATTACAGTTTTCAATCAGCAAGTTACACAATTATTAGCCAGCAAAAAGGAAATAATAAATGATAAATAAGCAAAATTATGACTTTGAAAAATATGAAAAGAATGAATATTTTAATCAATTATAAAATATTCATTCACATTCATTGGAATAACTATTATCTACTATGACCGAATCACTTGAAATGTTTTTACTTGAAGAAGAGTCTGAAAATCGCTATCCGACAGATTTATCACTAATTTCTTCACAATATCTTCTATCAGTCCATCTTTCTTCCAATAAATATTCACTATTTTTTCAATGTGTTCACAGTGTTTTTTCCATTCATTTTGTGTTACTTTTAAAATAGCTACTTTAAGCAATAATTGTAAATTATTCAAATAGATAAAATACTTATCTCAGTGTCATTAAGCGATTCCCCCCCCCCCCCCCCCCACGTTTTATCTTTTTAACTGATGACGCTGAAACCTCTGTCGCTTCCGCAGTTCTCGTCATTGCATTTGAAATTGGTATTTTTAGAGAATTTGCGGTTTTTCCTCTTCAAAAAATGCCATAACATTGTGGACTATTGCACGTGCTTGTGAATGCAAAGTCTTTCCACTTTTAAATGTAGTCATTTTTCATCTAGACAAAGTCCACAAAGTGTGCAACGCAGTACAAGTTACTTCACAGCTTTAAAAATCACAGAATGCGAACGTCTAGTATTGACCCCAGTACAAAGCGAAGTGCGACTTTCGTCGGTTCTATCTGCGCCAAATCGAATAAAGCGCTTTCTGTCACACCTAAAATGCAGTGGAATAACCTGTTTCCATAGCGACCGCCACCAAAACGTCTGCTGTCTGGGGACTTCCTCGTGGCTGTAGGACAGTATCACTTACTCCTCGAAGGTCCGAACGCACAAGGCTTCTCGGATTTTGCTATTTCATTTTCAGGATCTCAACATACTTATATATTTAGAATCCAGTGTTTTTTGATCTATGAGTAGTTATGTGTTTAGGTATTATAGTTGTGAGTGTTTCCTAGCTTTGAAAATTAGTTTTCTTAATTAACTAGAGGATTTTTAAAAATTTGTGTTCTTGCAGCTAGCCTCGTGCCGCGTTCCAGTTGGGCTTTAATTCGGCGTTTGTGAAACGAGTTGGAACTTCTTTTACTGAGTTTATTCTTTGTGATTTAAATGATGAACTTTGCGACCTCTTCTGTCAATGCGGCAGACATTAGGGTTATGCACAAAGAGATACGAAGACAAATTAAAAAGGATCTCCAAGATGAACTTATCAAGTTCTATGACGGTCAGTGCATGGACTGGACCTTCATTAGAAGAAATTTGGAAAAATTGCCAACAAGAAGACCGAACATTAATTCATTTTGGAAATTCTTCCGTTTTCTGATGGACATTTTCGACACCTACAAAATTGGAGATTTATGTCTTGTGGAGGACGTGCTGCAATATGCATCCCATGCCAAGTTATCCTCAGTTATATACATTTCTCGTTCTGAAGAGCCGCAGTGGTTTAAACAAAGAGATTTTCACAGGAACAAAAACCTCCTTAAGGTAGAAAGTGTTGACGGTGTTATGGAAAAGTTTCCTGAGGATATGGGGGAAGAAGATCTATGGTCAAAGAGTTCCATTCACCTTCTGAGGAGAATTTCATACGGATGTGAAAAAAAGGGCATAAATCCTACTACTCGTCATTTTCATATTCTTTGGGAAGCTGCAAAAGGAGGTGACGTTTATCTAATTTCGACTCTTCTGAAGCACGGAATTTTGTATTTAAAACTACAGAATTGCAAGTTAGGCGCATACGCGATCTTTCATTACATTATCTGGTAGTAAGTGTTGACAAATTTTATATGTTTAATTTCAAAGTACCAAATTAATATTAAATAATTATATTTCGCGTCCATCTAACTTGACAATTAAACCTATTGCTAGCATGATCTGAGCGATATAAATAACAATTTTAATCATTAGAAATTAATTTTTTATCACATAAAACAGGTGGTCTGAGTTACAATCTATAAATTCCTAAAATTTTAACCCTAAAAATGTTTTTCATATGCCAACAATGTATTTAACATTTCGTTATTACTTTTCTTATACTATACATAATGTATAAGGAAAGTATTGTGACGGGGTCGAAAATTCGAATTCGAGTTTTTGACGGGAGTGCACGTTTCAAGCATCCCTGATCACGAATCAAACATTTTTGAAGTGATGTCTGTGTGTGTGTCTGAAAGTATGTGTGTGTGTGTGTGTCAGTGAGACTGTGGAGACGATAACTAACGAAAGAATGGGCCGATTCGAACCACATTTGGTACAAAAATCACAATCCGTAAACACAGGAAGCCTATTTTTTTTATTCGCATTCGAATGTTCAGAAACCCCCTAAATTTTCGAATGAAATTTTGAAAAAATCGTCAAAAAATCAAAACCACTAATAAAGTTACGCAAATAGACATTTCATATGTAATTTTTTATTAGAAAACGATTAACATAAATTTTAGAACGCTATCATGAACCGTTCTCGAGATATAGTACATTTTTCAAAAAAATTATCAAAAAGTCATATAAAATAAAAAAAAAAAATTTCCTATTGAGAAACATGTTCACTTTTCATATGTAATATCATGCGATAAATTGGGTGACATCATTCTCGTGGATCTAGCTCGTTCCATTTATGAAAAAAGATACTTTGAGTAATACTTTTGTATTTGAACTCCAATAGTCATTTATCTGCTGTAAGAATAACTTATTTCTTAGTGCGTAACGCTTGGCGAGATTTTGGCAACTAATTTGGCGGAATGTCGCCAGCATGGCGACTTTTTGAAATGTTGCAAAATTAACGAAAATCTCACCAAATGGATAAACATGACGCTAAATCAATGCAAATGACAACTAATTGTCGAAAATTCAATATCTTCGAAAGAATATTAGTATCTACTATAAGAAAAACCTATTTTATTTACAGTAAAAGTAGTAAATTCATTACATAGTATAAGGAAAGTCATGTGTTGGCCACATCAGATTTTTTAATTTGGAGAGGCGAATTTCATTACTTTGACAACCATCGCTATATGAGTAATATTTCGCTATAAGAACATTCGCTATAAGAATAAGCAAAGAATTGGAACATCATTTTCCAAAATATAGCATTTTCATCAATTCCGATTCATTTATTGTTAATTAAGCGACATTTCTCACAGTTTCGCAATTTTTACTTTCCTTATATACATATGTATAAGGAAAGTATTGTGACGGGGTCGAAAATTCGAGTTTTCGACGGGAGAGCACGTTTCAAGCATCTCTGATCACGAATCAAACATTTTTGAAGTGATGTCTGTGTGTGTGTGTGTGTCAGTGAGTCTGTGGAGACGATAACTGACGAACGAATGGACCGATTTGAACCAAATTTGGTACAAAAATCACAATCCATAAACACTGGAAGCCTATTGTTTTTATACGCAATCGAATGTTCAGAACTCCCCTAAATTTTCGAATGAAATTTTGAAAAAATCGTCAAAAAATCAAAACCACTAATAAAGTTACGCAAATAGACATTTCCTATGTAATTTTTCATTAGAAACCGATTGACATAAATTTTAGAACGCTAACAGGAGCCGTTTTTGAGATATTGTACATTTTTTAAAAAAAATATCAAAAAGTCATATAACATAAAAAAAAAATCCTATTGATAAACATGTACACTTTTCATATGTAATACCATGCGATAAATTGGGTGACATCATTCTCGTGGATCTAGCTCGTTTCATTCATGAAAAAAGATACTCTGAGTAACACTTTTGTATTTGGACGCCAATAGTCATTTATCGGCTGTAAGAATAACTTATTTCTTAGTGCATAACGCTTGGCGAGATTTTGGCGGAATGTCGCCAACTTGGCGACTTTTTGAAATGTTGCCAAATTAACGAAAATCTCGCCAAATGGATAAAAATGACGCTAAATCAATGAAAATGACGACTAATTGTCGAAAATTCAATGTCTTGGAAAGAATATTAGTATCTACTATAAGAAAAACCTATTTTTTTACTGTAAAAGTAGTAAATTCATTACATTATATAAGGAAAGTCATGTGTTGCCCACATCAGATTTTTTTAGAAAGCCACTAAGTTGACGGTATTTCTCCAAATTAGTCGTCAAAGTAAACTTATTAGAAGTTTCTAACCTTTACTGATTTTATGTAACCTTCGCGATACATTTATCAGAAAATGTTCTACATCTCGAGAACGGTTCATGATAGCATTATAAATTTGACGTGACTCATTTTCTTACGAAAAAATGCGTTTGAAAATGTCATTTATTCAGGATTATTATATATAGTGGTTTTTTCAAAAATTCATTCGAAACTTTGAAGATTTTCTGATCATTCAATCGCGTTTCAAATCAATAGAGTACCAGTATTCACTGATTGTAGTAATCATACCAAATTGCATTCGAAACACTCCATTTAGTTTGTGAGAGATATAACCTCCATAGGGCATAGACTGACGGACACACATTTTAACGTGCACAGGCATCACCTCATAAACGTTTGATTCGGGATCAGATATGCTTCAAACGTGCTCTCCCATCGAAAATACGAATTTTCGACCTCGTCATAATACTTTCCCTACACCTAATAATTTGCAAGTGGAGAAAGTAAAAATTAAATCTTTTAAACTCGTGAAGATAGAAAACCCATAAATTAAATGCACTTAATTTGTAATCAGCAGTTTTTTCTTCGAGATGAATCGTCTGCGAATTAATCAAACCATATGCTGGAATGTCATCAGAGGCGGCAAAGAATAGATTGCATTTAGCAAAATGGCGGAAATGGTGCTTTTCGAATTTAAATGTTCGTTTATTATAATGTTCGTTAAAAACTTTTAAGTTAATTCAAATTTAAAAAAAAATCTGATGCGAGCAGTACATGACATTTCATGCATATTCATATTCACGTTCTCTTTATTTCTGCAACAATTCATTAAATTGAGTTTAATTGTACAAAATAACACCCGAAATTATTTTAAATTACACTGAATTCGCACTTTTAATTCAGTTTACGTTTTCATTTGGTAACTGGACTTATTTTAAAAGGTGACGAAGCGAAAATGCAAAAAACTGAAATATCTTGAGAACAGCTGAGTTCTAATGTAAAAGTATTACTCAAAGTACTTTTTCTCATGAATGGAAGGAGCTAGGTCAACAAGAATAATATCACCAAATTTATAGCATGATATTACATATGATAAGTGAACATATTTCTCAACAGTTAATATTTCTTTTTAATTTATTGGATTTTTTGTTAACTTTATTTGAAAAATGTGCAATATCTCGAGAACGGTTCATGCCAGCGTTCTAAAGTTTATGTCAATCGTTTTTTAATGGAAAATTACATAAGAAATGTTTAATTATGTGACTGTATTAAAGGTTATGATTTTCGCAAAATTTCACTCGAAAATTTAGAGATGTTCTGAAAATTCGATTGTGTTTAAAAACAACAGACTTCCAGTATTCACGGATTGTGATTTTTGTACCAAATTTCATTCGAATCGCTCCATTCATTCGTGAGATATCGTCTCCAAAGTCTCACTGACACACACACACACACACACAGATATCACCTCAAAAATGTTTGATTCGTAATAAGGGATGCTTGAAGCGTGCTCTCCCGTCGAAAACTCGAATACGAATTTTCGACTCCGTCACAATACTTTCCTTCCGTCCATACAGTTACCTTACACCTTTCTGGTAGGTCGGACGGTCTGGGTCTCAACAACAACAACAATACTTTCCTTATACATAATGTATATAAGGAAATTAAAAAAGCAGGAAGGGACTTACCGACCAAGTTTTATGAAATTCGGTCAATTAGTTTTTAAGTTAGAAGGTATGCATGCATTGCACAGACAGACACACACACAGACGTCACGCTAAAAAAGTTTTTTTGTGAGTGTGTGCTAGAAGTGTCAAAACGTGTAGATCCGTCGAAAGCTCGAATTGCCATTTTCGGCATGGTTCCACTACTTTAACTTTCCCTGTACATTACCATATATTGCCACTGGTGAGGAAGTGGCCCCTCTCCTGACTGCACGATCCTCTGGAGCAGCTGTCTGTGTGAAACGTCCTGAATCTCTATGACGGTTACATGTGTCGTCTTTGATCCACTGTTGCCAACACCCAGACACTGCATATGATCCGATAAAAATTATGACTGTTAAGTCTCTTGGACTAAAAGCTTCCTTTAAGCCTAAGATGCGACCTCCCTCTAATTCCGTCTATTATTCGGAGTGTCATCGAGAAGGTCTCAAAAGCATCTTTATACACAACTTGCAGTATCAAAGCAGAAAATCCAGTTATAATTATCCACGAGTGAGAACACCGGTCGTCTTATATTAAATGCTGCACGTCACGTCTTTCTCATGCACGTCACATGAGCCTTAAACCATCACTGGCGAAGACAGTTTGATCATTTGCATAATTCCTAAAACATCATTTGCATGCTGAGTTTTGTGGTTGTAGTACATTTTCTGTATGGGTGTATATATATATGTTTTTTTACAGCATGGTGTATTTTGATAAATACTTTGGAAGGCTGGAAAATATATTTTTTTTTCGACATTTTGATTATGATTGCTGATTTTTCTCTCTAATGGTAATTTTTTCTTCTAGCTGTGGAAGGGTAGTCAGTCTTCCTGGAGTTGGAAATTTGATATTCGAACGTTTCAAGTTCAATCCTCGAATCCTAGACGTAACAAGAGCAGTAGAAATCCTCACTGAGATCCTGCGCCCCTGGAAAATCCGCTGTAAAGCTCGGGCTGTTGCTGCAGTCTCCTGCTACATGAAAATCTTTGACAGTATCCCAGATCCATTCATAAAAGTTCAGGAAGTCAGAGCTGTCATGGAAGACATCGTCGAACTATTTCCTGAGATATTAGACCATTCTATTGTGGAACGGCTGTGCGAAGAATTCGAAAAAAATTTTCCGGAAAGTACCGGCCCCCCGATACCGAGGTCACTGAAACATCTATGCCGATGCCAGATTCGGGAATGTTTACGAAAAGTGCTGGGTCTACCATATAAAGTGCCTTTATTGCCAATTCCAATACGTCTGCAGAAATACATCAACCTTGAGTAGTAGTTTGATGATGAATGTAAATGCATGATTGTGTGGATAATAAAATGTTGTAGAATCGGGAAATTTTATTTTTGATACACATAATTCACACCATCCTTAAAAGTTCTTAGAAACGCCTTTCTTGCACTACTGTATAAAGTACAAAATTTTCCGAAAATATTTGAATTAAGAGATTTTATGGGTATGTCCTTTTTAAGACCTGCAGCACAAGAACTTCAGTCACTTTTAGCGAAGATGTCCATCTCTGTGTGTGTAAGTATGTGTAAGCTGAGTGGACACAACTACAAAAAATGAATATTCACATTTTATATGTGGATGATGAATTTCAAATTTTATATGTAGATACATAAAATGGAAAAAAAGTAAATATTTATCATATATAACAGCTCTCTCGATTAGACCTCAGCATTTCAGATGTCTTATTCTGCCAAATTATCTGACTGAATAAAATTTAAAGTAGACTTAAATTCTTTGAAATATGCATAATCATTCCCTTTAAAATTTCCACCAATAATTTTTTCAAGTCGCCGCGTATGCCGGCAATCAAATTTAATACCAAGAACGATGATGGTAGATTTTTCACTACACTATGGAAGTAAGTGGTATGAAAATCTACACTATCAAATATCGGCCGTGTTCATGCGGAGTACGATCACGTTAAACATGTGGGTCCGAAAGTCCTTCCGAGAGGTTGGTGGTAGGGGAAGAAGGGTACAGTCCCTGTGGATGCCTCCCCCACTGAGTTCCGGTCTAAATTGGGTGGCACTTCCCGACCGTCCAAACAGTTACCTTACACCTTTCTGGTAGGTCGGACGGTCTGGGTTTCAACAACAACAACTATCAAATATTGGCCAACCATGTTAGTATGTATCGCAGAGATGCCAACTAAGTTGATTACGATTTTAGTAGTGAAGACGGAAAAGTTTTAACACTTTTCAGTAGTAGATTAAAAAAGAAATATACACACACATGCTCATATAATGCAAAAAAGCATTATTTAAGCATATGCATAATTATGTATTAATATAAATATTATTATTTATATATAAATTTTTATCGAATGAAAATTATTTTATATTGAAAACAAACATATACATTTTATAAAATAGTCTCTATATAACGCAAGTTATGTATATATATAAAGAAGAAAAGTATGTATGTATGTATGTATGATCCAACATCACGGGAGAACGGCTGAATCGAATTTGACGAAATTTGGTGGGTAGTCTTGAAATAGCTCCACTTAAAACATAGGCCATGTTTCGATTTTCTGAGACCAGTGGTTTTCGAGATATTAGTGAGAAATCTCATCATCACGGGAGAACGACTGAACCGAATTTAATGAAATTTGGTGGGTAGCTTTAAAATAGCCACCCATAAATTTTGGCCTTGTTTCGAGTTTCTAAGTCTAGGGGTTGTCAAAAAAATAATGGAAAACGAAACTTTTCCCTAGGAGTTCTACACTCTAACTCCATGATTCCGAACGAAAAAAGGTTGGACATTGTTGGTTTTAAAGTTAAAGTCACTTAAATCCCTGAGTTTTGTGGGAGTTTACTGAACGTTTTAGTCACATTTGAAAATCACAGGTTTGAAATATGAACTTAAATTGAAACTCTATTATGATTTATTTTTCACAGGCTTACTCAACAACGAAAAGCATTAAGAAATCAAAATGGTTATTTAATTATCAGCAATTTATGAGGAAGATTTTTTCTTATATCATATATATACAAAGAAGAAAAGTTTGTATGATCCAACATCACGGGAGAACGGCTGAACCGAATTTCATGAAATTTCGTGCGTAGCCTTGAAATAGCTTCACTTAAAATTTAGTCTTCATTTCGAGTTTCTACGATCAGTGAGTGGTTCTCGAGATATTAGTGAAAAACAAAACGTTTATTTGTCTCATTATCACGGGGAGAACGGCTGAACGGAATTTAATGGATATAGTAGGTCGCTTTAAAATAGCCATCCATAAATTTTGTCCATGTTTCGAATTTCTAAGACAGGAGGTTGTCGAGATATTAATGGAAAACAAACTTATTCCTAAGAGTTCTACTCTCTAACTCCATGATTACCAACGAAAAATATTGGAAATAGTTGGTTTAAAATGTGAAAATCAATTAAATCTCTGAGTTTTGTGGGAGTTTATTGAGCGTATTAATCACTTTTGAAAATCGGTTTGAAATATGAATTTAAATGGAAACTATCACCATGGTTTATTTCTCACAGGCTCTCAACGAAAGGTATTAAGAAATCACAAGAACGATTAATCATGCATAAAGCATTAATTATGAAACACTTTCCAACTTTAATTTTATTTAAACCTCTTAAAATGCGATACATTCAGCGGTAATATATCACAATACTGCAGTAATTAATTATACAGGAAAATTTAAAACTTTATCGAAAAAAACGAACTCGATTCAAATGACTTCATCGAAATATAAATCGTATGGCTCTCTGTGGTTATTGTTGTTGTTGAGACACAGACCGTCCAACCTACCAGAAAGGTGTAAGATAAGCATTTGGACGGCCGGAAGTGCCACCCAGTTTAGACCGGAACCCAGTTGGGAAGGCATCCACAGGGACCGTACCCTCCTTCCCCGAACACCAACCTCTCGGAAGGACTTACGGACCCACATGTTTAACGTGATCGTACTCCGCATGAACACGGCTGCAGTGCTTGGCTCTCTGTGTAAAAGCAGTAAATATTCCATTCATACATTTTTATTCCATTCATCACGGTACTACAATAATTTATTCTACTTAAAACCATACAGGCCAAAGTAATTTAACTCTATGCATAAAACTTCATCGAGGAAGTCTGCCATTAAATCGTCTGCTTTTCTATGTAAAATCAATGAATGTTTCATTCATATCATCTATATTGCAGACCCCTGAGCAAAATAATTTTGCGTTAAAGAAATTCAGCAAATCTTATACAACTCATCTTACAGCCTAATCAGGTTACATTCTCCATAAGTAAATATTAGGTTTCGTTGTAGAAATAATCAAAGTTTGATGATTATTTAAACTCAAATATATTTTGAATTGTGTTGTTTCAGAATACATATGCACAGAAATTAAGCAAAAATTAAGCGGTTTTAGAACGGATACAACACTAAATTTAAATTAAAAAGAACTTTAAAACTCACAAGTTTGACACAATGTGAATGGTATTGATCACTTAAATATATTGTAATTGTGCTGTTTCAGAATACAGATGCACAGAAATTAAGCAAAAATAAAGCGGTTTTAGGACGAATACGACTCTAAATATAAATTAAAAATATTTTTAAAAATCACGATTTCGACACAAGATGTATGCCATATTTTATTTTGAAGTGGGTCACATGATCTCTTCATATAATGGTCACGTGATCTTTTCATATAAAGGGTTTAATTATTATTTTAATTGTTATTTTAAAAAAAACTACTGAATATATTTTGTTGAACATTTTTTTATATATTTTATGGGATAATTTGAATATTTCCTAAAACTTTCGAAGCAATTTGAATTTTAAATTGGCTTAAACATGTTTGAAAAATTAGGTCCCATAGGGTTCAATGCATTTCATTTTTTTCAACCCGGGTTCAATCCAAAACTAATTGGGTGATATTATTCATTTATATTCCCAAATCTCCTACAGACCGTTAGAATGAACAAAGTCAGAAACACTTTTCAACTATGTTGTAAAGTGTTAAAAATGGTTATTTAATTATCAGCATTTTATGAGGAAGATTCTTTCTTATGCAGCTGTGACTTTCTGATGTGGGCAGCACATGACTTTCCTTATATAATGCAATGAATTTACTACTTTTACAGTAAAAAAAAAATAGATTATTTTTATAGTAGTTATTTATATTCTTTCCAAGATATTGAATTTTCGTCAATGAGTCATTATTTTCCATGTCGTCATCATCAATGAGTAGTCATTGATTTAGCGTCATTTTTATCCATTTGACGAGTTTTTCGTTAATTTAGCAACATTTAAAAAGTCGCCGAGTTGGCGATATTACACCAAATTCGTCGCCAAAATCTCGCCAAGCATTATGGACGAAGAAATAAGTGATTCTTACGGCAGATAAATGACTATTGGCGTTCAAATACAAAATTATTACTCAAAGTATCTTTTTTCATGAATGGAACGAGCTAGATTCACGAGAATGATGTCACCAAATTTATCTCATGGTATTACATATGAAAAGTGAACATGTTTTTCAATAAGAAATATTTTTTTAATTTTATATGACTCTTTAATATTTTTTTTGAAAAATGTACAATATCTCGAGAACGGTTCATGTTAGCGTTCTAAAATTTATGTCAATCATTTTCTAATGAAAAATTACTTAAGAAATGTCTATTTGCGCAACTTTATTAGCGGTTTTGATTTTTTGACGATTTTTTCAAAATTTTACTCGAAAATTTAGGGGTGTTCTGAACTTTCGATTGTGTATAAAAACAATAGACTTCCAGTGTTTCCGGATTGTGATTTTTGTACCAAATTTCGTTCGAATCGGTCCATTCGTTCGTCAATTATCGCCTCCACAGTCTCACTGACACACACACACATACTTTCACACACACGCACACATACTTTCACACACACGCACACATACTTTCACACACACACACACACACAGCCCCGTTCACATGCAAGGCCGTATTTTCCGGCCATGAAACACTGGGGTGAAAAAGGGGGGTAT
This sequence comes from Amaurobius ferox, assembly GCA_951213105.1. Lineage (NCBI taxonomy): Eukaryota > Metazoa > Arthropoda > Arachnida > Araneae > Amaurobiidae > Amaurobius > Amaurobius ferox. The sequence continues at coordinate 86,402,477 of OX578153.1, forward strand.
TTTCCGGGATCCATTCTAGAGCCGTTCTCATGTGCAACCCCCATTACTCCCGCTTAAAGGGCTATGACCAATTCTTCTTAAAAGCTTTTGACATTCATTTTTGGTAAACAATATATCTTTTTCTTTTCTTTTTTTAATTACTTTTTTTAAAAAGCGTATTATTTTTAATTCATTATCCCATGTTATTATTTTATCTATTTAATATGACAAATGTGCGGAAATGAGAAACAAAATAATCTTATATATATAAATTAAATCAAAATAATGTATATAAATTAAACTTGGATCTTTATAAACTAAACATCAAATTAAAAATAATATGCCAAAATTAAATTTAATATATTTTTAAAACTATAAATATATGCTTTTTGTAATATATATATATATATATATAAATGTTTTATTCCATGAAACTGTTTAAATAATTCATTCTTAAAAGTCAAAAAAGAAAGTTTTTCTCATTTAATCTTCGTTTTTAAGCTAAATTATGACATATAAACTTGAATTAGAGGAAAAAGTGTAACACCATTTTAAAAAACTTTATTCAAGACAAATCGATATAAGAAGTTGGCATAGAGAAAAAAATATGCATATTTATACGGAATACATTTTAACTATTACGAAATCGGTATAACTCATTTTTTATTAAAAACACATAAGAAGACCTTACTGCATGGCCCAGATACAAAAAATCTCATATATCACTAATACCGCAATTAAAAAAAATGTTTTTAATATAGCAGTATAAAAAATACTTATGATGGACATGTTTCATTGATATGTAAAATAGGTGGTCCTCTAAGTAATCCAAAAATAAAATTAATAAAATAAAATCGTCTTTATGTGGTTTGTATCTAAAATATATGAAAATAATTTATATTTCTGATACTAGCAATCATGAAGTATTCCTTCTTTTTTTTTAAGGTGTGGGGGAGGGGGAGCATTTTGTAAGCTAATTTACACAGTTCATTTTATTGCAAAATGTATGTATGTAAAGTTATTGTGAATGCCTGAAACATTTTACTTTGTTATTGATATACAGAATTATAAAACGCAATTCTCTACTAATCATAATATTGACATCATAATCACATCATCTCAAGTTATGGAACATTACGCATTGATATGTAAAAGCTTAGAATACAGAACTAAAATAATCAAACTTGAAATATAATGTATAAATAATTTATTTACAATAATTAACAACATATATTCATTTAAATATAAACACATTATACTCCTTTTTAACAATATAAAATAAATGAGTATTAAGATGGATTTATCTAATATACATTCTCCTTATATAAAACTAAGAAAATCTTTTTATTATTTGTTAAAAACTACTTAGATAAATCCAGAAAATTTGCCCAAGAAACAGAACATTATATTTTAAAGTTGCTGCTTCAAAGGAAAATCAGCTGGCTTACGACTTTTAACTAACACTTAATTGTATACGTTTTGTAATTAAGAAACAAACATTTCTATAAAAATTACCCTGAAATCGAGGAACAAATATTTCTAATTCATGAGATAACAGTTAGCTCAAATAAACAAAATGTATATACCCGCATCAGTCTTTTTCAGTAGGATTCTCCGTTCATTAAATTCTGATGTATAATAAGGATCAATCCGTTTAATTCGTAAATAAGTCCGTGTAATGAATGCAAAATAATCTATATAACAAGCTATAAATTCATCATTATTGTACAATCTTCAGATAGAATTTGTAAACAAGGTCCACGAGGTATCTTAGTATTCGCCATGTTTTTCAAGAAATCGCAGTTGCGCGAATGGAATTGTGGGTAAAAATCCCCAATCTACCCCCTTCGTTCCCTCAAATAAGAAGGTAGGAAATCATACCTCCTTTCAACCCTCTTTCGAACCGGTATTTTCCCCGCTTGGACATGAGAACGGTGACACAGTCGAAATACGGCTATGAAGCCGACTTTAAATTGTGCATGTGAACGGGGCTTGTTACAAGTGTTATGTTCAGTGCCAAATAGGGTTATATTAGCAGAACGTTTTGGCCAAAAACCGTCACAGACCATCGCCAAGCGTGTCAAACCTTGATATTTTTGTTGGCGGTTGAGGGCGCTGCCGTCTAGTGAAAAGTCTGTTTTATTAGTCTGTGGGGTAAAGCATCCTCAGAAGCTGACATTGAAGTCCGAAACAAAGAGCTGTATCGCTTACTCCTCGAAGATTACTTCTCGAAGGTCCGAACGCACAAGGCTTCTCAGATTTTGTTATTTCATTTGCAGGATCTCAACAACCTATATTTTTATAACTCAGTGGGCCTCGAACCTGGAGGATTTAGGTGTTTATGTATTATAGTTGTGATTGTTTCCTAGCTTGGAAAATTAGTTTTCTTAATTAACTAGGGGAATTTTTAAAATCCGTGTTTCTTGCATCTAGTCTCGTGCCGCGTTCTAGTTTGGCTTCAATTCAGCGTTTGTGAAGCGAGTTGGAACTTCTTTTACTCAGTTTATTATTTGTGATTCAAATGATGAACTTTTGGGACTCTTCTGCCTCGGATGAAGACATTAGCGTTGTCTACAAAGAGATACAAGAACAAATTAAAAAGAATCTCCAAGATAAACTTATCAAGCTTTATGACGGTCAGTCCATGGACTGGACCTTCATTAGAAGAAATTTGGAAAAATTGCCAACAGAAAGACTGAACAGTAATTCGTTTTGAGATTTCTTCCGTTTTCTGATGGACATTTTCGACACCCACAAAATTGGAGATTTATGTCTTGTGGAGGACGTACTGCAATATGCGGCCTATGTCAAGTTATCCCCCAAACTATACAGATTTCCTTTGGAAGAGGATCAGTGGTTTAAAAAAAGAGATTTTTTCAGGAACGAAAACCTCTTTCCGGTAGAAAGTGTTGACGATATTATAGAAAAATTTCCTCAGCATTTAGCGGGAGAAGATCTAAGGGCAAATAGATCCATTCACTTTCTGAGGAGAATCCCATACGGATGGGAAAAAAATGGCAGAAAATCCTCTAATCATCTTTTTAATATTGTTTGGGAAGTTGCAAAAAAAGGTGACGATTATGTACTCCCGATTCTTCTTAAGCATGGTGTTTTGTACATAAAACCTACTACATACATGTCAGGAGTATCCACGATATACATTTTCATTTCCTTACGGTAAGTGTTGACAAATTTTATATGTTTCATTTCAAAGTACCAAATTAATTTTATATAATTATATTTCGTGTCCATTTAACTTGACAATTAAAAATACTGCTAGCATCTTTTAAGCAATATAATCGATATAAATAACAATTTTAATCATTAGAAATTAATATTTTATCACATAAAACAGGTGGTTTCATTTATAATCTATAAAATCTTAAAATTTTAATCCTAAGAATGTTTTTCATATGCCAATAATGTATTTAACATTTCGTTGTATAATTTGGAGAGGCGAATCTCATTACTTTGATGACCATCGCTAAATGAGTGTGTAAATAATCTAGATGTATAAAATGTAAAAGATTCCCTCGCTTTCTGCACTTCTCTCGTGATTTCTTCAGATATATGTGAGCCCTGCACCTCTCTCAATCCATATTATTTTTTTACGACTCACTATCGAAACAAAATTACTACATAACCCCTTCAAAACACAAATGTACGATACCTTAGACACTAACAAAATGTATCTGTTCCACAGACATCTTAGTGCACCATAATTGGAAATAAGAATATTAATTTCGCAAAAGAGCGAAGGATAAGTAATGAAATTGAGCATCATTTTCAAAGATATTGAATTTTCATCAATTCCGATTCATTTATTGTTAATTAAGCGACATTTTTCTCAGTTTCACGATTTTGTTAGAAAGCCACTAAGTTGGCGGTATTTCTCCAAATTAGTCGTCAAAGTAAACTTATTAGAAGTTTCTAACTTTTACTGATTTTATGTAACCTTTACGATACATTTATCAGAAAACGTGCCATATCTACAGAACGGTTCATGATAGCATTATAAATTTGGCGTGATTCATTTTCTTACGAAAAAATGCGTATGAAAATGTCATTTACTCAAGATTATTAAATATAGTGATATTTTCAAAAATTCATTCGAAACTTTGGAGGTTTTCTGAAGATTTGATCGCATTTCAAATCCTTCCACTACTCAATGATTGTAGTAATCATACCAGATTGCATTTGAAAAACTCCATTTGGTTTATGAGAGATATATCCTCCATAGGACATAGACTGACGGACACACATTTTAACGTCCTCAGACATCACCTCATAAACGTTTGATTCCGGTTCAGATATGCTTCAAACGTGCTCTCCCATCGAAAACTCGAATTTTCGACCCCGTCATAATACTTTCCCTACACATAATACTTTGCATGTATTACCATATATTGCAGGGAAATTAATAATCGCTTACACAATAAAGGGAAATATCTGTGTGTACGTAATCTAAGCATTGTACAAAGGTTTATAGAACACTACAAGGTTGATAGCATTCCATAAACCTCGGCATTGTACGGTTCTGAAAATTAATACACATGTACTTCTGAACCCGGGGGGTAGGTACATCTCGGTGTTACTTTTTACTTTCCTTATATACATAATGTATAAGGAAAATATTGTGACGGGGACGAAAATTCAAATTCGAGTTTACGACGGTAGAGCACGTTTCAAGCATCCCTGATCACGAATCAAACATTTTTGAAGTGATATCTGTGTGTGTGTGTATCAGTGAGTCTGTGGAGACGATAACTGACGAACGAATAGACCGTTTCGAACAAAATTTGGTATAAAAATCACAATCCGTAAACACTGGAAGTCTATTGTTTTTATATGCAATCGAATGTTCAGAACCCCCCTAAATTTACGCGTGTAATTTTTCATTAGAAAACGATTGACATAAAATTTAGAACGCTAACGTGAACCGTTCTCGAGATATTGCACATTTTTCACAAAGATTATCAAAAAGTCATATAAAATAAAAAAAAAATCTTTCCTATTGAGAAACATGTTCACTTTTCATATGTAATACCATGCGATAAATTGGGTGACATCATTCTCGTGGATCTAGCTCGTTCCATTCATGAAAAAAAAATACTTTGAGTAATACTTTTGTATTTGAACGCCAATAGTCATTTATCTGCTGTAAGAATAACTTATTTCTTCGTCCATAACGCTTGGCGAGATTTTGGCGAAATGTCGCCAACTTGGCGACTTTTTGAAATGTTACCAAATTAACGAAAATCTCGCCAAATGAATAAAAATGACGCTAAATCAATGAAAATAACGACTAATTGTCGAAAATTCAATATCTTGGAAAGATTATAAGTATCTACTATAAGAAACACTTATTTTTTTATTGTAAAAGTAGTAAATTCATTACATTATATAAGGAAAGTTATGTGTTTTTTTTATTAGTCATCAGATTTTTTTTATTATTACTTCGTAGTTATTATTTTTTTGTCTCAAAGTTATTTTTCAATCTTATTTTTTAATGGTTATTTTTTAAATGTAAAGTTATTTTATTAATCGTTATTTTTTTTAAACGTGAAGTTACTTCTTAATCGTATTATTTTAATAGTAAAGTTATTTTTTTAATCGTAGTTATTTTATGTTTACTACGATTTTGGCCGATATTGACACAAATCGATTCCTCAGTGACCTAAACTATTGTCACAGAGTTTTGATTTTGACCCCCATTCAAAAGATCGAAATTTTCTCTTTCATATCATTGAACGTAATCCATACGATTAATAAGCAAATTTTAATAAATTATATGAACGTACATGGTTTCACAAATGCTTTTCACTTTTCTCAATTAATTAATTTTCAAAAAAATTTTTGAGGAGCCGAAAAGGCCTAGCACCGCGTGCAAACATTTTTTTCTGTTTCGTAACTTTTCGTCCTATACACTATTCATGTTTTTACACCATGTATGTTTATGCAGAGAACAAGGGTGGTTAGTACCTTAAGTACCTGTATTACATATAAGATTTAAAAAAATTTAATCTAAGGGTACAGTTAAGGGAATATATTCACTAATCCTTATCATGTATATTTCTTTCTCAATTCCTTAACCTTAGAACAGGAGGGAAAAAAGGGTGTTTTATACCAATTTAGTACCTGTTTAATTTATAAAGTTCTCTTAAACATCTTCCCAAGCTTGTTTGTATAGTCACTATTGATATCACACATTCATTTCATACCATCTGATTTTCATTTTTTTTTACAGCACTATTTCAATAAATGATTAATCTCTGGTAAACATAAAGCAAGTAAATTAAAAATTTTCAATTATATATATATATATATATATATATATATATATATATATATATATATAAATTAAAGATAAAATATATTAGAGTACTGATGATATTAGAATAATAAATTTAGAATATAATAATAACCAGAAAAGTATATAACGTACTTTTTCGGCCTTTTAAACCTCACCGATTTTTATATTACGATATTTAAAAAAATCTGACGTGGGCAGCACATGAATTTGCCTACAAACTCAAATTCATTTTCTCTTTATTTCTTTAATAATTTATTAAATTTTGTTTAATTGCACAAAATAGAACTGGATATGCACTGTTAATTTAATTTAACTTTCCTTGCAATACATTGTAATGTATTGGGAAAGTATTGAAATCATGCCGAAAATCGCAAATCGAGTTTTCGACGGATCTGTACATTTTGGGATCTCCAGAACACAAAAAAGCTATTTTTAGCTTGACGACTGTGTGTGTGTCTGTATGTGAAATGTATTTAACCACTCTAACTCAAAAAATAATTAACCGATTTCCATAAAATTTTATAGGAAAGTTAATTGTTTATTACCCTGGTGCTGATTAGTATTCGGTAGGATTCGGGATAGAAGACCCTACCGTTGGCCCGCAAACAATATTCGTATCCACTCTAAGTAAATAAATGAATTGACCAAATTTCCCAAAATTTGGTAGGTAAGTCCAATATGGGTTAACCTGGAGTTGATTAAATTTTGGTGGTCCCATTCGGAAAAAAGAAATCTGCATTTTTTTATTTTTGCTAAATAGCCCGGAAAAATCGTCAAAATCTAAAATAAAAGACTAAGTATGCTCATATATATCAATATGCTCATATATCAATATGCTCGTATGTATCAAATGCTGGTTCTATACGCAATTTCTGAAGAGGAAAAAAATAAGTCAATCCCCATTGGGCTATGTCTTATTTTTTTCCTTGTTAAAAATTAAGTATAAAACAAGCTTTCAATTCATACATTTTAGTATACATAGTCTTTTATTTTAGATTTCTGCAGGCCACTTAGTAAAAAAGTCAGGTTCTTCTTTTTCGAATCATACCAAAATCAAATCAACACCAGGGTACGCCACAAGTGACTTATCTAACAGATTTTATGAAATTTTGTCAATTAGTTTTTATCTACAGTGGATACATAAGACATTTGCGAGTCATTTTGCAAAAGAAAAAAGTTTGCTTTTATCCAGAATACGAAAAAACTATTTTTAGCGTGACGTCTGTGTGTGTGTCTGTCTGTCTGTGCAGATTTTGTATCCATTCTAACTAAAAATCTAATTGGCCGAATTTCATAAAATTTGGTAGAAATGTCACTTGTGGGCGAATCTGGTGCTGATTAGTTTTGGGTACGATTCGGGATAAAAGAACCAGCCTTTTTTTTTTGCGAGATGGCCCGCAAAGATTTTTATCCACTTTAGCTAAAAATCTAATGGACCGAATTTCACAAAATTTGGTAGATAAGTCGCTTGTGGGTCACGCTGGTGCTGATTAGATTTTTGTACGCTTCAGAAAAAAAATGATCTGCCTTTTCTTGCAAAATGGCCCTCAAAATAAAGAACTTCGTATAAAATATTTAAAATAAAGAACTTCGTATGCCCAAATATATCCATTAAATACTCGTTTAATACGTAATTTTTAACGAAGAAAAGAATAAGACCAACCCTATTACACTAGGACTAGCCGTTCTCGAGATATTTTAGTTTTTTCGTATTTTTTCTACGCCATCTTTGAAAATAAGTCCAGTTACCAAATGAGAACGCAAATGGAATTAAAAGTGAATTAAATTTAATTTAAATAAAGAGAACGTAAATATAAGTCTGCAGGGAAAGTCATGTGCTGCCCACATCAGATTTTTATTTTGTGTGTTAACCTTTTTGATTGTACCAATTGTGTACTCTTAAAAGGAGTACAGAGTGGGGGAGTGTGTGGGAAAATTGCATATATTATTTGAGTCCCATATGCCATATATTGTAGGATGGTTGAGGATTGGAAACAAAATATACGAGTCAGGGGTGAAGAGATCGCGCAAACCCAGCTGTTAGTTAAAACGGGTGAAAAAAAGCAAAAAACTATCGAGTTCCAAAAGGACACTCACAAAAAAGTGCAAACCGCGGTTGAGGCTGAGGAAATGGAAGCTGAGACTGAACCGACTGATAAATCTGATGCTGAAAAGATGGAGGATATCCTCAACCTCATCAGAGGATTTATTAGCATGTTCAATCTAGACGACATAAAACATCTGTTGATGCAGTTCGCAGAGTTAGTACAAGAAAAGAGCGATCCTATGGTAATGGCCTTTGAGGCCCTTAAAATAATCGCGGACTTTAAAAGTAACAGTGAGAATCAAACCCGTCATGGCTAGGTCCCAAAAAGAATCCTTAAAAATAATATTTTGGAATGCGAACGGCATATCTCCAAGAATAAATGAACTTAGGAACTATGTAAATGAAAATGACGTAGACGCCTTATTAATTCAGGAAACTAAAGTTAGAGAAAGTAAAAAACTAAACATAGCCAACTGCATATGCTATCATAATCTTAGCTCAAATACTAATGCTAGAACGCCCCATGGAGGAACAGCAGTATACATTAAAAGAAATATTCCCCACGAGGAACTAAACAACATAAATCTTCAAGGTATAGAAAATACTAGTATAAAAATTAAAATTAATAATACTAGCCCGTTTATCCTAACCTCAACATATGTCAAAAATATGAGTAGAGTAGATGTAGCTGCGCAACTGGAACTGCTTTTCGCGCGATATCCAAACACGATACTCGCAGGCGACTTCAACGCGCACCACCGAGCGTGGGGCTGTAGGAGAGCCAATTCACGCGGTACACAGATACACAGACTGCTGAACACGACAAACACTAACATTATTGTACCGTCGACACCAACCTGCTTCTCAGACGCCAACGGCTCATTTATAGACTTTGTCCTAACGCGAAACATAGATTACGCTCACACTATTAGTACCCTGGATGAATTCGACTCGGATCATCTGCCGGTACTGGTGACATTCGACCTGAACACACCTCTTCCAGCCTCTTTGGGACAAGAGAGGGTCAACTGGGAAGTATTCAAAAGAGCACTCTTCGAGCCGCACTTAGTAATGATACTAACATAATGATCACGGCGGATATTGACACTGCCACGCACACACTCACAACAGAAATCAAGAGAGCAATTGCCTCTGCCACAACACATCGTGAGTCTCCAAAAATGCCCACACTTTCCCACCATGTCAAACAATTAGTCAGGCAAAGAAATAGAATACGTAAGACATGGCAGGCTAACAGAGACCCCGCCCTTAAAAGGGAGCTTAACAGACTCACGTGCAAAGTCAGGGAAAAAATTGTCGCAGAAAAGCAGCAACAGTATAAAGAACTAATCGAATCCCTTAGCCCAGAAGACGTATCGCTCTGGCAATTCGCAAAAAGACTCAGGAAACCTCAAATTAAGCTCCCGCCACTAATAGATGGTGCTAAAATCGCGTACTCAGACGAGGAAAAAGCCGAGGCGCTCGCAAGCCATTATGAAAAACAATTCCAACTAAACCACGATCTAATGTGTCAGGACACCCTAAGAATGGTTAGTCAAACGTTAAATAACTTCAGGAATTCCCCGGTAACGGCTGGGATTGACCCAGCCACCCCGCAGGAGATAGTAGAAATTATTAAAAATCTCAAAAACCGTAAAAGCCCAGGGCACAACAAAATCAGAAATATTGCGGTTAAAAACCTACCCTTAAACGTAATATGTTACTTGACTATCTTAATAAATAAAATATTAAAACTAAACTATTTCCCCAAAGAATGGAAGGAAGCGATAATTATAACAATCCATAAGCCTGGTGAGGATGCCACAATTCCAGCCAACTACAGACCAATTAGCTTGCTACCGACACTTAGTAAAATTACTGAGAAAATAATTCTTAATAGACTGAACACGCACCTTAGTGAGAATGACATTATCATTCCGGAGCAGTTTGGATTTCGGCCAAAGCACTCCACCACTCATCAATTGCTGAGAGTGGTAGAGTACATATCTTCTGGTCTCAATAACAAGACACCCACAGCTGCGATTTTTCTGGACATACAAAAAGCCTTTGATAAAGTATGGCACTGTGGATTAGCGTACAAATTGATCACTTTAAAAGTCCCTGACGCACTTGTCAAACTTTTAATCTCATACTTAAATAACAGACACTTTCAAGTCAGAGTAGGAGGTAACTTATCTACACCCAAGCTCATTAAAAGTAGTGTACCGCAAGGTTCTATCCTGGGCCCGACACTCTTTAACATATACCTTAACGACATCCCTAGGACTCCAAACACAGAGCTGGCACTCTATGCAGACGACAGTGCGATACTTGCAAAACACCCCTATGTCTCAGTAATGCACAGGCAGCTACAACAACACTTAGACATGCTCCAAACTTGGCTGGAAAAATGGCGAATAAAATTAAACCCCAATAAATGTCATTGGATTTATTTCTCTAGAAAACGTAAACCTCCGCCGCCCCTGTACATAAACAACCATGCCCTAAAAGCGGAAAAATCTACTAAATACCTAGGTGTAACGATAGATTCCCACCTAACCTGGAAACAGCACGTAACGAACTTAATCAAAAAAGCGTATATGGCCACAGGAGCCTTATACCCAATGATAGGAAACGGAAATCTAAGTTATCAAAATAAACTCCTAATTTATAAATCGGTCATCCGCCCGGGAATGCTGTATTCAGCACCCGTATGGGGATATGCCTGTAAAACTACAATAGACCTCCTAGAGACAAAACAAAACAAAATCCTACGGATTATCAGGAAAGCTCCCAATTACTTAAGAAACTCGGTAATTAGGAATGACTTCAAAATAAAAACTGTTAGAGCCCAAATTAAAAAGCTAGCGCTTAAATTTTACAGAAATTTGCCATCCGTTCCAAACGAACTGTTATTCAATCTGCATGACTATGATCATCGCAAGGCCAAATCTCGTAAGAGACCCCGCGCTGTTCTAAACATCGATAATCGGAATTAAAAGATCCTACATCAAACATCTGATTTTTAAATAAAACTCGCGACTATTATTTTATAAAAAAAATTATTCTAAACTCTAAACTGCCAAAACGCTAGGTAACCCTTAGATCTGCATCAACCCCCCCAAACTGCTTAAACTCTAAATGTGCAACAAACTGCCACACTAGGAGCTAGGACAAATAATAAAAAGTAGTAAATAAAAACCTCGAACCTCCAATTAGGGTCACTGAATTAATGTCACAGTTTGACGATAAGAACCACATATTGAAACTGGAGATTAAAGGCGCTTCGCGCCTGGTGCTCTGTCTTGTACGACACTACGACCATATATTGTAACACGAAGGTAGGTAGCGCTGTACTTGCGTCAGAGTGACTGCGCCTTAGAGAGGGACATAGGCGCCGACTACTGAGGTGCTCGGGAGCTCCAACACCCTCCGGGAGAATTTGGGAGCTGCTCAGTACCCCCCAAAATTTTATCATTAACCAATTTTGTCATGTGCAATAACAGATGTTCTAGCTTGCTTTGGTCTGGATATCAAAAATTGCTGTGGCCAATGCTATAGGGTAATTTTCAAAATGACGACCTATTTTATGTCCCAATCTTTGAACCCATATTTCATGCTAATAAAATTATTTTTTTTATACTTTTAGAACATACACTAGCCGAATACCCGTTGAAAATCAACGGTCTCGCAATAATCAACCCCTGAATAATGTAATTTTTTTAATAATAAGCGTTTCACATTTATTCCTCACATCGAATTTTTGGTGTGCAGAACCCCATAAAGAAGAAAATATTGGGAAACTTAATTTGCGCATTTCTTCCTTTCGAGTTATCTACCCGTACACCACATTAAAGTCTATCTCATCCCGAGGCATCCCTATTCTATTATTTCTTCTTTCGTACTTTTTTCGGTGATGCACTTTCATAAATGAAAATTTTTGAAAAACTTTGTTTGTCTTGGGTTTTTTATCAGATGATTGGCCCATATACCAAATATCAAGCCTCTATCACATTTAAAAGGAAGCGTGCCTAATTTATTCGGGAAATCGAACATATTAGTGTGCGGCACTACTGAAAGTAGCAAATATTGGAAATCTGAAATTTCACTCTTTCTTCCTTTCAAACTACGAGTATCTGCCCGTACACCAAGTCTCTATCCTATCCAGAAGCATGTTTTTTCTATCACTTCACCTTTCGAACGTTTTTCTGTGTAGCACCCCGTTAATGAACATTTTTGTCAAACCATATTCATCTTTGGTTTTTTTGTCAAATGGTTAGCCCATAAACTAAATTTCAAGCCTCTATCACATTGTAAAGGAGGCGATTTTCATTTGTTCGGCAAATCGAACATTTTAGTGAGCGGCACTCCCTACAATAGCAAATGTTAGAAATCTGAAATTGTGATTTCTATCAGATGATTCGCCCATATACCAAATACCAAGCCTCTATCACGTTTTAAAAGGGGAGTTTCTCCTTTATTTCGAAAATCGAACATTTTGGTATGCGGCACCTCCTAAAGTAGAAAATATTATTAAACTGAAATTGTACACTTTCTTCCTTCCAAACTATCTACCCTTACACCACATTTGATATTTCTATCTGATTCCGAAGCATGGTTTTTATCAATTAACTTTTCGAAGATTTTACTCTGGAGCACCCCTTTAAACGAACATTTTTGAAAAACTATATTCGTCTTGGGTGTTTTCGTCAAATGATTAGCCCATATACCAAATTTCAAGCGTCTATCAAATTTTAAAGGAACCTTTTCGCATTTATTCGGTAAATCGAACATTTTGGTGTGCAGCACCCCCTTATGTAGAAATTATTGGAAATCTCAAATTGCACACTTTCTTCCTTTCGAACGATTTACCGATACACTAAAGTTGAACTCGCTATCTTATTGCAAAGCATGCTTTCCTATCATTTTTCTTTTCAAACGTTTTGGTGTGGAGCCCCCCCCCCCCTCCTCTAGAGAACGTTTTCGAAAAATTCGATTTTTCCAGAGGGTTTTATCGAATGACGAAGCCGTGTACCAAATTGCAAGTCTCTTTCTATTCATGGGAAGTGCATAAAAATCGTCACAGAGAGACAGACGGACACTTGGCAATTAGTATATATAGATAGATTGGAACCATTAGTTTATAATTAAAAAATCTGATGTGGGCAACACATGACTTTCCTTATATAATGTAATGAATTTACTACTTTTACAGTAAAAAAATAGGTTTTTCTTATAGTAGATACTAATATTCTTTCCAAGATATTGAATTTTCGACAATTAGTTGTCATTTTCATTGATTTAGCGTCATTTTTATCCATTTGACGAGATTTACGTTAATTTGGCAACATTTCAAAAAGTCGCCAAGTTGGCGACATTTCGCCAAATTCGTCGCCAAAATCTCGCCAAGAGTTATGCACTAAGAAAAAAGTTATTCTTACAGCAGATAAATGACTATTGGCGTTCAAATACAAAAGTATTATTCAAAGTATATTTTTTCATGAATGGAACGAGCTAGATCCACGAGAATGATGTCACTCAATTTATCGCATGGTATTACATATGAAAAGTGAACATGTTTCTCAATAGGAATTTTTTTTATGTGACTTTTTCATAATTTTTTTGAAAAATGTACAATATCTCGAGAACGGTTCATGTTAGCCTTCTAAAATTTATGCCAATCGTTTTCTAATGAAAAATTACATAAGAAATGTCTATTTGCGTAACTTTATTAGCGGTTTTGATTTTTTGACGATTTTTTCAAAATTTCATTCGAAAATTTAGGGAGGTTCTGAACATTCGATTACGTATAAAAACAATAGGCTTCCAGTGTTTACGGATTGTGATTTTTGTACCAAATTTGGTTCGAATCGGTCCATTCGTTCGTCTGTTATCGTCTCCACAGACTCACTGACACACACACATACACACATACTTTCACACACACACACACACACACACACACACACACACACACACACAGACATCACTCCAAAAATGTTTGATTCGTGATCAGGGATGCTTGAAACGTGCTCTCCCGTCGAAAACTCGAATTCGAATTTTCGACCCCGTCACAATACTTTCCTTATACATTATGTATATAAGGAAAGTAAAAATGTACTCATAAAAGTGTTTGTTTTAAAAATATTAGCTATTTTCTATTATTTTTAGTTTTCAAATAATAAATTTGCATGTCCCAACTCAAAACACTACACTTAAGGAAGTCTCTTTTTATGCTTTCAAACTCAATTAGCTTTAGTATATGAATTAAAAAATATGGCTTTAAATTTTAATTAACAAAATTGCAAGTGATTCATTTAAAATATAATTATTAATATTTTAAAAATTAAATTTAATATGTGTCCCCTGTACATCTCATGAGTGTTACAACTATTATTACTTTCCTTATATACATAATGTATAAGGAAAGTATTGTGACGGGGTCGAAAATTCGAATTCGAGTTTTCGACGGGAGAGCACGTTTCAAGCATCCCTGATCACGAATCAAACATTTTTGAAGTGATGTCTGTGTGTGTGTGTGTGTGTGTGAAAGTATGTGTGTGTGTGTGTGTCAGTAAGTCTGTGGAGACGATAACTGACGAACGAATGGACCGATTCGAACCAAATTTGGTACAAAAATCACAATCCGTAAACACTGGAAGCCTATTGTTTTTATACGCAATCGAATGTTCAGAACCCCCTAAATTTTCGAATGAAATTTTGAAAAAATCGTCAAAAAATTAAAACCACTAATAAAGTTACGCAAATAGACATTTCTTATGTAATTTTTCATTAGAAAACGATTGACATAACTTTAGAACGCTAACGTGAACCGTTCTCGAGATATTGTACATTTTTAAAAAAATTATCAAAAAGTCATATAAATTAAAAAGAAAAATATTTCCTATTGAGAAACATGCTTACTTTTCATATGTAATACCATGCGATAAATTGAGTGACATCCTTCTCGTGGATCTAGCTCGTTCCATTCTTGAAAAAAGATACTTTGAATAATACTTTTGTATTTGAACGCCAATAGTCATTTATCTGCTTTAAGAAAAACTTATTTCTTAGTGCATAACACTTGGCGAGATTTTGGCGACGAATTTGGCGGAATGTCGTCAACTTGGCGACTTTTTTGAAATGTTGCCAAATTAACGAAAATCTCGCCAAATGGATAAAAATGACGCTAAATCAATGAAAATGACGACTAATTGTCGAAAATTCAATATCTTGAAAAGAATATTATTATCTACTACAAGAAAATCCTATTTTTTTTCTGTAAAAGTAGTAAATTCATTACATTATATAAGGAAAGTCATGTGTTGCCCACATCAGATTTTTTTAAATAGGTTTTGATTTCTGCAGTTGGTGACAAAGGTAATGGAAGCCATATTGTTCCTTCTTATATAGTATAAAAAAGATTACAAAAAATTGATAACAGAGTATAATTTTATTTATAATCTAAATCACATTTTTATGTGATGTAAAGCTAAAAAGGCCAATTCATTTGAAAATCACCTTACAATGGAGCTGCTAATGTCAGCGGCCATCTTTCAGGACTGCAATCAAGGATTTTGTCGATTGAGCTAAGGGCTATTTATATTCATTGTTTTGCGCATACTTTAAATTTGGTACTGCAAGGCAGTATGTGAAAATTATAAATAAATCGTAATTACTTAACTTTGGTGAATGAGCTAATATCGTTTATAAGAGGATCTCCAAAGTGATTAAAATTTTTCCAAACGTTTCAATTGGATTCGGACGATAGATACAGTTTTCTTGCGATCATTCTGCCCAACTGGATGGTGTTTGAGAGTTAGCTCCATTTCATCATTGGAAAAAAATTACGAAACGATCAATTAGTTCCTCTAAAATATGTGCAAGGAAGTTAGAAAATCAGGTGCAAAAGCTAACGGCTTTCTTTAAAAAAAATCAAGAATTCGAATTTTTCTTTACGACAAAAATTGTTATTTTTGTCTTTCAAAGAGTGGAGACATTAAATATTGCTCTCCAGAAAACATCCTTGAATTTTCAAGCTGCAAATAATTACATCAAAAGTGTAGTAGAGTCTATTCAGATTCAGAGAGAAGAAAAGAATTTTTGAGAACTTATAGGAAGAAGTAATAAAAAATCTGATGTGGGCAGCACATGACTTTCCCTGCAGACTTATATTCACGTTCTATTTATTTAAATTAATTTTAATTCAATTTTCGTTCTCATTTGAAAACTGAACTTATTTTCAAAAATGGTGTAGGAAAAATAAGAAAAGCTAAAATGTCTCGAGAACGGCTAGTCCTAGTGTAATGGGGTTGGTCTTATTCTTTTCTTCGCTAAAAATTACGTATTAAACAAGCGTTTAATGGCTATATTTGAGCATACGTAGTTCTTAAGTTTAGATTTTGATGATTTTTGCGGGCCATTCTGCAAAAAAAGGCAGGTTATTTTTTTTCGAATTATACCAAAATCTAATCAGCACCAGGGTGGCCTACAAGCGACTTATCTACCAAATTTTGTGAAATTCGGTCCATTAGTTTTCTGTTAGAGTGGATACAAGCTTTTGCGGGCCATTTCGCAAGAAAAGGCGGGTTCTTTTAACCCGAGCCATACCCAAAACGAATCAGCACCAGATTCGTGCACAAGTGACTTACCTACTAAATTTTATGAAATTCGGTCAATTAGTTTTTTAGTTAGAGTGGATACAAAATCTGCACAGACACACAGACAGACACACACACACAGATGTCACGCTAAAAATAGTTTTTTCGTATTCTAGAGGTCTCGAAACGTGTAGATCCGTCGAAAACTCGAGTTGCGATTTTCGACATGATTCCAATACTTTCCCTATACATTACCATGTATTGCAGGGAAAGTAAAAAAGGGGTAGAATTGGATTTAGAAGATCCTGTCCTTCCACGGATTAAAAAAATTGCATGTAGATTTGACGAGGGAAGTGATCCTCATCAATTTCAGTCACCTAAAGAAAGATATCATCAAATTTATTTTCAATTAGTGGACAATGTCATAAGTTCCCTGAAAATAAGATGTGAGAAAAAGTCGATGCAGCATTTTTCCATGATTGAAAACTTTGTCCTCAATAAAGATAAAAGTGAAGAACAGATAGTATCTTTTTACGGTTTGGAATTTGGTGGTAAAAGGTTGGCGCTTCACCGGATATATTTTGGGACACAGTTAAGGCGAATTCTGCAGAAATTAACAGTATATCCGATATAGTTAAATTTTTTAATATAGAAAAGGAAACATTTCTCTCCGCTCATACCAGAGTTCTATAAATTAATAAATCGAATATTAATTGTTGCGGTTACATCCTGTACAGCTGGAAGATCTTTTTCTACTCTCCGACGACTCAACACTTACTTGAGATCTACAATGAAGTAGCAAAGACTAAATAGCGTGGCTATTCTGCATGTTCATAAGGAGATAGCTGCCAAATTGAAGATGAATTTAATCGCAGAAAGACGAGTTCATAAAGACGAGTTCACAAGTCCGATTAAATACATTTTGTATAAGTAATAACAGAAATTACTAGCAAATGAGAGTGCAAATACTTTTTTTATTTATGTTATTACGTTTCTAGGCAATTTGCCCCCCCCCCCCCCCATTCTGGATTTCGGTCTGGAGACACTCCTGATGGGGATATAAGTTCTGCATAGGTTTCTGTTTCATCTTCATCGATTTTGCAAACATTGTAGGACTTCATTAAATTCAAGATAAGTTACCATTTTTCCGAACGACTAAAATTTTTAAAGACATTTTAATTTTTGAGCACCCCCCGAAAAATTTTTAAAGTCTGCGCCTGTGGAGAGGGAAATGTTATTTCGGAATAAAAACAGCAAGGAGTCGGTGTACTAATTATATCTGTATTCAATGGGTAATGTGGTGTCTAAAAGTAAAGTGATTAAGGCCTACATGTATCATTCAATGTGTGGATTTGTGTAATAATAACGAACAGGTGGTGATCAGGTATAAACCACTGACCCACTAAGAAGAATCACCCAAAACCTTCGAATGACTTACAGCGAAGACATTGGTGAGGGAGTGGCTCCTCTCCTAACTGCACGATCTTCTCGAACAGCTAGTCGTCTGTGTGAGACGTCCTGAGTCTATTTGACGGTTACATGTGTCTTCTTTGATCCACTGTTGCCAACACCGACACACTCTCATATGTTCCTTCCCGGTCGTCCAAATAGATACTCTAACTCCTCTGGACGAGTCGGACGGCCTGGGGCTTTCACGTGCACACTCTCATATGAGCCGACAAAAATGGTGACTGTCATGTCTCTTGGACTAATCAGCTTCCTTTGGGCCTAAGATGCGACCTCCCTCTAAATCCGGCTATTATTCGTAGTGTGATGCAGTAGGTCTCAAAAGCACCTTTATACACAACTTGTAGTATCAAAGCAAAAAATCCAGTTACAATTATTCGCGAATGAGAACGTCGGTCGTTTTATTAACACTTTACAGCAAAGTTGAAAAGTGTTTATGACTTTGTTCATTCTGTCTGTCTGTCTGTCTGTCTGTCCGTTAGCACGATAACTGCCGTAAAAATGACTTAATCAAAATGAAATTTTAGTATGTTGTTCAGATGGTCTGTAGGACCTATGGGAATATAAATGAATAATATCACCCAATTAGTTTTGGATTGAACCCGGGTTGAAAAAATGGAATACACTGAGCCCTATGGGACCTAATTTTTCAAGCATTTTTTAAGCGGATTTAAAATTCACAAATTGCTTCGAAAATATTAGGCAATATTCAAATTGTTCCATAAAATATATAAAAAAAAATTCAGCGAAATATATTCAGTTGTTTTTTAAATAAAAATTAAAATAATAATAACACCTCTTATATGAAGCGATCACGTGTCCATGATATGAAACGATCACATGACCCACTTCAAAATGATATATGGCATCCATCTTGTGTCAAAATCGTGATTTTAAAAGTTCTTTTTAATTCATATTGAGTGTTGTATCCGTCCTAAAACTACTTTATTTTTGCCTAAATTCTGTGGATCTACATACTGAAACAACGCAATGACAATATATTTCAGTTTAAATGCTCTTCCAAATTTGATTATTTCTACTATTAAGCCTATTTTTCACCTATGTAAAATGTAAACATCAAAATATGTAGAATGAGTTGTATTAGAATCGCTGTAATTCTTTAACACAAAATCATTTAGTCCATGGAGTCTGCTTAGCTGATATGAATGAAATATTCATTGATTTTAGAAAGAGAAGGACGATATTTTTCGATGAAGTTACGCATTGAGTTTGCTTACTTGTAGCTCAATGGTCTTAATTTTTAAATAAAATAAATTATTATAGTATTGTGATGAATGACATGAATGGGGGAATTATTTATGAATGAAATGTTGCTTTTATAGAGAGTGTTATTTTTTTATGACGTCATTTGAATGAATTTCAGTTGTTTTCGATGAAGTTTTCAAATATAATAAATTATCGTAGTATTATCATAATTCTAAAATTATTACCGAGGAATGTATCATATTTTAGAGATGTTTAAACCAGGCAATTTATACTTTAATGCCGTCATTTGAATGAAGTTAATTTTTTTCGATGAAGGTTTAAGGTGTCAAATATAATAAATTATTGTGTGATAAGTTTTAAAATATTACCGACGAATGTATTGCATTTTAGACATGTTTAAATAAAATTGCATTGAAGTTGGAAAGTGTTTCATAATCAATGCTTTAAGCATGATTGATCTTTCTTGTTAACACTTTACAACAAAGTTGAAAAGTGTTTATGACTTTGTTCATTCTGTCTGTCTGTCTGTCCGTTAGCACGATAACTGCCGTAAAAATGACTTAATCAAAATGAAATTTTAGTATGTTGTTCAGACGGTCTGTAGGACCTATGGGAATATAAATGAATAATATCACCCAATTAGTTTTGGATTGAACCCGGGTTGAAAAAATGAAATACATTGAGCCCTATGGGACCTAATTTTTCAAACATTTTTTAAGTGGATTTAAAATTCACAAATTGCTTCGAAAATTTTAGGTAATAGTCAAATTGTTCCATAAAATATATAAAAAAAATTGAGCGAAATATATTCAGTAGTTTTTTAAATAAAAATTAAAATAATAATTACACATCTTATATGAAACGATCACGTGACCATGATATGAAACGATCACATGACCCACTTCAAAATGATATATGGCATCCTTCTTGTTTCAAAATCTTGATTTTTTAAAGTTCTTTTTAATTCATATTGAGTGTTGTATCCGTCCTAAATCTACTTTATTTTTGCTTAAATTTTGTGCATCTACATACTAAAACAACACAATGACAATATATTTGAGTTTAAATTCTCATTCAAATTTGATTATTTCTACAACTAAGCCTATTTTTCACCTATGTAAAATGTAAACAGAGAAATATGTAGAATGAGTTGTATTAGAATTACTGTATTTCTTTAACACAAAATAATTCAGTCCATGGAGTCTGCATGGCTGATATGAATGAAATATTAATTGATTTTATAAACAGAAGGACGATTTTTTTCGATGAAGTTTTAAGCATAGAGTTTATGAATTGTAGCTCCATGGTCTTAATTTTTAAATGAAATAAATTATTATAGTATTGTGATGAATGAAATGAATGAAATCCTGCTTTTATAGAGAGATCCAGGCGTGTTATTTTTTTCTATGACGTCATTTGAATTTATTTCAGTTGTTTTCGATGAAGTTTTCAAATATAATAAATTATCGTAGTATTATGATAGTTTTAAAAATATTACCGTGGAATGTATTGCATTTTAGAGATATGTAAACCAGGCAATTTATATTTCAATGCCGTCATTTGAATGAAGTTCATTTTTTTCAATGAAGGTTTAAGTTTTCAAATATAATAAATCAATGTAGTATTGTGATAAGTTTTAAAATATTACCGAGGAATGTATTGCATTTTCGACTTTTTTAAATAAAATCGCATTGAAGTTGGAAAGTGTTTCATAATCAATGCTTTAAGCATGATTGATCTTTCTTGTTTTAAATGCTGCACGTTACGTCGTTCCCATAAGCGTTGCATGAGCCTTAAAGCATCACTGGCGAAAACAGTTTGATCATTTGCATAATCCCTAAAACATCATTTGCATGCCAAGTTTTGTGGTTGTAGCACAATGTGTTATGGGTGTATATATATATGTTTTTTACAGCATGGTGTATTTTGAAAAATACTTAGTAAAGCTGGAAATAATATTTTTTTCGACATTTTGATTATGATTGGTGATTTTTCTCGCTAATGGTAATTTTTTTTTTCTAGCACTGGAAATTTTGTCAGCCTTTCTGAACTTGAAGATTTGATATTCGAACGTTCCAAGTTCATTCCTCGAATCCTAGACGTGATAAGATCAGTGGAAATCCTGACTGTGATCATGCTCAACGAGAGAATTCGCTCTGAAGCTCGGGAATTCGCTGCAGTCTCCTGCTTCATGAAAATATTTGACAGTATCCCAGATCCATTCATAAAAGTTCAGGAGATCAGAGCAGTCATGGATGACATCGTTCGAACATTTCCTAAGGCATTAGACTATTCTATAGTAGAAAGGCTGTACGAAGTATTCGAAAAGAATTTTCCGGAAAGTACCGGCCCCCTGACACCGAGGTCACTGAAACATCTATGCCGATGCCAGATTCGGGAATGTCTACGAAAAGTGCTGGGTCTACCATATAAAGTGCCTTTATTGCCAATTCCGATACGTCTGCAGAAGTACATCAACCTTGAGTATTAGTTTGATGATGAATGTAAAGGCATGATAGTGTGGATAATAAAATTTTGTAGAATCGGAAAATTTTACTTTGATACACATAATTCTCACCATCCTCAAAAGCTCTTAGAAACTTCTTTCTTGCACTACTGTATAAAGTACAAAATTTCCGAAAATATTTGAATTAAGATATTTTACGGATATGTCCGCTTTAAGGGTGAGCGTCAGTAAATTTTCTGCCCTATCCGCGTTTTGTTAACTTTCGCGGCACACATATTTCGCTGGAATTCTGCTCAAACAGTTGCGAAATATTTTCTTATAGATAAAATGCAATGCTTAGATTATATTAAAACTAAATTTAATACCCAATAAAACATAGAATATATGTTTTATTTTAAATTAAAATAATTTTGGTGCTGCCATCTGATGTCGCAATTTAATTCATACAGACTATTTTTATTTTTTAATGAGCATTTTTAAATGTCTATTCCTTCAAATACGTTATTAAATACAACAACAGATCATATATAATGCCATAATCACGGAAACGTAATTGAACTTGGTCTTGAAGACAAAGGAACTTGAAGACAAAACTGCAGTCCTCAGTGATGTACATTCCCTTATCAAATTTATAGAATGATACATTACCTTTCCGTGATTGTGGCATTATTATATATGATCTGTTGTTGTATTTAACACTGTATTAGAAGGAATAGATATTTAAAAATGTTCATTAAAAAATAAAAAAAATCAGTATGAATTAAATTACGACAACAGATGGCAGCACCAAAAATATTTTGGATTAAAATAAAAAATATATTCTACGATTTTTGGGGCATTAAATTTAGTTTTAATATAATCTAAGCATTGCATTTTATCTTTCAGAAAATATTTCGCAACTGTTTGAGCAGAATTTCGGCGAAATATGTGTGCCGCGAAAGTTAACAAAGCGCGGATAGGGCAGAAAATTTACTGACGCACAAGAACTTCAGTCACTTTTAACGAAGATGTCCATCTCTGTGTGTGTATAAGAATGTGTACACAACTACACAAAAATGAATATACATATACCAATGTCACATTTCATATGTAGATATATAAAATGGTAAAAAGGAACTATTTATCGTATTTAATAATTATCTTGATTAGACCTCAGCAATTCAGATGTCTTATTCTGCCAGATAATCTGACTGAATAAAATTTAAAGTAGACTTAAATTCTTTGAAAAATGCATAATCATTCCATTTAAAATTTCCGGAACAGTCAATAATTTTTCAAGTCGCCGCTTACGCCGACAATCAAATTCATTACCAAGAACGGTGATGGTAGATTTGCACTACACTATGGAAGTAAGTGGTATGAAAATCTACACTATCAAATCGCGTCCGAACATGTTAGTATGTATCGCAGAGATGTCAACAACGTTGATTAAGATTTCAGTAGTGAAGAAGGAAAAGTTTTAACACTTTTCAGTAGTAGGTTAAGAAATGAAATATATATGCCCACATAATACAAAAAGCATTATTTAAGAATATGCATAATTATGCATTGATATAAATATTCATATTTACATATAAATTTTTATCGAATAAAAATTATTTTATATTGAAAACAAACATTTACTTTTGATAAAACAGTCCCATTTTGAATTACCCAATTGACTTATAAGTTTCATGCAACTTTAAATTGATAGCATTCGCAATAAGTGATAGAATACATATATTAAAATATATTAATAAATAATTCATCAATTTGGCGTTATTTTCTTTAATTAACGTCATTTTTGCAATTTTAATGATAGTTTGGGCTAAATATCGCAAAGCAGGAGGTAATTCGATAAATGAGTCACCCAGTTCAACAAATTTATCGCCAAGTATTACAGACATTAAAGAACATTTCTTATGGCGAATAACTTTTTGCAAATTGTTAGGCGCTAAAATTCAAAACTATAACACAAAATATCTTCTCTCGTGAATAGAACGAACTAGATTTATGAGAATTGTTTTAACAAATTTATCTCATAATATTACATATGAAAAGTGAACATATTTCACTTTAGAATTCCTTATTCACGTTTTATGTGACATTAGGCAGCTCGTTAGACACCTCAATAAAAAAGAGAGTTTTAAAATTTCAACGTTTCTCCTTGATCCCTCTTATCTTAATTGTTTTGATAGTTGGTAAAATTTTTCATATGACAAGGAAAGCAAATTAAAAAAAAAAAATTCCGTTTGTGTTTATACATAATTTTGTTGCAATAAGTGATATTTAACTATATGAATTCTTGGCTGAATATTACATATCATTGCTGAGTTTTACAGCTTATCTAGGGTTTTAATGTTTAAAAGATTAATATTCTCGTAATAATACTGTTCTTATATAACGCTTGCATAAATACTACACTTTGATTACTATACTTTACAATACTGAAAGTAATTAATTTTGATTATTTATTCATAATTATCACTTTCACGTTTATTAATCGAGTTTTACGTGCTTGTTAAACTGATAGTCAGTAAAAAAAAATAGATAGTGATACATATAAGGGAATTTTTAACAGTATTATCTGAAAATCAGGGAAATATCAGGTATTTTTACTTTCCTTATATACATAATGTATGAGGAAAGTATTGTGACGATGTCGAAAATTTGAATTCGAGTTTTCGACGGGAGAGCACGTTTCAAGCATCCCTGATCAAGAATCAAAGATTTTTGAAGTGATGTCTGTGTATGTGTGTGTGTCAGTGAGTCTGTGGAGGCGATAACTGACGAACGAATGGACCGATTAAAACGAAATTTGGTACAAAAATCACAATCCGTAAATACTGGAAGCCTATCGTTTTTGTATGCAATCGAATATTTCGAACCCCCCTAAATTTTCGAGTGAAATTTTAAAAAAATCGTCAAAAAATCAAAGCCGCTAATAAAATTACGCAAACAGACATTTCTTATGTAATTTTTTATTAGAAAACGATTGACATAAATTTTAGAATGCTGACATGAACCGTTCTCGAGATATTGCACATTTTTCAAAAGAATTATCAAAAAGTCATATAAAATAAAAAGAAAAAATTTCCTATTGAGAAACATGTTAACTTTTCATATGTAATACCATGCGATAAATTGGGTGACATCCTTCTCGTGGATCTAGCTCGTTCCATTCATGAAAAAAGATACTTTGAGTAATACTTTTGCATTTGAACGCAAATAGTCATTTATCTGCTGTAAGAATAACTTATTACTTCGTCCATAACGCTTGGCGAGATTTTGGCGACGAATTTGATGGAATGTCGCCAACTTATGGACTTTTTAAATGTTGCTAAATTAACGAAAAACTCGCCAAATGGATAAAAATGACGCCAAATCAATGACGACATACTGATGATTACGACATGGAAAATGACGAAAATTCAATATCTTGGAAAGAATATAAATAACTACTATAAAAATAATCTATTTTTTTACTGTAAAAGTAGTAAATTCATTGCATTATATAAGGAAAGTCATGTGTTACCCACATCAGATTTTTTTATCTAAGATCCTCTAATAGCGACCATAACTATTGGTCGAAGTATTAACGAAAGCTACGGGCTTCTTCTGGTCAATGTTTTGTGAAATTATTTTATATAAAAACTCGTTGTCGATAATCAGTTTGATCTTTTTTTTTATTACAAATTTGCCTTATACAAGTTTAGAAAAAGATCATGGAGGGATCATAACTTCACCGATTGGTGTAAAAAACACAATAGTTCACCCTAGGGACCAAATATTTCTTTCTTTCGACCCAGACCGCATGATCTACCCGAAGGTGCAATGTATCTGTTTGGACGGACGGGACAGTTCCATCCAATTTAAAAAGGAATCCGTTGCGACATCCAATGACCGTACCATCCTTCTAATAACAACAACCTTTCGGAAGGACTTTCAGATCCATATATTTAACAATCCGCAAGCTGTGTGAATACGGATACAGCTTGGGAAGAGCCGGAAATCGAACTCGGGGATGAAACGATTTCGGTTTATAAGTATTCATCCAAAGCTGCTCAGTACGTGACGTGCTGTGTATATATTTATTCCAATATGGCGGAACCTAAAGTAGTACGAATTATGCGCAATTTGCGATTCCAAGGACGCTGATAAATTTGCCTTCGCTCTGCGAAAGTGTGATTATTAATGTGAAATCATCAAATAATTAGTTAGCACGTGCTCCCGCATTATAAACTGCTATTTGGTGTGTTAAGAATCGCCGAAGTATTTTGTTCAATGTATACTGGATTGCAAGAAAAAGGATATTTCTTTAATGAGAGGTAAGTGTTAACCTATATTAATTATGTATGGAATGGGATTATATTTATTTACCTTACGAAACAAGGTAAAGTACGTAGTAAGCTGAATGTGCATATTTAATATCATTGGCTTTCTGGGTGTGCTTGCTTGTTCTTGAATATGAAGAATTTTATAAATTGTCACGCAATATTAAGCGTTTTAATGAAATATCAAATAAAATCTGTATATCCAAATTCTTAATGAAATTATTATTTACCTAAATGTTTGTTGATTTTATCTTTTGATGTTGAATGCATGCATATTTTGCAAATTATATGTATGCCTTCGACAGTATGCTTTAAAATTTCATGTTACAAACTTTTAAAAAATTATTTTCTGTGTAACTATATTTAAAGTATAAAATTTTACAACACAATAATATTCCAAAATGTGAAAAGAATCATTATTGAAATGGTATTTTTTAATGCATAAATAAAAACCCGTGATATCATAGCAAATTTTATTTTATATATTTTTTATTTTGTTCTCAAAGATAGCAAAGTTTCCGAAAATATATTTTTTAACATTAAAAGAATTTGGTTTTGTTTGCTTGTGTACAGTAAAAATGCACAATTAAAAAATACCAAAAGTGATAGAAAATGAAGAATTTTATAAGTTTTCATGCAATATTAGGTGTTCTATTCGCACAGTAACAAATAAAATCTATATCTCCAAATTCTCAATGAAATTATTGTTTACCTAAATGTTTGTTGATTTTATCATTTCATGTTGAATAAGTTGCATACATATTTAAAAATTATACTCAGCATGTTCTGAAAATTTTTATATAAATTAATAACTTTTTCCGTGTACCCTTATTTGAAGTAAAAAATTTTAAAATACAGTAATATTTTAAAATGTGAAAAGATTCATTATTGAAATGCTAGTTATGACGCACTAATAAGAACCAGTTTTATTATAAAATCTGTTATTGCATATAACAGATATATATATATATATATATATATATATGTTATTGCATATAACAGATATATATATATATATATATATATATATATATATATTTGTTCTAATAATGCGCAACTAAAGCATACCAAATGTGATAGTTTTTAAATTAATATTTTTTAGAACTCACGATAGAGATTTTGTAGAACGAACTATTTCCGTTAAGATATAATCAGCTCTAATGTAATGTGCAAATTAAATAATAATAATAAAAATATTTTTTTTCCAACTGTAGTAACAAATATAGAAATATAAATAAATGATAAAAACGAAAATCCATAACATCACAAAAAGCAGCGTTTTAGTTATTTAATTACTTGTTTTAATGCATTTTTAACACTTTACAACAAAGTTGAAAAGTGTTTATGACTTTGTTCATTCTGTCTGTCTGTCTGTCTGTCTGTCTGTCTGTCTGTCTGTCTGTCTGTCTGTCTGTCTGTCTGTCCGTTAGCACGATAACTGCCGTAAAAATGACTTAATCAAAATGAAATTTTAGTATGTTGTTCAGACTGTCTGTAGGACCTATGGGAATATAAATGAATAATATCACACAATTAGTTTTGGATTGAACCCGGGTTGAAAAAATGAAATACATTGAGCCCTATGGGACCTAATTTTTCTAACATTTTTTAAGCGGATTTAAAATTCACAAATTGCTTCGAAAATTTTAGGTAATAGTCAAATTGTTCCATAAAATATATAAAAAAAAATTCAGCTAAATATATTCAGTAGTTTTTTAAATAAAAATTAAAATAATAATTACACATCTTATATGAAACGATCACGTGACCATGATATGAAACGATCACATGACCCACTTCAAAATGAGATATGGCATCCATCTTGTTTCAAATTCGTGATTTTTTAAAGTTCTTTTTAATTCATATTGAGTGTTATATCCATCCTAAAACTACTTTATTTCTGCTTAAATTCTGTGCATCTACATACTAAAACAACACAATGACAATATATTTGAGTTTAAATTCTCATTCAAATTTGATTATTTCTACAATTAAGCCTATTTTTCACCTATGTAAAATGTAAACAGCAAATTATGTAGAATGAGTTGTATTAGAATTACTGTATTTCTTTAACACAAAATAATTCAGTCCATGGAGTCTGCATGGCTGATATGAATGAAATATTAATTGATTTTATAAACAGAAGGACGATATTTTTCGATGAAGTTTTAAGCATAAAGTTTATGCATTGCAGCTCCATGGTCTTAATTTTTAAATAAAATAAATTATTATAGTATTGTGATGAATGAAATGGAGAAAGTTATGAATGAAATCCTGCTTTTATAGAGAGATCCAGGCGTGTTATTTTTTCTATGACGTCATTTGAATTAATTTCAGTTGTTTTCGATGAAGTTTTCAAATATAATAAATTATCGTAGTTTTATGATAATTCTAAGATTATTACCGTGGAATGTATTGCATTTTAGAGATATTTAAACCACGCAATTTATATTTCAATGCCGTCTTTTGAATGAAGTTAATTTTTTTCAATGAAGGTTTAAGTTTTCAAATATAATAAATCAATGTAGTATCGTGATAAGTTTTAAAATATTACCGAGGAATGTATTGCATTTTCGACTTTTTAAAATAAAATTGCATTGAAGTTGGAAAGTGTTTCATAATCAATGCTTTAAGCATGATTGATCTTTCTTGTTATTTTTATCTTTATTAACACTGTTCAAATAGACAAATTATTGCATCTGTTCGGAATTCGACTTTCACTGAAAATGAACATACCTTGAAAACGCGTTTACATTTTTCAATTTGGATGATTCGTCCGAAGTGAATTCTCCAAAGTGAACGAAAGATGGCCGTGGCCAACTTCTTTCATCCACCACTTTCAACGATCACTTTCAGTGAATGCAGCGTTTACACCTTTCATTTTCAGAGATTCAACCAAAGTGATCATCGAAAGTAAACAATGTCCGCCTTTAGCCTTGATAGGATTATCCCATCGAGGTAGTATATACTAACCATCGAGGTGAAATATAGGCATAGGCGCCGACTACGGGGGGGGGGGGGCAGAGGGGCACGAACCCCCGCTGAACTTTTCCAGAGGGGGCAAAGCTCCCTCTGGGAAATTTCAATATTTTTTTCTAACTTCATATTTTACTAAATACCAAAAAATGAAATTTTTTTAAACATAAAAATAATTGAAAGAAAATCCCATTAACGTAAATGTCACATTTCCGTTCAGTCTTGCTCTCATCTTCCTTACCATAGCTCCCTAAACTATCTCGCACACAAATCAAGCTCATCTTTACTCCCAGGAAACATGTTTACGCTAATGACAAAAGCACCTGGTTACCAGAACTTTTTCGACAGACCGCCTAATTCAAAGAGAAATGGAATATTTACAGCCATGTTATTGGCATTTCCAAAAAAATAGCTGTTTTCCTCCAGTAATAACTATAAATGATTACCACGAAGTAGACATGACTTATTTTGTCTACCTAAAGAGATCTTATCTGTAATTACTCCTGGATCCTATATACCAGTGCTGTCTTTACAGATGACACCCATTCCGTTTGAAGCTGCAAACCCCGTGGGTGGTATCCATTCAGTTTGAAGTTGCAAATCCCGCGGGTAGTTTTGTTCCTACTGAGCACGGGACGTTTGGCACAGCACCGTAGTCAGGCAAGGGCCAGAGGGTGGTACACCCTCCCCCCACCCACTAGGCATACTCAGCCCACCCCTATGATAAAAATATTAAAGTTTTAGTTGTGATAAGAAATGTCAACTAACATGTCATCCAAATTTTGCATAAAAATATTATTTATGAGATTTTTTTTTATAAATTGATTTATTTTAAAAATTTTTTAATTTAGCTGAATGTGTGGTTATAGTGATGATCACTTTATATGCATGTTTAATTTAAAATTATTTAAATATAGACAGTAGTGTTTGGATACTTTTGTATCATTACTGGATTCATTGTTTTAATTTATTGTGTCAAAATCAACTGATAGGTAGTTAAGAGTTGATATTAAGCGTTAACTTGTATTAACTTTCGGGTTTTTTTTTTTATAAATTAACAGCTTTGCTACTACTTAATTCTTATATTAAAATCCATTGTAATTATTATATATTATAATATTGATGCATAGTAACTATATGGATTTTCCTAATCAACTCCTAGCTTACAAATATAAATAGGCCTAAAAAGATTAAAAATATTTATCGTACAATAAATAAAACTGCTGATATCTTTCTTTCGACCCAGCCCGTCGACCTACCCGAAGGTGTAAGATGTCTGTTTAGACCGCCGAGACAATGTCATCTAATTTAGATTGGAAACAAGTGGGGGCGACATCCACAGGGACCGACCCTCCTTCCTTTGTTACCAATAGCTCGGAAGGACTTTCAAACCCACAAATTTAACGTGCTCGTACACGGGGACAGTTTAGGCAAAGCCGGAAATCGAACTTGGGTCCTCCGAGTACAATCCCTGTGACTTAGCCTCTCGGTTATCTGACTCCAAAACTGCTGCTTGTAAGACAATAACTTACAAAAATTCCTTGAGGAAAGCATATGTATGTCAGTTAGGTGACTACAGTTGCTTCGATGGCATTATAATCCCCCTTTTTCAGGCCAAAATAACAGTATGCACTCTTAACAACCACTACTGCCGTTCGTTGGGCAGTTCGTTCTTGGCAGTTGTTAAGGGCGTATACTGTTCTTTTTGCCCAAAGTAGGGACTTAAAATGACCTCGAACCAATTGTAGGCACCTAACTGACATATGCTTGCTTTCTTCAAGGCGGCCTTGCAAGTTGTTATGTATTTATCGACTTTGTGAATCTTGTATATAACTTTATCGGATTGCCGCCCCCCCCCCCCCCCCCTGAGATTTTGAAAACTCGGCGCCTATGAATATAGGTCGAAGATACTAACTCGTTGGATTATCCCCATAATGCTACTTTCAGAAGGAGAGGGACTTTTCCTTAGAGCAGGAATAAGAAGTCGTATCTCTCCTCTAAGGACTTTTCAACAGATAAACTGGTTTGACCAGTCGATTCATTCAGGCAAGGGGTTGATCACAGACTATTATATAGTGTTCTGTGGGGTTGATATCAACCAAAGAGCTAGTATCACTTAATTCACGAAGATTACTCCTCGAAGGTCCGAACGCACAAGGCTTCTCAGATTTTGCTATTTCGTTTGCAGGATCTCAATATACTCATATTTTTAAAATCCAGAGTTTCTTGAACCTTGAGGAGTTAGGTGTTTATGTATTGTAATCTTGAGTGTTTCCTAGCTTGGAAAATTAGTCTTCTTAATTAACTAAGGGAATTTCAAAAATCTGTGTTTTTTGCACCTAGCCTCGTGCAGTGTTCCAGTTTATATTCAATTCAGAGTTTGTTAAACGAGTTGGAATTTCTTCTACTCAGTTTAATCTTTGTGATTTAAATGATGAACTTTGCGACCCCTTGTGCCGAGGAGGAAGACATTAGGATTATCCACAAAGAGATACAACAACAAATTCAAAAGGATCTCCAAGATGAACTTATCAAGTTTTATGATGGTCAGTCCATGGACTGGACCTTCATTAGAAGAAATTTGGAAAAATTGCCAACAGAAATACCGGTCTTTAATTCGTTTTGGGATTTCTTCCGTTTTCTGATAGACATTTTCGCCACCTACAAAATTGGAGATTTATCTCTTGTGGAGGACGTACTCCAATATGTGTCCTGTGCCAAGATATTCTCATATCACGACATTATTCATTCTGCAGACAAGCAGTGGTTTAAACAAAGAGATTTTTATAGGAGCAAAAACCTCCTTCGGGAAGAAAGCGTTGGCGATGTTATGGAAAATTTTCCTAAGGATTTGGGGAAAGACCTATGGGCAAATACTTCCATTCACATTCTGAAGAGAATTCCATACGGATGTGAAAAAAAAGGCATAGATCTTGCTAATCGTCATTTTCATATTGTTTGGAAAGTTGCAAGAAAAGGTGACGATTATGTACTTTCGATTCTACTGAAGCACGGTGTTTTGTATTTAAAACCTACGTACACATCAGCCTCAAACGCGATGAGCAGTTTCATGGCCTTGTGGTAAGTGTTGACAAATTTTATATATTTAATTTCAAAGTACCAAATTAATATTATATAATTATATTTCGTGTCCATCTAACTTGACAATTAAAACTATTTCTAGCATGTTCTAAGCAATATAATCAATATAAATAAAAAATTTAATCATCAGAAATTAATATTTTATCACATAAAACAGGTGGTTTGATTTACAATCTATAAATTCCTAAAATTTTAATCCAAAAAATGTTTTTCATACGCCAATAATGTATTTAGCATTTCGTTTCTTAATTTGGAAAAGCGAATCTCATTACTATGACAACCATCGCCAAATGAGTGCGTAAATAAACTAGAAGTGTAAAATGTAAAAGATTACCTCACTTTCTGCACTTCTCTCGCGATTTCTTCAGACGTATGTAAACCCCGCACCTCTCTCAATCCATATTAGTATTTCTTATACGACTCCCTATCGAAACATAATTACTACACAACTCCTTCAAAACACAAATGTATGGTACCTTAAACACTTAACAAAATGTATCTGACCATAAACACCGAAGCGCGCCAAAATTGGAAATAAGATTATTAATTTCGCAAAAGAGCAAAGAATAAGCAATGAAATTGAACATCATTTTCCAAAATATAGAATTTTCATCAATTCCGATTCATTTATCGTTAATGAAGCGACATTTTTCTCAGTTTCGCGATTTCATTAGAAAGCCGCTAAGCTGGCGGTATTTCTCCAAATTAGTCGTCAAAGTAAACTTATCAGAAATTTCTAACTTTTACTCATTTTATGTAACCTTTACGATACATTTATCAAAAAATGTACTATATCTCGAGAACGGTTCATGATATCATTATAAATTTGGCGTTACTCATTTTCTTACAAAAAAATGCGTATGAAATTGTCATTTATTCAAGAATATTAAATACAGTGATTTTTTCAAAAATTCATTCGAAACTTTGGAGGTTTTCTGACTAAACTAAAACTCAACTAAATCTTACACAATAAAGGAAAATATCTGTGTGTGTGTGTGTATGTGCAGTCTGTAGCGTTAAATCCAAGCATTGCAGGACCCTGGATACACAAGTACTTTTGGACCCGGGTAGGTACTTCTCGTTGTTACATTTTACTTTCCCTGCAATACATGGTAATGTATAGGGAAAGTATTGGAATCATGCCGAAAATCACAACTCGAGTTTTCGACGGATCTACACGTTTCGAGACCCCTAGAATACGAAAAAACCATTTTTAGCGTGACGTCTGTGCGTGTGTCTGTGTGTCTGTCTGTCTGTCTGTCTGTCTGTCTGTCTGTCTGTGTGTCTGTCTGTGTGTCTGTCTGTCTGTCTGTGCAGATTTTGTATCCACTGTAACTAAAAAACTAATCGACCGAATTTCACAAAATTTGGTAGGTAAGTCACTTGTGGCCGGGGCTAGTGCTGATTAGTTTTGGGTACGATTCGGAATAAAAGAACCCGCCTTTTTTTGCGAAATGGCCCGCAAAAGCTTGTATCCACTCTAGCTGAAAAACTAATGAACCGAATTTCACAAAATTCGGTAGATGAGTCACGTATAGGTCACTCTGGTGCTGATTAGATTTTGGTACGATTCGGAAAAAAATAACCTGCCTTTTTTTGCAAAACGGCCCGCAAAAATCTTCAAAATCTAAACTAAAGAACTTGGTATACTTAGATATATCCATTAAATGCCCGTTTAATACGTAATGTTTAACGACGAAAAGAATAAGACCAACCCCATTACACTAGGACTAGCCGTTCTCGAGATATTTTAGTTTTTCGTACTTTCCCTACGCCACCTTTGAAAATAAGCCCGGTTACCGAATGAGAACGAAATTTGAATTAAAAGTGAATTACATTTAATTGAAATAAATAGAACGTGGATATAAGTTTGCAGGGAAAGTCATGTGCTGTCCACATCAGATTTTTTCTTTTATTGCGTAGTTATTCTTTTTTTTTTTTTTTTTTTTTTTTTGTTATCGCAAAGTTATTTTTTCAATCTTATTTTTTAATCATTATGTTTACTTTCCTTATATGCATATAAAGTATAAGGAAAATATTGTAACGGAGTCGAAAATTCGAATTCGATATTTCTACGGGAGAGCATGTTCCAAACATCTCTGAACACGAATCAGGCGTTTTTGAGAAGATCTCTGTGTGTGTGTGTGTCAGTTTGTCTGTGGAGACGATAACTGACAGACGAATGGAGCGATTCGACCAAATTTGGTACAAAAATTACAATCTATGAATACTGGGAGTCTGTTGTTTTTATACGGTTTTATCGGATGTTCTGAACCCCCCACCCCTCCCCCTAAATATTCGAGTGAAATTTTGAAAAAAATCATAAAAAATTAAAACCTTTAATAAAGTTACCTAAATAGTCATTTCTTATGTAGTTCTTCATGAGAAAACGACTGACTTTAGAACGCTAGCGTGAACCGTTCTTGAGATATTGCACATTTTTCAAATAAATTTATCAAAAAATCCCATAAATTAAAGAAAAATATTAACTGCTGTTGAGAAACATGTTCACTTTTCATATGTAATATTATGCGATAAATTGGGTGACACCATTCTCGTGGATCTAGCTCATTCCATTCATGAGAAAAGATACTTTGAGTAATATTTTTGTATTTGAACGCCAATAGTCATTTTTCTGCTATAAGAATAACTTATGTCTCCATCCATAACACTTGACGATATTTTGGCGGAATGTCGGCAACTTTTTAATGTTGCCAAATTAACGAAAATCTCACAAAATGGATAAAAATGACGCTAAATCAATGAAAACGATGACTAATTGACGAAAATTCAATGTCTTGCAAACCATGTTAGTATCTACTATAAGGATAACCTATTTTTTATTTTTTACTGTAACAGCAGTAAATTCATTGCAATATATAATGAAAGTCATGTGCTGGCCACATCAGATATTTTTAAATGTAAAGTTATTTTTTTAATCGTATTATTTTAATAGTAAAGTTATCTTTTTAATCGTAATTATTTTACGTTTACTACGATTTCGGCCGATATTCAAGCAAATCGATTCCTCAGAGACCTAAACTATTATCACAAAGTTTTGATTTTGACCCCCATGCAAAAGATCGAAATTTTCTCTTTCAAATCATTCAACGTAATCCATACGATTAATAAACAAATTTTAATAAAACATGTAAACGCACATGGTTCCGGAAATATTTTTCACTTTTTTCAGTACCTTAATTTTCGAAAATAAATTTGTGGAACCAAAGAGGCCTAGTCCCGCGTGTAAAGCAAGAGGCGTGTCCAGCGTGTTTTTTCCTGTTTTGCAACTTTTCATCTTATATACTATTTATGATTTTACACCATGTATGTTTATGCAGGTAACAAAGGGATTAGTGCCTTTAGTACGATGTACTACATATATGACTTAAAAAAATTAAATTTAAGGGTGTAGTTAAGGAATCAGACTCTCCTATCCTTACTACATATATATCTTTTTCAATTCCTTAGCTTATATATAAAACACGAGGTAAAAAGGGGTATTTTATACCAATTTAGTACCTGTTTTATTTATAATCCTTTATTTATAAAGTTCTCTTTAACATCTTCCCAAGCTTGTCGTAAAGTCACTATTGATATCACATATTCACTTCAGACCATCTTATTTTCATTTTTGTTTTACAGCACTATTTCAATAAATAATCAATCTCTGGTATACATAATGCAAGTAAATTAAAATTCTGCAATTATATATATGTATATATATATATATATATGTATATATATATATTAGAACAATAAGTTTGGAATATAATAATAACCAGAAAAGTATATAAATGTATATTTCCTGCCTTTTAAACCTCGCCGATTTTTTTATTACGATATAAAAAGTATCTGATGTGGGCAGCACATGAATTTGCCTACATACTCAAATTCATTTTCTATTTATTTCTTTAATAATTTATCAAATTTTGTTTAATTGCACAAAATAACACTGAATATGCGCTGTTAATTTAATTTAACTTTCCTTCCAATACATTGTAGTGTATAGGGAAAGTATTGGAATCATGCCGAAAATCGCAACTCGAGTTTTCGACGAATCTGTTCATTTTGGGACCTCCAGAACACAAAAAAGCTATATTCACTCTTCGCAAAGAAGAAACCCTGCATTTTTTTTTCTTTGCTAAATAGCCCGAAAAAATCGACAAAATCTTAAATAATAAAAGGCAATGTCTGTGTGTCTGTCTGTCTTATACACTGTACGTTCAGCGACCGCGCGTCGGAGAGCTACGAAATCGAAATTTGGCAATCGGAGACCCGGGGAGGGGGGGGGGGGAAGGGGACACGTGAAAACCGATTTTTTTTTTTTTTTGTTATTCAATGTTTTATGCGATTTCGACCGTTTTTGCCCTTTTTTCTCTACGATCCAGACGTCGTAGAAAAAAACAAATCAGACCACCGGAAAGAGCAGTCAATTACAAGTAAAAATATATACATTTCAAATCTCAAGGACAAATTCTAATATTTTTTAAAGATTTTAAAACAAAAGTCACTTTCGGTTCAAAAAAATCAACCTTCGTTTAACTCCACGGGGTTGAAGGCGTGGTAGCCCAGTGGTTAGCGTGCGGGAATTGGACTCGACAGGCCCGGGGCAGATTCCCGCCACTGCCAAAACTGTCGCCGTGTTCACGCGGAGTACGATCACGTTAAACATGTGGGTCCGTAAGTCCATCCGAGAGGTTAGTGATAGAGGAAGGAGGGTACGGTCCCTGTGGATGCCTCCCCCACTGGGTTCCTGTCTAAATTGGGTGGCACTTCCTGGCCATCCAAACAGTTACCTTACACCTTTCTGGTAGGTCGCGCCATCTAATTTGCCACGGTCAGAATTTTCAAGGGTAGCAAACAGGCTGGTCGCCAAAGGCGAGTAATCTAAAATAAAAGACTAAGTATGCTCATGTATCAATTAAATACTGGTTTTATACTCAATTTCTGACGATGAAAAAAATAAGACCATCCCCATTGGGCTTGGTCTTATTTTTTCCTTGTTAAAATTAAGTACAAAAAAAGTTTTTAATTCATACATTTCAGCATACATAGCGTTTTATTTTAGATTTTTATTTTAGATTTTTGCAGGCCACTTCGTAAAAAAGTCAGATTCTTCTTTTTCGAATTATACCAAAATCTAATCAACACCAAGGTATGCCACAAGTGACTTAAATACGAAATTTGGTCTACTAATTTTTGAGTGAATACATTGCACAGACAAACACATGCAGACATCACGCTGAAAATGGTTATTTCGTGTTCTAGAATCCCCAAAACGTGTAGATCGGTCGAAAGCTCGAGTTGCGATTTTCGACAGGACCACAGGACTCCAATACTTCCTCTATATATTACCATGTATTGCAGGGAAAATAAAAATAACGTGCTGTGTAAGGATTATAATTTAACAGCACCTTCTTAAAATATCACAGGCTGCTCCAGAAATATTTGCTCTTTCCATCCGTTGTGTAATTATAATTTTTTTAACCGAGCCATGTATTTCTGAATGAACCTAGCGTTTCCCGATTATGGAGTTGACCCTTTTCCGGAGATGTTCTATCTATATTGAGGCTATTGTGAGTTCCGATTTAATATGAGTTTGCATTGTGATTCTAGGAAAACTCCGAGTACATTTTCTAATAAATAAATTACTTTACTAGAAGAAATAGTTCTCCCATTCTATAGGAAACCTATATGTTATATCTAGAGGTGGCGGGGAAAAACACTATAGTCAAAAAATTTCAATATATTTTACAACATATATGATTTTTAAGAAATTTATCATATTAGTTGTGGGAAAAGCACTTAAGTCGATTAGGCCTTTAAGATGATATAAAAAGAAAAATCTCAACACTTATAAAATTTTGTACAGTTAGCTAGTAGGGTAAAAAATATAATTTAAGAAAAGCTATTATTTATTTAGCTCATAAATGCATAGCAAATGCCATAAAAATTAAATTGGTATTCTGAAACCATAAAAATAAAATTAAAAAAAGTATCCCCGGAAGCATTAAAATTTTCTGTTTTCGATATTTCAAAATCCTTGTTTTTGACTTATGTGCCTTTTCCCTAGATATATGAACCCACTATTGGACGGGGCTTGCTACGGTTATTGTATTGAGACAATGCCAACCAATATAACAATCACGCCACGTGATCTAAAACTCACTCAACCAGCAGGGCTCGATCAAGCCCTGAAAGTGGCTGATCAAGCCCAGATCAAATTGGGGCCCAGGGACAGGTGTATATTCGAGGGCCACTATGCATTTCAAAGCACACAAAACATTAAATATCAAATTTGGTTGCTCAGGGCCACAGTCCTGCAGGCCCTTTTGTACATTTAAAAAACTTCAAAAATGTTAAAGGGTCTGTGGTAGGTTCCTTAATGGACGTGGACAACTAATCCCACCTTCTGGCAGTCGTTTCCGAATAATAGCCCAGATCCTTTAATACAGGTCTAATGCCTTAGAATGACTTATAGCATTTAATCTTTTACTTAATAATTCTTATGTTATTGGAAATTTGATGTGTGTTGTAAAGATTGTTTTTTATTTTGTGTGTTAACCTTTTTGATTGTGCCAATTGTGTACTCTTAAAAGGAGTATAGGTGGGGAGTGTGTGGGAAAATTGCATATATTATTTGAGTCCCATAGATTGTAATACGAAGGTAGGTGGCGCTGTACTAGCGTCAGAGTGCCTGCGCCTTAGAAAGGGGAAAGTTATGTCGAAATAAAAACAGCTTAGACATAGAGTATGTTGTTGTTGTTGAGACCCAGACCATCCGACCTACCAGAAAGATGTAAGGTAACTGTTTGGACGACCGGGAAGTGCCACCCAATTTAGACCGGAACCCAGTGGGGGAGGCATCCACAGGGACCGTACCCTCCTTCCCCTACCACCAACCTCTCGGAAGGACTTACGGACCCACATGTTTAACGAGATCGTACTCCTCATGAACACGGCGGCAGTTGTGGCAGCGTGCAAATCCAGCGCGCAGACCACCGGGCTACCGCGCCCGAAAAGTGGCAACAGCACGCGGTGTTCCCAGGTGGTCACCCACCCAAGTACTAACCGCGCCCGATGCTGCCTGACTTCGGTGATCTAACGAGAACCGGAGTATTCAGCACGGAGTATTCAGACATAGAGTATGTGTACTAATTATATCTCTCTTC
Organism: Amaurobius ferox; assembly: GCA_951213105.1. Classification (NCBI taxonomy): domain Eukaryota; kingdom Metazoa; phylum Arthropoda; class Arachnida; order Araneae; family Amaurobiidae; genus Amaurobius; species Amaurobius ferox. Next base: position 86,442,143 of record OX578153.1, read on the forward strand.
AATGGGTAATGTGGTGTCTAAAAATAAAGCAATAAAGACCTACAGGTATCATTCAATGTGTGGATTCGTGTAATAATAACGAACAGATGATGATCTAGGATAAACCACTGACCCACAAAGAAGAATCGCCGAAAATCTTCAAATGGCTTATAGCGAAGCCATTGGTGAGGACGTGGCTCCTCTCCTGACTGCACGATTCTCTCGAGCAGCTGGTTGTCTGTGTCATACGTCCTGAATCTATTTGACGCTTATATTTGTCTTCTTTGATCCACTGTTGCCAACACCGAGACATTGTCATATGACCCGACAAAAATGGTGACTGTCATGTCTCTTGGACTAACCACCTTCCATTGGGCCTAAGATGCGACCTCCCTCTAAATCCGGCTATTATTCGCAGAGTAGATCTCCAAAGCACCTTTATACACAACTTGCAGTATCAAAGCAGAAAATCTAGTTACAATTATCTATGAGTGAGAACACCGGTCGTTTTATTTTAAATGCTGCATGTTACGTCGTTCCCATGTGCGTTGCATGAGCCTTAAAATATCACTGGTGAAGACAGTCTAATCATTCGCATAATTCCTGATACATCATTTGCATGCCGAGTTTTGTGGTTGTAGCAGTATTTTTTTTAGGTGTATATATATATATATGTGTGTGTTTTTACAGCATGGTGTATTTCGAAAAATAATTTGGAAAGCTGGAAATAATATTTTGTTTCGACATTTTGATTATGGTTGGTAATTTTACTCTCAAATGGTAATTTTTTCTTTCTAGCATTGGAAGTGCAGACATTTTTCCTGGACTTCACAATTTGATATCCGAACGTGCCAAGGTCAATCCTAGAATCCTAGACATAATAAGACTAGTGGAAATCCTCAGGGAGATCGTGTTCTGCGATAGCACCCACATGGAGATCATGTTAGGCATTAGAATCCGGCCTAGAGCTCAGGCCGTTGCAGCAGTCCCCTGCTTCATGAAAATCTTTGATACTATCCCAGATCCATTCATTAAAGTTCAGGAAGTCAGAGCTTTCATGGAAGACATCGTCCGAACATTTCCTGAGAGATTAGACTATTCTATTGTGGAACGGCTGTGCGAAGAATTCGAAAAGAATTTTCCGGAAAGTACCGGCCCCCGGACACCGAGGTCACTGAAACATCTGTGCAGATTCCAGATTCGGGAATGTTTAAGAAAAGTGCACGGTCTTCCATATAAAGTGTCTTTATTGCCAATTCCGATAAGTCTGCAGAAATACATCAACCTTGAGTAGTAGTTTGATGATGGATGTAAATGCATGATTGTGTGGATAATAAAATTCTGTTGAATCGGAAAATTTTACTTTGATACACATAATTCTCACCATCCTCAAAAGCTCTTAGAAACTCCTTACTTTCACTACTGTATAAAGTACAAAATTTTCCGAAAATATTTGAATTAAGAGATTTTACGGGTATATCCTCTTTAAGACCTGCAGTACAAGAACTTCAGTCACTTTTAGCGAAGATGTCCATCTCTGTGTGTGTAAGTATGTGTAAGCTGCTTAGACACAACTAGACAAAAATAAATATACATATACCGATTTCACATTTTATATGTAGATACATAAAATGGAAAAAAAGTTACTATTTATCGCATTTAATAATTCTCTTGATTAAACCTCAGCATTTCAGTTGTTTTATTCTGCCAGATAATCTGACAGATTAAAATTTAAAGCAGACTTAAATACTTTGAAAAATTCATAATCATTCCATTTAAAATGTCCGTAAAAGCGAATAATTTTTCAAGTCGCCGCAGTAATCCGACTATCAAATTTAATACCAAGAATGGTGATGGTAGATTTGCACTACACTATGGAAGTAAGTGGTATGAAATTCTACACTATCAAATAGCGTCATGTTGGTATGTATCGCATATATGCCAACAACGTTGATTAAGATTTCAGTAGTGAAGAAGGAAAAGTTTTAACACTTTTCAGTAATAGGTTAAGAAATTAAATATATATGCTCACATAATACAAAAAAGCATTATTTAAGCATATGCATAATTATGCATTAATACAAATATTCATATTTACATATAACTTTTTATAGAATGAAAATTATTTTATATTAAAAACAAACATTTACCTTTGATAAAACAGTCTCTATAAATAACACAAGTTATTATACTATAATGGAATAAATTTGAATCTTTCACAACTTAAAAATGATGTATGATATATATATGATGTATAAAATAGCCACAATATTTTTAACGTTGAATGTACATTTGGCACTTTACCGGATGGCAGCAGGTCAAAATTAACTTATATTTCACCCAACTCTAAATTGACAGCATTCGTAATAAGCGATATTATACATATATTAAAATATATTAATAATTTTTCATCAATTTGGCCTCATTTTCATTAATGTAATGTCATTTTTGCAATTTTAATATAATAGTTTGGGCAAAACATCGCAAAGCAGAAGATAATTCGATAAATGAGTCACAAAGTTCAACAAATTTATAGCCAAGCATTACAGACCAACGGAAAAAAGAACATTTCTTATGGCAAATAACTTTTTGCGAATTGTTAGGCGTCAAAATACAAAACTATAACACAAAGTATCTTCTTTCGTGAATGCAACGAACCAGATTCACGAAAATGATGTTAAGAAATTTATGGCATAATAGGCTTCAAAATATATAAGAATACAAATTATCTTCTTTCGTGAATGGAACGAACTAGATTTATGAGAATTATTTTAAAAAATTTATCTCATAATTTTACATATGAAAAGCGAACATATTTCACATTAGTTATTGTATATATTTAATTTAATGTGATTTTATTGATACATTTTGATAAAAAATAAATGGCACAATTTATGTTATTCCTTTTCTAGTTAAAAATTACATGAGAAATTGTGATTTACTTAAAACTAACAAGGTTCTGATTTTTAATGATATTTCAATTTTTTATTCAAAAATTTCGGTATCTTCTGATCTCTTAATTGCACAAAATATCGATCCCTTTCGTTGGTGCAAGAGACCCAACAGAAACAAAGTTTAAAATAAGTACCACATTCCTTATTTCAAAATTCCTTATTTCAATTTTTCACATTCCTTATTTCAATTTTGGTATGTTCTTAACTCCTAATTGCGTCAAATATCAATCTCCTTCGTTAGTGCACTAGATACAACAGACCCAAAGTCCAAAAGAAGTACCACATTCTTTATTTCAAAATATTGTGTGTGTACCGTCAAAGATAAAATAATGTAATTTCCACAATAATAAAATGTATACCTTAATTAGAGTCTTATAAAATTACGTTTTAAAAATAAAATACAAAATTATGTCTAAATTCATAAGTATAGACGTTCTTTTAAGTAATAGTCAGTAAAATTCTTCTTTCATTACATCCCCTCCCTCATCTTTTAGTCTTTCGTAGGTCATTATTTCATTTAATCATTTTGTAATTAGTTAATGAATATAGCACTAAATGAAGATGCAATCCTACATCAAAATAAAATTATTACTTTTAAATTACCCAAGCTAAATGTCTCAACAGGCCTATTTTACTCCCATTTTTAACGCTGTACAACAAAGTTGAAAAGTGTTTATGACTTTGTTCATTCTATCTGTGTGTCTGTCCGTTAACACGATAACTGCCGTAAAAATGACTTAATCAAAATGAAATTTTAGTATGTTGTTCAAACGGTCAGTAGGACCCAGGTCCCCCACATCAAATTGTGAGACAGGGTACCAGGTAAACCCGTGAGCCCCATGTAAATTAATGAAGTGATTACCCCCCCCCCCCCCCCATATCCGACGCATTTTCAACAAATTTAACTGTAATAAAATACGTTTTGCTTTCTTCTTTTTAAAAAATATTTTTAAAAAATTTTAAATTGCATTCTCTAGTTACAAAATAGTAAAACACAGCGGTAATAACAATCACTTAAGAAACAAAAAAGTAAATGTATATTCATCACTAAAAGAATAAACCTATCCAAAATATCTTCCAATATCATTATTCGATCAACTTTCATTCCTATTGCCACTCTTTTAATAAAAGCAGGATAAGATATTTTGATTTTGTGTATCAAACGATTTTTTGTATCAAAATCTCATGCAAAGTTTCTGGTTTTTGCGATAAATGATTCTTACTTTCCTTATATACATAGTATAATGAATAAGGAAAGTATTGTAACGAAGTCGAAAATTTGAATTCGCGTTTTTAACGGGAGAGCACGTTTCAAGCATCCCTGATTACGAATCGAACATTTTTGAGGTGATGTCTGTGTGTGTGTGTTAGTGAGTCTTTGAAGACGATATCTCACGAACGAATGGAGCAATTCAAATAAAATTTGGTACAAAAATTACAATCCGTGAATAATGAAAGTCTAATGTTTTTAAACACAATCCTTAAATTTTCGAGTGAATTTTGGAAAAAATCTTCAGAAAATCAAAACCTTTAATAAAGTTACGCAAATAGATATTTCTTATGTGATTTTCCCTTAGAAAACGATTAAGATAAACTTTAGAACGCTAGCATAAACCGTTCTCGAGATATTGCATATTTTTCAAATGCATTTATCAAAAATCCCATAAATTAAAAAAAGAACATTAACTGTTGAGAAACATGTTCACTTTTCATATGTAATATCATGCGATTTTTTCATTACATTTAATTGAAATAAATAGAACGTGGATATAAGTTTGCAGGGAAAGTCATGTGCTGTCCACATCAGATTTTTTCTTTTATTGCGTAGTTATTCTTTTTTTTTTTTTTTTTTTTTTTTTGTTATCGCAAAGTTATTTTTTCAATCTTATTTTTTAATCATTATGTTTACTTTCCTTATATGCATATAAAGTATAAGGAAAATATTGTAACGGAGTCGAAAATTCGAATTCGATATTTCTACGGGAGAGCATGTTCCAAACATCTCTGAACACGAATCAGGCGTTTTTGAGAAGATCTCTGTGTGTGTGTGTGTCAGTTTGTCTGTGGAGACGATAACTGACAGACGAATGGAGCGATTCGACCAAATTTGGTACAAAAATTACAATCTATGAATACTGGGAGTCTGTTGTTTTTATACGGTTTTATCGGATGTTCTGAACCCCCCACCCCTCCCCCTAAATATTCGAGTGAAATTTTGAAAAAAATCATAAAAAATTAAAACCTTTAATAAAGTTACCTAAATAGTCATTTCTTATGTAGTTCTTCATGAGAAAACGACTGACTTTAGAACGCTAGCGTGAACCGTTCTTGAGATATTGCACATTTTTCAAATAAATTTATCAAAAAATCCCATAAATTAAAGAAAAATATTAACTGCTGTTGAGAAACATGTTCACTTTTCATATGTAATATTATGCGATAAATTGGGTGACACCATTCTCGTGGATCTAGCTCATTCCATTCATGAGAAAAGATACTTTGAGTAATATTTTTGTATTTGAACGCCAATAGTCATTTTTCTGCTATAAGAATAACTTATGTCTCCATCCATAACACTTGACGATATTTTGGCGGAATGTCGGCAACTTTTTAATGTTGCCAAATTAACGAAAATCTCACAAAATGGATAAAAATGACGCTAAATCAATGAAAACGATGACTAATTGACGAAAATTCAATGTCTTGCAAACCATGTTAGTATCTACTATAAGGATAACCTATTTTTTATTTTTTACTGTAACAGCAGTAAATTCATTGCAATATATAATGAAAGTCATGTGCTGGCCACATCAGATATTTTTAAATGTAAAGTTATTTTTTTAATCGTATTATTTTAATAGTAAAGTTATCTTTTTAATCGTAATTATTTTACGTTTACTACGATTTCGGCCGATATTCAAGCAAATCGATTCCTCAGAGACCTAAACTATTATCACAAAGTTTTGATTTTGACCCCCATGCAAAAGATCGAAATTTTCTCTTTCAAATCATTCAACGTAATCCATACGATTAATAAACAAATTTTAATAAAACATGTAAACGCACATGGTTCCGGAAATATTTTTCACTTTTTTCAGTACCTTAATTTTCGAAAATAAATTTGTGGAACCAAAGAGGCCTAGTCCCGCGTGTAAAGCAAGAGGCGTGTCCAGCGTGTTTTTTCCTGTTTTGCAACTTTTCATCTTATATACTATTTATGATTTTACACCATGTATGTTTATGCAGGTAACAAAGGGATTAGTGCCTTTAGTACGATGTACTACATATATGACTTAAAAAAATTAAATTTAAGGGTGTAGTTAAGGAATCAGACTCTCCTATCCTTACTACATATATATCTTTTTCAATTCCTTAGCTTATATATAAAACACGAGGTAAAAAGGGGTATTTTATACCAATTTAGTACCTGTTTTATTTATAATCCTTTATTTATAAAGTTCTCTTTAACATCTTCCCAAGCTTGTCGTAAAGTCACTATTGATATCACATATTCACTTCAGACCATCTTATTTTCATTTTTGTTTTACAGCACTATTTCAATAAATAATCAATCTCTGGTATACATAATGCAAGTAAATTAAAATTCTGCAATTATATATATGTATATATATATATATATATGTATATATATATATTAGAACAATAAGTTTGGAATATAATAATAACCAGAAAAGTATATAAATGTATATTTCCTGCCTTTTAAACCTCGCCGATTTTTTTATTACGATATAAAAAGTATCTGATGTGGGCAGCACATGAATTTGCCTACATACTCAAATTCATTTTCTATTTATTTCTTTAATAATTTATCAAATTTTGTTTAATTGCACAAAATAACACTGAATATGCGCTGTTAATTTAATTTAACTTTCCTTCCAATACATTGTAGTGTATAGGGAAAGTATTGGAATCATGCCGAAAATCGCAACTCGAGTTTTCGACGAATCTGTTCATTTTGGGACCTCCAGAACACAAAAAAGCTATATTCACTCTTCGCAAAGAAGAAACCCTGCATTTTTTTTTTCTTTGCTAAATAGCCCGAAAAAATCGACAAAATCTTAAATAATAAAAGGCAATGTCTGTGTGTCTGTCTGTCTTATACACTGTACGTTCAGCGACCGCGCGTCGGAGAGCTACGAAATCGAAATTTGGCAATCGGAGACCCGGGGGGGGGGGGGGGGAAGGGGACACGTGAAAACCGATTTTTTTTTTTTTTTGTTATTCAATGTTTTATGCGATTTCGACCGTTTTTGCCCTTTTTTCTCTACGATCCAGACGTCGTAGAAAAAAACAAATCAGACCACCGGAAAGAGCAGTCAATTACAAGTAAAAATATATACATTTCAAATCTCAAGGACAAATTCTAATATTTTTTAAAGATTTTAAAACAAAAGTCACTTTCGGTTCAAAAAAATCAACCTTCGTTTAACTCCACGGGGTTGAAGGCGTGGTAGCCCAGTGGTTAGCGTGCGGGAATTGGACTCGACAGGCCCGGGGCAGATTCCCGCCACTGCCAAAACTGTCGCCGTGTTCACGCGGAGTACGATCACGTTAAACATGTGGGTCCGTAAGTCCATCCGAGAGGTTAGTGATAGAGGAAGGAGGGTACGGTCCCTGTGGATGCCTCCCCCACTGGGTTCCTGTCTAAATTGGGTGGCACTTCCTGGCCATCCAAACAGTTACCTTACACCTTTCTGGTAGGTCGCGCCATCTAATTTGCCACGGTCAGAATTTTCAAGGGTAGCAAACAGGCTGGTCGCCAAAGGCGAGTAATCTAAAATAAAAGACTAAGTATGCTCATGTATCAATTAAATACTGGTTTTATACTCAATTTCTGACGATGAAAAAAATAAGACCATCCCCATTGGGCTTGGTCTTATTTTTTCCTTGTTAAAATTAAGTACAAAAAAAGTTTTTAATTCATACATTTCAGCATACATAGCGTTTTATTTTAGATTTTTATTTTAGATTTTTGCAGGCCACTTCGTAAAAAAGTCAGATTCTTCTTTTTCGAATTATACCAAAATCTAATCAACACCAAGGTATGCCACAAGTGACTTAAATACGAAATTTGGTCTACTAATTTTTGAGTGAATACATTGCACAGACAAACACATGCAGACATCACGCTGAAAATGGTTATTTCGTGTTCTAGAATCCCCAAAACGTGTAGATCGGTCGAAAGCTCGAGTTGCGATTTTCGACAGGACCACAGGACTCCAATACTTCCTCTATATATTACCATGTATTGCAGGGAAAATAAAAATAACGTGCTGTGTAAGGATTATAATTTAACAGCACCTTCTTAAAATATCACAGGCTGCTCCAGAAATATTTGCTCTTTCCATCCGTTGTGTAATTATAATTTTTTTAACCGAGCCATGTATTTCTGAATGAACCTAGCGTTTCCCGATTATGGAGTTGACCCTTTTCCGGAGATGTTCTATCTATATTGAGGCTATTGTGAGTTCCGATTTAATATGAGTTTGCATTGTGATTCTAGGAAAACTCCGAGTACATTTTCTAATAAATAAATTACTTTACTAGAAGAAATAGTTCTCCCATTCTATAGGAAACCTATATGTTATATCTAGAGGTGGCGGGGAAAAACACTATAGTCAAAAAATTTCAATATATTTTACAACATATATGATTTTTAAGAAATTTATCATATTAGTTGTGGGAAAAGCACTTAAGTCGATTAGGCCTTTAAGATGATATAAAAAGAAAAATCTCAACACTTATAAAATTTTGTACAGTTAGCTAGTAGGGTAAAAAATATAATTTAAGAAAAGCTATTATTTATTTAGCTCATAAATGCATAGCAAATGCCATAAAAATTAAATTGGTATTCTGAAACCATAAAAATAAAATTAAAAAAAGTATCCCCGGAAGCATTAAAATTTTCTGTTTTCGATATTTCAAAATCCTTGTTTTTGACTTATGTGCCTTTTCCCTAGATATATGAACCCACTATTGGACGGGGCTTGCTACGGTTATTGTATTGAGACAATGCCAACCAATATAACAATCACGCCACGTGATCTAAAACTCACTCAACCAGCAGGGCTCGATCAAGCCCTGAAAGTGGCTGATCAAGCCCAGATCAAATTGGGGCCCAGGGACAGGTGTATATTCGAGGGCCACTATGCATTTCAAAGCACACAAAACATTAAATATCAAATTTGGTTGCTCAGGGCCACAGTCCTGCAGGCCCTTTTGTACATTTAAAAAACTTCAAAAATGTTAAAGGGTCTGTGGTAGGTTCCTTAATGGACGTGGACAACTAATCCCACCTTCTGGCAGTCGTTTCCGAATAATAGCCCAGATCCTTTAATACAGGTCTAATGCCTTAGAATGACTTATAGCATTTAATCTTTTACTTAATAATTCTTATGTTATTGGAAATTTGATGTGTGTTGTAAAGATTGTTTTTTATTTTGTGTGTTAACCTTTTTGATTGTGCCAATTGTGTACTCTTAAAAGGAGTATAGGTGGGGAGTGTGTGGGAAAATTGCATATATTATTTGAGTCCCATAGATTGTAATACGAAGGTAGGTGGCGCTGTACTAGCGTCAGAGTGCCTGCGCCTTAGAAAGGGGAAAGTTATGTCGAAATAAAAACAGCTTAGACATAGAGTATGTTGTTGTTGTTGAGACCCAGACCATCCGACCTACCAGAAAGATGTAAGGTAACTGTTTGGACGACCGGGAAGTGCCACCCAATTTAGACCGGAACCCAGTGGGGGAGGCATCCACAGGGACCGTACCCTCCTTCCCCTACCACCAACCTCTCGGAAGGACTTACGGACCCACATGTTTAACGAGATCGTACTCCTCATGAACACGGCGGCAGTTGTGGCAGCGTGCAAATCCAGCGCGCAGACCACCGGGCTACCGCGCCCGAAAAGTGGCAACAGCACGCGGTGTTCCCAGGTGGTCACCCACCCAAGTACTAACCGCGCCCGATGCTGCCTGACTTCGGTGATCTAACGAGAACCGGAGTATTCAGCACGGAGTATTCAGACATAGAGTATGTGTACTAATTATATCTCTCTTCAATGGGTAATGTGGTGTCTAAAAATAAAGCAATAAAGACCTACAGGTATCATTCAATGTGTGGATTCGTGTAATAATAACGAACAGATGATGATCTAGGATAAACCACTGACCCACAAAGAAGAATCGCCGAAAATCTTCAAATGGCTTATAGCGAAGCCATTGGTGAGGACGTGGCTCCTCTCCTGACTGCACGATTCTCTCGAGCAGCTGGTTGTCTGTGTCATACGTCCTGAATCTATTTGACGCTTATATTTGTCTTCTTTGATCCACTGTTGCCAACACCGAGACATTGTCATATGACCCGACAAAAATGGTGACTGTCATGTCTCTTGGACTAACCACCTTCCATTGGGCCTAAGATGCGACCTCCCTCTAAATCCGGCTATTATTCGCAGAGTAGATCTCCAAAGCACCTTTATACACAACTTGCAGTATCAAAGCAGAAAATCTAGTTACAATTATCTATGAGTGAGAACACCGGTCGTTTTATTTTAAATGCTGCATGTTACGTCGTTCCCATGTGCGTTGCATGAGCCTTAAAATATCACTGGTGAAGACAGTCTAATCATTCGCATAATTCCTGATACATCATTTGCATGCCGAGTTTTGTGGTTGTAGCAGTATTTTTTTTAGGTGTATATATATATATATGTGTGTGTTTTTACAGCATGGTGTATTTCGAAAAATAATTTGGAAAGCTGGAAATAATATTTTGTTTCGACATTTTGATTATGGTTGGTAATTTTACTCTCAAATGGTAATTTTTTCTTTCTAGCATTGGAAGTGCAGACATTTTTCCTGGACTTCACAATTTGATATCCGAACGTGCCAAGGTCAATCCTAGAATCCTAGACATAATAAGACTAGTGGAAATCCTCAGGGAGATCGTGTTCTGCGATAGCACCCACATGGAGATCATGTTAGGCATTAGAATCCGGCCTAGAGCTCAGGCCGTTGCAGCAGTCCCCTGCTTCATGAAAATCTTTGATACTATCCCAGATCCATTCATTAAAGTTCAGGAAGTCAGAGCTTTCATGGAAGACATCGTCCGAACATTTCCTGAGAGATTAGACTATTCTATTGTGGAACGGCTGTGCGAAGAATTCGAAAAGAATTTTCCGGAAAGTACCGGCCCCCGGACACCGAGGTCACTGAAACATCTGTGCAGATTCCAGATTCGGGAATGTTTAAGAAAAGTGCACGGTCTTCCATATAAAGTGTCTTTATTGCCAATTCCGATAAGTCTGCAGAAATACATCAACCTTGAGTAGTAGTTTGATGATGGATGTAAATGCATGATTGTGTGGATAATAAAATTCTGTTGAATCGGAAAATTTTACTTTGATACACATAATTCTCACCATCCTCAAAAGCTCTTAGAAACTCCTTACTTTCACTACTGTATAAAGTACAAAATTTTCCGAAAATATTTGAATTAAGAGATTTTACGGGTATATCCTCTTTAAGACCTGCAGTACAAGAACTTCAGTCACTTTTAGCGAAGATGTCCATCTCTGTGTGTGTAAGTATGTGTAAGCTGCTTAGACACAACTAGACAAAAATAAATATACATATACCGATTTCACATTTTATATGTAGATACATAAAATGGAAAAAAAGTTACTATTTATCGCATTTAATAATTCTCTTGATTAAACCTCAGCATTTCAGTTGTTTTATTCTGCCAGATAATCTGACAGATTAAAATTTAAAGCAGACTTAAATACTTTGAAAAATTCATAATCATTCCATTTAAAATGTCCGTAAAAGCGAATAATTTTTCAAGTCGCCGCAGTAATCCGACTATCAAATTTAATACCAAGAATGGTGATGGTAGATTTGCACTACACTATGGAAGTAAGTGGTATGAAATTCTACACTATCAAATAGCGTCATGTTGGTATGTATCGCATATATGCCAACAACGTTGATTAAGATTTCAGTAGTGAAGAAGGAAAAGTTTTAACACTTTTCAGTAATAGGTTAAGAAATTAAATATATATGCTCACATAATACAAAAAAGCATTATTTAAGCATATGCATAATTATGCATTAATACAAATATTCATATTTACATATAACTTTTTATAGAATGAAAATTATTTTATATTAAAAACAAACATTTACCTTTGATAAAACAGTCTCTATAAATAACACAAGTTATTATACTATAATGGAATAAATTTGAATCTTTCACAACTTAAAAATGATGTATGATATATATATGATGTATAAAATAGCCACAATATTTTTAACGTTGAATGTACATTTGGCACTTTACCGGATGGCAGCAGGTCAAAATTAACTTATATTTCACCCAACTCTAAATTGACAGCATTCGTAATAAGCGATATTATACATATATTAAAATATATTAATAATTTTTCATCAATTTGGCCTCATTTTCATTAATGTAATGTCATTTTTGCAATTTTAATATAATAGTTTGGGCAAAACATCGCAAAGCAGAAGATAATTCGATAAATGAGTCACAAAGTTCAACAAATTTATAGCCAAGCATTACAGACCAACGGAAAAAAGAACATTTCTTATGGCAAATAACTTTTTGCGAATTGTTAGGCGTCAAAATACAAAACTATAACACAAAGTATCTTCTTTCGTGAATGCAACGAACCAGATTCACGAAAATGATGTTAAGAAATTTATGGCATAATAGGCTTCAAAATATATAAGAATACAAATTATCTTCTTTCGTGAATGGAACGAACTAGATTTATGAGAATTATTTTAAAAAATTTATCTCATAATTTTACATATGAAAAGCGAACATATTTCACATTAGTTATTGTATATATTTAATTTAATGTGATTTTATTGATACATTTTGATAAAAAATAAATGGCACAATTTATGTTATTCCTTTTCTAGTTAAAAATTACATGAGAAATTGTGATTTACTTAAAACTAACAAGGTTCTGATTTTTAATGATATTTCAATTTTTTATTCAAAAATTTCGGTATCTTCTGATCTCTTAATTGCACAAAATATCGATCCCTTTCGTTGGTGCAAGAGACCCAACAGAAACAAAGTTTAAAATAAGTACCACATTCCTTATTTCAAAATTCCTTATTTCAATTTTTCACATTCCTTATTTCAATTTTGGTATGTTCTTAACTCCTAATTGCGTCAAATATCAATCTCCTTCGTTAGTGCACTAGATACAACAGACCCAAAGTCCAAAAGAAGTACCACATTCTTTATTTCAAAATATTGTGTGTGTACCGTCAAAGATAAAATAATGTAATTTCCACAATAATAAAATGTATACCTTAATTAGAGTCTTATAAAATTACGTTTTAAAAATAAAATACAAAATTATGTCTAAATTCATAAGTATAGACGTTCTTTTAAGTAATAGTCAGTAAAATTCTTCTTTCATTACATCCCCTCCCTCATCTTTTAGTCTTTCGTAGGTCATTATTTCATTTAATCATTTTGTAATTAGTTAATGAATATAGCACTAAATGAAGATGCAATCCTACATCAAAATAAAATTATTACTTTTAAATTACCCAAGCTAAATGTCTCAACAGGCCTATTTTACTCCCATTTTTAACGCTGTACAACAAAGTTGAAAAGTGTTTATGACTTTGTTCATTCTATCTGTGTGTCTGTCCGTTAACACGATAACTGCCGTAAAAATGACTTAATCAAAATGAAATTTTAGTATGTTGTTCAAACGGTCAGTAGGACCCAGGTCCCCCACATCAAATTGTGAGACAGGGTACCAGGTAAACCCGTGAGCCCCATGTAAATTAATGAAGTGATTACCCCCCCCCCCCCCCCCCCATATCCGACGCATTTTCAACAAATTTAACTGTAATAAAATACGTTTTGCTTTCTTCTTTTTAAAAAATATTTTTAAAAAATTTTAAATTGCATTCTCTAGTTACAAAATAGTAAAACACAGCGGTAATAACAATCACTTAAGAAACAAAAAAGTAAATGTATATTCATCACTAAAAGAATAAACCTATCCAAAATATCTTCCAATATCATTATTCGATCAACTTTCATTCCTATTGCCACTCTTTTAATAAAAGCAGGATAAGATATTTTGATTTTGTGTATCAAACGATTTTTTGTATCAAAATCTCATGCAAAGTTTCTGGTTTTTGCGATAAATGATTCTTACTTTCCTTATATACATAGTATAATGAATAAGGAAAGTATTGTAACGAAGTCGAAAATTTGAATTCGCGTTTTTAACGGGAGAGCACGTTTCAAGCATCCCTGATTACGAATCGAACATTTTTGAGGTGATGTCTGTGTGTGTGTGTTAGTGAGTCTTTGAAGACGATATCTCACGAACGAATGGAGCAATTCAAATAAAATTTGGTACAAAAATTACAATCCGTGAATAATGAAAGTCTAATGTTTTTAAACACAATCCTTAAATTTTCGAGTGAATTTTGGAAAAAATCTTCAGAAAATCAAAACCTTTAATAAAGTTACGCAAATAGATATTTCTTATGTGATTTTCCCTTAGAAAACGATTAAGATAAACTTTAGAACGCTAGCATAAACCGTTCTCGAGATATTGCATATTTTTCAAATGCATTTATCAAAAATCCCATAAATTAAAAAAAGAACATTAACTGTTGAGAAACATGTTCACTTTTCATATGTAATATCATGCGATTTTTTCATTACATTTAATTGAAATAAATAGAACGTGGATATAAGTTTGCAGGGAAAGTCATGTGCTGTCCACATCAGATTTTTTCTTTTATTGCGTAGTTATTCTTTTTTTTTTTTTTTTTTTTTTTTTGTTATCGCAAAGTTATTTTTTCAATCTTATTTTTTAATCATTATGTTTACTTTCCTTATATGCATATAAAGTATAAGGAAAATATTGTAACGGAGTCGAAAATTCGAATTCGATATTTCTACGGGAGAGCATGTTCCAAACATCTCTGAACACGAATCAGGCGTTTTTGAGAAGATCTCTGTGTGTGTGTGTGTCAGTTTGTCTGTGGAGACGATAACTGACAGACGAATGGAGCGATTCGACCAAATTTGGTACAAAAATTACAATCTATGAATACTGGGAGTCTGTTGTTTTTATACGGTTTTATCGGATGTTCTGAACCCCCCACCCCTCCCCCTAAATATTCGAGTGAAATTTTGAAAAAAATCATAAAAAATTAAAACCTTTAATAAAGTTACCTAAATAGTCATTTCTTATGTAGTTCTTCATGAGAAAACGACTGACTTTAGAACGCTAGCGTGAACCGTTCTTGAGATATTGCACATTTTTCAAATAAATTTATCAAAAAATCCCATAAATTAAAGAAAAATATTAACTGCTGTTGAGAAACATGTTCACTTTTCATATGTAATATTATGCGATAAATTGGGTGACACCATTCTCGTGGATCTAGCTCATTCCATTCATGAGAAAAGATACTTTGAGTAATATTTTTGTATTTGAACGCCAATAGTCATTTTTCTGCTATAAGAATAACTTATGTCTCCATCCATAACACTTGACGATATTTTGGCGGAATGTCGGCAACTTTTTAATGTTGCCAAATTAACGAAAATCTCACAAAATGGATAAAAATGACGCTAAATCAATGAAAACGATGACTAATTGACGAAAATTCAATGTCTTGCAAACCATGTTAGTATCTACTATAAGGATAACCTATTTTTTATTTTTTACTGTAACAGCAGTAAATTCATTGCAATATATAATGAAAGTCATGTGCTGGCCACATCAGATATTTTTAAATGTAAAGTTATTTTTTTAATCGTATTATTTTAATAGTAAAGTTATCTTTTTAATCGTAATTATTTTACGTTTACTACGATTTCGGCCGATATTCAAGCAAATCGATTCCTCAGAGACCTAAACTATTATCACAAAGTTTTGATTTTGACCCCCATGCAAAAGATCGAAATTTTCTCTTTCAAATCATTCAACGTAATCCATACGATTAATAAACAAATTTTAATAAAACATGTAAACGCACATGGTTCCGGAAATATTTTTCACTTTTTTCAGTACCTTAATTTTCGAAAATAAATTTGTGGAACCAAAGAGGCCTAGTCCCGCGTGTAAAGCAAGAGGCGTGTCCAGCGTGTTTTTTCCTGTTTTGCAACTTTTCATCTTATATACTATTTATGATTTTACACCATGTATGTTTATGCAGGTAACAAAGGGATTAGTGCCTTTAGTACGATGTACTACATATATGACTTAAAAAAATTAAATTTAAGGGTGTAGTTAAGGAATCAGACTCTCCTATCCTTACTACATATATATCTTTTTCAATTCCTTAGCTTATATATAAAACACGAGGTAAAAAGGGGTATTTTATACCAATTTAGTACCTGTTTTATTTATAATCCTTTATTTATAAAGTTCTCTTTAACATCTTCCCAAGCTTGTCGTAAAGTCACTATTGATATCACATATTCACTTCAGACCATCTTATTTTCATTTTTGTTTTACAGCACTATTTCAATAAATAATCAATCTCTGGTATACATAATGCAAGTAAATTAAAATTCTGCAATTATATATATGTATATATATATATATATATGTATATATATATATTAGAACAATAAGTTTGGAATATAATAATAACCAGAAAAGTATATAAATGTATATTTCCTGCCTTTTAAACCTCGCCGATTTTTTTATTACGATATAAAAAGTATCTGATGTGGGCAGCACATGAATTTGCCTACATACTCAAATTCATTTTCTATTTATAATCCTTTATTTATAAAGTTCTCTTTAACATCTTCCCAAGCTTGTCGTAAAGTCACTATTGATATCACATATTCACTTCAGACCATCTTATTTTCATTTTTGTTTTACAGCACTATTTCAATAAATAATCAATCTCTGGTATACATAATGCAAGTAAATTAAAATTCTGCAATTATATATATGTATATATATATATATATATGTATATATATATATTAGAACAATAAGTTTGGAATATAATAATAACCAGAAAAGTATATAAATGTATATTTCCTGCCTTTTAAACCTCGCCGATTTTTTTATTACGATATAAAAAGTATCTGATGTGGGCAGCACATGAATTTGCCTACATACTCAAATTCATTTTCTATTTATTTCTTTAATAATTTATCAAATTTTGTTTAATTGCACAAAATAACACTGAATATGCGCTGTTAATTTAATTTAACTTTCCTTCCAATACATTGTAGTGTATAGGGAAAGTATTGGAATCATGCCGAAAATCGCAACTCGAGTTTTCGACGAATCTGTTCATTTTGGGACCTCCAGAACACAAAAAAGCTATATTCACTCTTCGCAAAGAAGAGAACCTGCATTTTTTTTTCTTTGCTAAATAGCCCGAAAAAATCGACAAAATCTTAAATAATAAAAGGCAATGTCTGTGTGTCTGTCTGTCTTATACACTGTACGTTCAGCGACCGCGCGTCGGAGAGCTACGAAATCGAAATTTGGCAATCGGAGACCCGGGGGGGGGGGGGGGAAGGGGACACGTGAAAACCGATTTTTTTTTTTTTTGTTATTCAATGTTTTATGCGATTTCGACCGTTTTTGCCCTTTTTTCTCTACGATCCAGACGTCGTAGAAAAAAACAAATCAGACCACCGGAAAGAGCAGTCAATTACAAGTAAAAATATATACATTTCAAATCTCAAGGACAAATTCTAATATTTTTTAAAGATTTTAAAACAAAAGTCACTTTCGGTTCAAAAAAATCAACCTTCGTTTAACTCCACGGGGTTGAAGGCGTGGTAGCCCAGTGGTTAGCGTGCGGGAATTGGACTCGACAGGCCCGGGGCAGATTCCCGCCACTGCCAAAACTGTCGCCGTGTTCACGCGGAGTACGATCACGTTAAACATGTGGGTCCGTAAGTCCATCCGAGAGGTTAGTGATAGAGGAAGGAGGGTACGGTCCCTGTGGATGCCTCCCCCACTGGGTTCCTGTCTAAATTGGGTGGCACTTCCTGGCCATCCAAACAGTTACCTTACACCTTTCTGGTAGGTCGCGCCATCTAATTTGCCACGGTCAGAATTTTCAAGGGTAGCAAACAGGCTGGTCGCCAAAGGCGAGTAATCTAAAATAAAAGACTAAGTATGCTCATGTATCAATTAAATACTGGTTTTATACTCAATTTCTGACGATGAAAAAAATAAGACCATCCCCATTGGGCTTGGTCTTATTTTTTCCTTGTTAAAATTAAGTACAAAAAAAGTTTTTAATTCATACATTTCAGCATACATAGCGTTTTATTTTAGATTTTTATTTTAGATTTTTGCAGGCCACTTCGTAAAAAAGTCAGATTCTTCTTTTTCGAATTATACCAAAATCTAATCAACACCAAGGTATGCCACAAGTGACTTAAATACGAAATTTGGTCTACTAATTTTTGAGTGAATACATTGCACAGACAAACACATGCAGACATCACGCTGAAAATGGTTATTTCGTGTTCTAGAATCCCCAAAACGTGTAGATCGGTCGAAAGCTCGAGTTGCGATTTTCGACAGGACCACAGGACTCCAATACTTCCTCTATATATTACCATGTATTGCAGGGAAAATAAAAATAACGTGCTGTGTAAGGATTATAATTTAACAGCACCTTCTTAAAATATCACAGGCTGCTCCAGAAATATTTGCTCTTTCCATCCGTTGTGTAATTATAATTTTTTTAACCGAGCCATGTATTTCTGAATGAACCTAGCGTTTCCCGATTATGGAGTTGACCCTTTTCCGGAGATGTTCTATCTATATTGAGGCTATTGTGAGTTCCGATTTAATATGAGTTTGCATTGTGATTCTAGGAAAACTCCGAGTACATTTTCTAATAAATAAATTACTTTACTAGAAGAAATAGTTCTCCCATTCTATAGGAAACCTATATGTTATATCTAGAGGTGGCGGGGAAAAACACTATAGTCAAAAAATTTCAATATATTTTACAACATATATGATTTTTAAGAAATTTATCATATTAGTTGTGGGAAAAGCACTTAAGTCGATTAGGCCTTTAAGATGATATAAAAAGAAAAATCTCAACACTTATAAAATTTTGTACAGTTAGCTAGTAGGGTAAAAAATATAATTTAAGAAAAGCTATTATTTATTTAGCTCATAAATGCATAGCAAATGCCATAAAAATTAAATTGGTATTCTGAAACCATAAAAATAAAATTAAAAAAAGTATCCCCGGAAGCATTAAAATTTTCTGTTTTCGATATTTCAAAATCCTTGTTTTTGACTTATGTGCCTTTTCCCTAGATATATGAACCCACTATTGGACGGGGCTTGCTACGGTTATTGTATTGAGACAATGCCAACCAATATAACAATCACGCCACGTGATCTAAAACTCACTCAACCAGCAGGGCTCGATCAAGCCCTGAAAGTGGCTGATCAAGCCCAGATCAAATTGGGGCCCAGGGACAGGTGTATATTCGAGGGCCACTATGCATTTCAAAGCACACAAAACATTAAATATCAAATTTGGTTGCTCAGGGCCACAGTCCTGCAGGCCCTTTTGTACATTTAAAAAACTTCAAAAATGTTAAAGGGTCTGTGGTAGGTTCCTTAATGGACGTGGACAACTAATCCCACCTTCTGGCAGTCGTTTCCGAATAATAGCCCAGATCCTTTAATACAGGTCTAATGCCTTAGAATGACTTATAGCATTTAATCTTTTACTTAATAATTCTTATGTTATTGGAAATTTGATGTGTGTTGTAAAGATTGTTTTTTATTTTGTGTGTTAACCTTTTTGATTGTGCCAATTGTGTACTCTTAAAAGGAGTATAGGTGGGGAGTGTGTGGGAAAATTGCATATATTATTTGAGTCCCATAGATTGTAATACGAAGGTAGGTGGCGCTGTACTAGCGTCAGAGTGCCTGCGCCTTAGAAAGGGGAAAGTTATGTCGAAATAAAAACAGCTTAGACATAGAGTATGTTGTTGTTGTTGAGACCCAGACCATCCGACCTACCAGAAAGATGTAAGGTAACTGTTTGGACGACCGGGAAGTGCCACCCAATTTAGACCGGAACCCAGTGGGGGAGGCATCCACAGGGACCGTACCCTCCTTCCCCTACCACCAACCTCTCGGAAGGACTTACGGACCCACATGTTTAACGAGATCGTACTCCTCATGAACACGGCGGCAGTTGTGGCAGCGTGCAAATCCAGCGCGCAGACCACCGGGCTACCGCGCCCGAAAAGTGGCAACAGCACGCGGTGTTCCCAGGTGGTCACCCACCCAAGTACTAACCGCGCCCGATGCTGCCTGACTTCGGTGATCTAACGAGAACCGGAGTATTCAGCACGGAGTATTCAGACATAGAGTATGTGTACTAATTATATCTCTCTTCAATGGGTAATGTGGTGTCTAAAAATAAAGCAATAAAGACCTACAGGTATCATTCAATGTGTGGATTCGTGTAATAATAACGAACAGATGATGATCTAGGATAAACCACTGACCCACAAAGAAGAATCGCCGAAAATCTTCAAATGGCTTATAGCGAAGCCATTGGTGAGGACGTGGCTCCTCTCCTGACTGCACGATTCTCTCGAGCAGCTGGTTGTCTGTGTCATACGTCCTGAATCTATTTGACGCTTATATTTGTCTTCTTTGATCCACTGTTGCCAACACCGAGACATTGTCATATGACCCGACAAAAATGGTGACTGTCATGTCTCTTGGACTAACCACCTTCCATTGGGCCTAAGATGCGACCTCCCTCTAAATCCGGCTATTATTCGCAGAGTAGATCTCCAAAGCACCTTTATACACAACTTGCAGTATCAAAGCAGAAAATCTAGTTACAATTATCTATGAGTGAGAACACCGGTCGTTTTATTTTAAATGCTGCATGTTACGTCGTTCCCATGTGCGTTGCATGAGCCTTAAAATATCACTGGTGAAGACAGTCTAATCATTCGCATAATTCCTGATACATCATTTGCATGCCGAGTTTTGTGGTTGTAGCAGTATTTTTTTTAGGTGTATATATATATATATGTGTGTGTTTTTACAGCATGGTGTATTTCGAAAAATAATTTGGAAAGCTGGAAATAATATTTTGTTTCGACATTTTGATTATGGTTGGTAATTTTACTCTCAAATGGTAATTTTTTCTTTCTAGCATTGGAAGTGCAGACATTTTTCCTGGACTTCACAATTTGATATCCGAACGTGCCAAGGTCAATCCTAGAATCCTAGACATAATAAGACTAGTGGAAATCCTCAGGGAGATCGTGTTCTGCGATAGCACCCACATGGAGATCATGTTAGGCATTAGAATCCGGCCTAGAGCTCAGGCCGTTGCAGCAGTCCCCTGCTTCATGAAAATCTTTGATACTATCCCAGATCCATTCATTAAAGTTCAGGAAGTCAGAGCTTTCATGGAAGACATCGTCCGAACATTTCCTGAGAGATTAGACTATTCTATTGTGGAACGGCTGTGCGAAGAATTCGAAAAGAATTTTCCGGAAAGTACCGGCCCCCGGACACCGAGGTCACTGAAACATCTGTGCAGATTCCAGATTCGGGAATGTTTAAGAAAAGTGCACGGTCTTCCATATAAAGTGTCTTTATTGCCAATTCCGATAAGTCTGCAGAAATACATCAACCTTGAGTAGTAGTTTGATGATGGATGTAAATGCATGATTGTGTGGATAATAAAATTCTGTTGAATCGGAAAATTTTACTTTGATACACATAATTCTCACCATCCTCAAAAGCTCTTAGAAACTCCTTACTTTCACTACTGTATAAAGTACAAAATTTTCCGAAAATATTTGAATTAAGAGATTTTACGGGTATATCCTCTTTAAGACCTGCAGTACAAGAACTTCAGTCACTTTTAGCGAAGATGTCCATCTCTGTGTGTGTAAGTATGTGTAAGCTGCTTAGACACAACTAGACAAAAATAAATATACATATACCGATTTCACATTTTATATGTAGATACATAAAATGGAAAAAAAGTTACTATTTATCGCATTTAATAATTCTCTTGATTAAACCTCAGCATTTCAGTTGTTTTATTCTGCCAGATAATCTGACAGATTAAAATTTAAAGCAGACTTAAATACTTTGAAAAATTCATAATCATTCCATTTAAAATGTCCGTAAAAGCGAATAATTTTTCAAGTCGCCGCAGTAATCCGACTATCAAATTTAATACCAAGAATGGTGATGGTAGATTTGCACTACACTATGGAAGTAAGTGGTATGAAATTCTACACTATCAAATAGCGTCATGTTGGTATGTATCGCATATATGCCAACAACGTTGATTAAGATTTCAGTAGTGAAGAAGGAAAAGTTTTAACACTTTTCAGTAATAGGTTAAGAAATTAAATATATATGCTCACATAATACAAAAAAGCATTATTTAAGCATATGCATAATTATGCATTAATACAAATATTCATATTTACATATAACTTTTTATAGAATGAAAATTATTTTATATTAAAAACAAACATTTACCTTTGATAAAACAGTCTCTATAAATAACACAAGTTATTATACTATAATGGAATAAATTTGAATCTTTCACAACTTAAAAATGATGTATGATATATATATGATGTATAAAATAGCCACAATATTTTTAACGTTGAATGTACATTTGGCACTTTACCGGATGGCAGCAGGTCAAAATTAACTTATATTTCACCCAACTCTAAATTGACAGCATTCGTAATAAGCGATATTATACATATATTAAAATATATTAATAATTTTTCATCAATTTGGCCTCATTTTCATTAATGTAATGTCATTTTTGCAATTTTAATATAATAGTTTGGGCAAAACATCGCAAAGCAGAAGATAATTCGATAAATGAGTCACAAAGTTCAACAAATTTATAGCCAAGCATTACAGACCAACGGAAAAAAGAACATTTCTTATGGCAAATAACTTTTTGCGAATTGTTAGGCGTCAAAATACAAAACTATAACACAAAGTATCTTCTTTCGTGAATGCAACGAACCAGATTCACGAAAATGATGTTAAGAAATTTATGGCATAATAGGCTTCAAAATATATAAGAATACAAATTATCTTCTTTCGTGAATGGAACGAACTAGATTTATGAGAATTATTTTAAAAAATTTATCTCATAATTTTACATATGAAAAGCGAACATATTTCACATTAGTTATTGTATATATTTAATTTAATGTGATTTTATTGATACATTTTGATAAAAAATAAATGGCACAATTTATGTTATTCCTTTTCTAGTTAAAAATTACATGAGAAATTGTGATTTACTTAAAACTAACAAGGTTCTGATTTTTAATGATATTTCAATTTTTTATTCAAAAATTTCGGTATCTTCTGATCTCTTAATTGCACAAAATATCGATCCCTTTCGTTGGTGCAAGAGACCCAACAGAAACAAAGTTTAAAATAAGTACCACATTCCTTATTTCAAAATTCCTTATTTCAATTTTTCACATTCCTTATTTCAATTTTGGTATGTTCTTAACTCCTAATTGCGTCAAATATCAATCTCCTTCGTTAGTGCACTAGATACAACAGACCCAAAGTCCAAAAGAAGTACCACATTCTTTATTTCAAAATATTGTGTGTGTACCGTCAAAGATAAAATAATGTAATTTCCACAATAATAAAATGTATACCTTAATTAGAGTCTTATAAAATTACGTTTTAAAAATAAAATACAAAATTATGTCTAAATTCATAAGTATAGACGTTCTTTTAAGTAATAGTCAGTAAAATTCTTCTTTCATTACATCCCCTCCCTCATCTTTTAGTCTTTCGTAGGTCATTATTTCATTTAATCATTTTGTAATTAGTTAATGAATATAGCACTAAATGAAGATGCAATCCTACATCAAAATAAAATTATTACTTTTAAATTACCCAAGCTAAATGTCTCAACAGGCCTATTTTACTCCCATTTTTAACGCTGTACAACAAAGTTGAAAAGTGTTTATGACTTTGTTCATTCTATCTGTGTGTCTGTCCGTTAACACGATAACTGCCGTAAAAATGACTTAATCAAAATGAAATTTTAGTATGTTGTTCAAACGGTCAGTAGGACCCAGGTCCCCCACATCAAATTGTGAGACAGGGTACCAGGTAAACCCGTGAGCCCCATGTAAATTAATGAAGTGATTACCCCCCCCCCCCCCCATATCCGACGCATTTTCAACAAATTTAACTGTAATAAAATACGTTTTGCTTTCTTCTTTTTAAAAAATATTTTTAAAAAATTTTAAATTGCATTCTCTAGTTACAAAATAGTAAAACACAGCGGTAATAACAATCACTTAAGAAACAAAAAAGTAAATGTATATTCATCACTAAAAGAATAAACCTATCCAAAATATCTTCCAATATCATTATTCGATCAACTTTCATTCCTATTGCCACTCTTTTAATAAAAGCAGGATAAGATATTTTGATTTTGTGTATCAAACGATTTTTTGTATCAAAATCTCATGCAAAGTTTCTGGTTTTTGCGATAAATGATTCTTACTTTCCTTATATACATAGTATAATGAATAAGGAAAGTATTGTAACGAAGTCGAAAATTTGAATTCGCGTTTTTAACGGGAGAGCACGTTTCAAGCATCCCTGATTACGAATCGAACATTTTTGAGGTGATGTCTGTGTGTGTGTGTTAGTGAGTCTTTGAAGACGATATCTCACGAACGAATGGAGCAATTCAAATAAAATTTGGTACAAAAATTACAATCCGTGAATAATGAAAGTCTAATGTTTTTAAACACAATCCTTAAATTTTCGAGTGAATTTTGGAAAAAATCTTCAGAAAATCAAAACCTTTAATAAAGTTACGCAAATAGATATTTCTTATGTGATTTTCCCTTAGAAAACGATTAAGATAAACTTTAGAACGCTAGCATAAACCGTTCTCGAGATATTGCATATTTTTCAAATGCATTTATCAAAAATCCCATAAATTAAAAAAAGAACATTAACTGTTGAGAAACATGTTCACTTTTCATATGTAATATCATGCGATAAATTGGGTGACATCATTCTCGAGGATCTTACTTGTTCCATTCATGAGAAACGATACTTTGAGTAGCACTTTTGTATTTTAACGCCAATAGTTATTTATCTGCTACAAGAAAAACCTATTTCTCCGTCTATAAAGCTTGGAGAGATTTTGGCGACTTTTTTAAATGTTGCCAAAATAACGAAAATCTCGTCAAATGGATAAAAATGACGCTAAATCAGTGAAAATAACGACTAATTGGCGAAAATTCAATATCTTGGAAAGAATAGAAGTATCTACTCTAAGAATAACCTTTTTTCTTTTTTTTTTACAGTAAAAGTAGTAAATTCATTGAATTATATAAGGAGAGACATGTGTTGCCCACATCAGATTTTTTTAAAATAGGCAATAGCAGTTTGGATCTTCTATATCGGCTGGTCTCTATTTCAGCACACCATAGAGACACCAAACAGTTAATTTCACTTAATATAAGAAGGTGTGTATTCTATAGCGGGAAATTTAAGCTGCGGACAGCGAAGGAATTTGATATCTACTTCAGGACCTGGACAAATACGACTCAGCGAATTTTTTTTTTACTCGTATTAGTTTTTTAGTTACTTTATATTGAAGTTTTTATTTTAAGTATTTTAGTTATTTAATATCAAATCTGTTCTTTAGCAATCTAAAATTTTGTCACAGAGTTTCTATTTTAACATCATCGGAAAGATCGAATAACGTTTTTTCCAATGATATTTGAACGAATCGAACCAGTAAGACAATTCCTTACGTTTATTTATTTATTTTAAATACATCGAAATGTGTATATTTTAGATTATTTGATACTTAATTATGTGTGTATATCTTCGTATTCTAACGAAACATTTTTTTAATTATTACATTATTTTAATTTTTGTGAATTTTCAAACAAACGCATAAAAATTAAAATTGCAGGTGTCGTTGATAAAGTGCATATCTATTTTTCTCTCCGGTAGACGTTTGAGTGCAAGCCCGTCAAAGCCTTGGAACTCACGGTGATGTTGTTGTTGAGACCCAGACCGTCCGACCTACCAGAAAGGTGTAAGGTAACTGTTTGGACGGCCAGGAAGTGCCGTCCAATTTAGACCGGAACCCATTGGGGGAGACATCCACAGGGACCGTACCCTCCTTCCCCTACCACCAACCTCTCGGAAGGACTTACGGACCCACATGTTTAATGTGATCGTACTCCGCATGAACACGGCGGCAGTTGTGGCAGCGTGCAAATCTAGCGCGCAAACCACGGGGATACAGCACCCGAGATGTGCCAACAGCACGCGGTGTTCCCAGGTGGTCACCCACCCAAGTACTAACCGCGTCCGATGCTGCTTGACTTCGGTGATCTAACGAGAACCGGTGTTTTCAGCACGGTTGGAGCCGTTGGCTCGAACTCACGGTGTGGTACTCTCCCAGAGAAAGGATTCCAGTTTGTTTCTTTCATTTATTTATTCTATTTTCCTGCTTTCCACGGTTGCGAAACGAAAGGAGGAAATGAGGCGGTTTGAAGGCGATATGGAAATTGAGTGGTTTTATCTGTAAATGTATGATTTAAGTATTGGAAGCTTATTTAGGGCCCGAGCAACATAATAGCAGGTAATTTATTCTAGTAGTATATAAATATCCAACCGGAGAAGAAAAATGTCCTATTTGCATCCTACGAATTTCTGATATGATTAATTTTGTAGTATGACAAGTATCTGAGACCTATCTCCCTTAATTATCTTTAATTGTATGTTCAACAATACATCTGTTGTAAAAATTTCTTCAACTATTATGAGTTATTTGATAATTTGGAAGAATCTACAACTTTTCTGTAAATTTTAATTATTTTATGTACTTCTCAGAGAACGATAAAATTATCCATAGATCCAATAACTAAAACATCTGATGTATCTAACATAAAACATTACCAGCAAATGAATATATTTTGATATCCATGAACAATAAAAAATTAGAACTTCCTTATGATGCGAATTCACTGCAAATAAATGGACACCGATTAAAATAAGTATACCTAACACCGATTAAAATGAGTATACCATGACGCCGATTAAAATAAGTGTACCTAATCACGTGGAAATTGTTTAACTCTCTTGAGAGATATTACGCTCTTTGTGAGGAAAGTAAAATTCCTAATATCTCAAAAGTAGTTTGTGATAAATCCTAAATACATTTTCAATTTATTTCCGGTTGAAAGTACTTACAAGAAAATGTTTATCCACCTAATTGATAACAAATATCATATTTAACTTTTTATAATATTTTTACACAGATAGAAAATTTTTTATATCTAGACGACGGTAAATCCCGTAAATGATGTCATTTGCTTTTCAAATTAAAAAATTCAATATTAAATAGCCATTTCTGTACATATATGGGTAACATTATTACTTTTGTGTATTTTCAGTTTTAGAAATAAATATTTGAAAAAGCCTTCTCTTGGTCTGACCTCACTGAAAATCCATAGGATTGTTATGTTTAGGCGATAAAATAATCGTACGACATTTTGTTTGATTATTTCAATTTGTTCGAGAGATATTATACTCCCAGATATTATTGAATTACTGGTTGTTTATTGGGTGTTTTGAATGACTAAATCCATCCGAGAGTTTCATACAAATTTCAAATACACAAATATTTTGCAAGAATAATTTTACAAAACTATATAAAATTCTGATAAAACGTTCATTCTAAGATCAAGATTTTAAAGCAATTAAAAATAATGTTGAATAAATTATAAGAATTAATTTACACATGCTTTAATATCAACCCCCTATGCTAAACACTATTTTAATTACAAATAATTAATTTAAGCATTTATATGAGTGATAAAATATTACCGACAAAACAAATAAATTTTCACCTCCTTATGCTGAGATCTCATCAACACAAACGGGGCAACTTTATTTTCATAGGACCTTTTCACATGAGCTTAGAAACATTCTGCTAGATTAAAGGTCTTTCAAAGGTGACCCCAGGATGATATACATTATACAACACTCTGCTGTCAGGCATCTACACAGAATGTCCTCCAGAACCGCAAAAGAGAGTCCATAGACTGAACACACTGATGTGTGAATTGTTTTGGGACAAGATCTTATCTGCATGGGAGTGGAAAAGCCCCCTCTAGACAAAGAGATGACCATGGACTCAAGCCCTTTAAAGAAAAGGGTAATACGCTATAATTGTAATCATTTAGATCCATGATGATAATTTTTCAAACATTTTCTTGTAAAATTAAAATCTTCTTTTAATCTTAATCTTTTTTCTTGTCATCAGTTTAGTACTTGTAAATTTCGGAAGCTAAATAACAAACAATTATTTTTATTGCCATGGGAACCAAAGAGGGCTTTTTGTTGGGAACTGATGCCTTGTAAAGGATCTTAGCCCTCCCTTCAAAGTCGAGCAATTTACAGGAAGTATTTATTGTTTTCTCACGCGGTTTTCGGATCCCTTGTTGATGAGATAGAATACAAGGCATCTTCTTTGTACGTTAAGGTACAGTGTCCAGAACTAACTCTTCCTTCTAGACACTGTAGTTAAGGGTAAGGGCCCCTATCTTTTTTTTTTCTTTTCACTTTTTTGCAACAAATGTGGAATCAAAGAAAAAGAACAAGTTCCCTAATGTATCCTATGTTTAATTTCAGCAACTCTTAGGTTTTTTTTTTATTGTTTTAGAAAAACTTACGTTTGTTTTCTATCTATTCTACACTTGTAATTTTATAATTTCACAAAATATGCGATATTGTATCATAAAAGAATTTTTATTATAAATTCATATGCACAAACATCAATTTTTTTTTTCTCCCTGCACTTTTACGGGCCCCAGTACCATGGTCCCAACCATCGAGGTGAGATATAAGTAGAGAGACTTACGGCAACCTTTTCTTGACCACTGAACTATGTCGCATGACTTATGCACTCCCCTACGCGCATATTTTCTCGCGCACCTCTCCTTCCATTGCAATTGCATTACGTTTTCAAAAGCGAGAAGTCCTGTCGCACGTTTGGGTTTAATTTTCAGCAAAATATGGTAATGTCCTGCGCCACATATGGATGTACTTCAAAGTTCATCAAAGGTGGAGACACTACGTTTCACAGGTAAGTCATTTTCATTCATTTTAAAACATATTTTATATAAAATAACGAGTTAATTGGCAAGTGCGACCATGACGTACTATAATAAAAGTAGATTTTCTGGCTTTGTAAATAATGTATAGCCTCGTAATAATTTTTAAAATAAAATATTTTATATATATTTCCGTACTTCCATAAACTGAACCTCTATAAATGCTTAAAATTAGAATAAAAAAAATAAAATGAACGTGAACTTTTAATAGGCCTAGTTTTCTCTCTTGGCGATATTTTTCTACGCCAAATTGGATTGTTTACTAATTCATGCTCTTTTCTCCTGACAATGTTTTTATGCCATATAAT
The DNA here is from genome assembly GCA_951213105.1 of Amaurobius ferox. NCBI lineage: Eukaryota > Metazoa > Arthropoda > Arachnida > Araneae > Amaurobiidae > Amaurobius > Amaurobius ferox. The sequence continues at coordinate 86,471,655 of OX578153.1, forward strand.
GCTATGAAATGATTAATAACGCCCAAGAAAATTTATATAAATATCACTAAGTAACTAAAGATTTCTAAAATTAAGTATCGGAATTATTATTCACTCTGTGAGAATATGTATTTAATTATAATAAAATTATAAAATGGCAATGTTATAGTTTTTTTATCTTGAACATTGAAAATATGTTAATATTTTTAAATATACATTCTTAAGTTTTAATAAATTACTTAAAAGTAAAATGATTAGTTAGGTTCGCTATACTTCAGAAATCTAATGTTTTCTACATTGTAGAATACATCAGTAGAAAACCATGTATTATACATTAAATGTAGAACACATATTTTACTTGCTCAATTTTAGTGGCTAGGAACTTTTTTAACATTTGTATTGCATTAATTTTAATTTTTAAAGGATGGCATTTTCCAAAACATTTTTAGCAAGTAAACTGGTGAAAAATTGGTCTTGCATTTCCTTTTTTGTATCTCTTTAAAAACATTTTTAAATGTGTGTAGTCTAAATTGCTTTCTGATTCTGTTAAACTTCTTTTGTTATAATTAATTGCTTCTTTATTTCATGTATGTGATGATATGATATACTTAATACATATGACCTAAATTTTATGTATGCAGATTACTAGTTATATATGAATTGGACATATAATAAAGAAAGTTTATAGCCTATTGTTTGTATTTTCTTTTATATTTATTTAATAATGTATCTATAAGGGAATCAATTGCAAAAGGAAACCAATTTAATATTAAAACCATGCGCACGGATATGCACAACCTTACAATCATAAAAATTGTCGGGGGAAAATTTTAATTTCAGTAACTGATAACACTGTGTCCAAATATCTTTAAAAACATTTTTTTTTCTTTTTTTTTTTGGGGGGGGGGGGGGGCAAGGAATATAAAGTAGCTGTTGCATAATTTGGAAATAATATTCAAGATTTTGAATAGTTATCGAGAATTGTATATTGCTCAGCTATATTTCTAAATTTGAGAACTGAAAAATATTTTAAAATGTATATTCCTGCCCAACCCGTTCGTTCTCTGCATTTGACAGGGTGTTATGAACTAATAAAGCTATTTTATTAAGAAGTTGCAAGTTAATGTCTTGCAAGCAGCATTTTGATTTATTATAATAACACTGTGTCCAAATATCTTTAAAAACATTTTTTTTTTCTTTGGGGGGGGGGGGGGGGGGTCAAGGAATATAAAGTAACTGCTGCATAATTTGGAAATAATATTCAAGATTTTGAATAGTTATCTAGAATTGTATATTGCTCAGCTATATTTCTAAATTTGAGAACTGAAAAATATTTTAAAATATATATTCCTGCCCAACCCGTTCTCTGCATTTGACAGGCTGTTATGAACTAATAAAGCTATTTTATTAAGAAGTTGCAAGTTAATGTCTTGCAAGCAGCATTTTGATTTATTATAATAACACTGTGTCCAAATGTCTTTAAAAACATCTTTTTTTCTTTTCTTTTTTTTTTTGGGGGGGGGGAGGGGGGCAAGGAATATAAAGTAGCTGTTGCATAATTTGGAAATAATATTCAAGATTTTGAATAGTTTAATTGAATTGAAAACAAGTAAAAACAAACAATAAACAACTTTTCAAATACACCCTTTTATTAGTTGTATGTAACTTAAATATATGAAGGACAACACCATACAAAATGTTTGCTCCGGTTCCCGAGTTTTTCCTTAGAATAACATTAAGTTATTCTTCAGTGCATTACTCTTAACAGTTCCTGTACGGGCTCGGATGGTAAGGTTCAAAATCCAATGAATTAATCTATACCATGAAAGATAATCATGCCAAATATGATATGATCTTTCTAGATACAACGGATCTCGAGTTATTCCCACATAATGAGTATATATCTATGGCGGGCCCAGGATGGGCTAGCCCGATAAGACTCAAAATACAAGAAATCAATATATACCGTAAAAGACAACGAAATACTAAATTTGGACCTTCTAACTAGGAAATTAAAATATATCACAAAAGACAACGACATGCCAAATTTCATGCTAGTGTGATTAATGGAACTTGATTAGTTAAAACCTAAACAATATGCATTTTGAAATGCATCAGACGTATTTAGCACTGTTTTACTCCAGTACAAAAAAATTATTTTATAGCGCCAAGCGCGGCAACAAGTCGCCAAATCTGCGAGTGTTCGACCCTAAGTCACGTGATACATGCAGTGGTCACGTTTTCAATCTCTTCTGAATAGCAATGCGCAGTCTACTTATATCTCTGGTCGAAGGTCCCAACTGACACCCCCCTTTGTGGGGGGCCCCATTATTCGTCAACTACAGGGATGCCGTTAGCAGACTATATGGCAACAAAGAATCTAGTCCCGAGGGTGGAGGCCTGTAGACACAGAATACTATATTAGTCTGTGCCTGTAGATATCCTCAGACAGGGCTCTAGTTACTACTTCTACAACCGTGATCCTCTATCTATTGGGCTGTCCAGGTGGGTGTATTGTTCAGACAGGAAAAGAGCATAAATTTCTGGTAGGGCAAGGATTTATGAAACTAATCTCATATTTATGGAACCCAGCCTGCCACACCTGAAGTTCAAGAGAATTCCTGTCATTGCTCTGGGAATTAATGTTTGCAAGCGTTAGGAGGAGCTGTGAATGCGTTCTATCTATACTACGTTTACGGTTTAACGTATTGGTATTGCTAAGATTCCTAAATGGTATGTATAGGAAAGAGCCTTGGTATTGGAGGTCACCAAGAAATGAAAAAAATAATATATCATCTTCTAAACTAAAAAATATTCTTTAATTTTAATAAAAAAAAAACTTTAGAGCATTTTTGAAAATATTTTTTATGAACCACATATATAATAGCAAGATATTATGTTTTGTTTTTACCCATATAGATATTTAATTTTTTTTTTAATACATAATATAATTTTAGAAAAGCTTTGGTAAATGTTTAAATGGAAATACAATCTTTCATAACATTCATCTTATAAGGCTTAAAATGTGAAAATGTAAAAGAGAAACAAAAAAATATCAGTTTTCAGATATATTATTAACATTTAATAAACAAAGAGGTAAATACATAAAATGTTATTAGTTGTTCGTGACGTCATTTTGCCCTTTGGGGGGGAGGAGGGGGGGGGGGCAAGCTACTCCCTGTAGATATATTGTCAAGTATGGTATTAAACAAAAGATGCTTTCAAGCCCTTTAAAGAAAAGGGTAATACGCTGTAATTGTAATCATTTAGATCCATGATGACAATTTTTCAAACATTTTCTTGTAAAATTAAAAAAAAAATGAGTTACTAAAAATGGATTCTGCTATGATTGTTCCAGGTATAGGGCTGTGTCTCGAGTGTATCCTTGTATAAATTGCAAAAAAAATGTAAAGAACTTTGCTGCCCCAACCAGGAATGGAACCCTAGATCTCCAAACTCGCTAGCCGACGCTCTACCGGTGAGTTACTGCGATGGTATTGCAAGTTCTTATCTTTGAAGTGGACTCTTCTTCTTCAACCCAGACCGTCTGACCTCCCAGAAAGGTATAACTGTTTGGACGGCCGGGAAGAGCTACCCAATTTAGACCGGAACCCAGTGGGGGAGTCATCCGCAGGGACAGTAACCTCCTTCCCCTACCACCAACCTCTCGGAAAGACTTACGGACCCACATGTTTAACGTGATCGTACTTCGCGTGAACATGGCGGCAGTTTTGGCAGTGGCTGGAATCGAACCCGGGCCGACCGAGTGCTTGAAGTGGACTCTGTAAACGTCCTTCTAAACCAGTAATTTTCAACTGGTGTGCCGGTAGAGGATCTTAGATGTACCGCAAAAATTTTTAAGGATCAAATTTTAAATTATTTTAAGACATCAAAAAATTGAAAAAAAAAAATTTCGCGGAAATTTTTTTTCCCGCTGAAAATTTTAAATAATTTTCAAAATAAGTTCAATGCACAATAAGTGTACATTTCAAAATTAAAACCTCTTTACATTTATTATAAGAGTATATTATTGTTATAATAATATATACATAATACAATAAAATATATATATACATAAATAAGAAAAAAAAGTATACTCTTCTTTTAACACTTTACAACATAGTTGAAAAGTGTTTATGACTTTGTTCATTCTGTCTGTCTGTCTGTCTGTCCACTAGCACGATAACTGCCGTAAAAATGACTTTATCAAAATGAAATTTTGGTATGTTGTTCAAACGGTCTGTGGGAATATAAATAAATAATATCACCCAATTAGTTTTGGATTGAACCCGGGTTGAAAAAATGAAATACAACTCTATGGGACCTAATTTTCAAACATTTCTTAAGCGAATTTAAAATTCGCAAATTGCTTCGCAAGTTTTAGGAAATATTCAAATTATCCCATAAAATATATAAAAATTTCAGCAAAATATATTCAGTAGTTTTTTAAATAAAAATTAAAATAATAATTACACCCTTTATATGAAGAGATCACGTGACCCACTTTAAAATAAAATATGGCATCCATCTTGTTTCAAAATCGTGATTTTTAAAGTTCTTTTTAATTCATATTTAGTGTTGTATCCGCCCTATAAACCGCTTTATTTTTGCTTAAATTCTGTGCATCTACATACTGAAACAACGCAATTACAACATATTTGAGTTTAAATGATCATACAACTTTGATTATTTCTACAACGAAGCCTAATTTTCACTTATGGAAAATGTAAACACCAAAAGAAGTAGAATGAGTTGTATCAGAATTGCTGCATTTCGTTAACGCAAAATTATGTAGCTCATGGAGTCTGCAATATAGCTGATATGAATGAAACATTGATTGATTTTACACAGAGAACCTAGACTATTTTTTGATGAAGTTTTAAGCATAGAGTATACTGAGCATGGAGATACTTGTACCTCCATGGTTTTAAATTTTTAAATAAAATAAATTATTATAGTATTGTGATGAATGAAAGGATTGGTAAAATGTTTATGAATGAAATGCTGCTTTTATATAGAGGTGATTCATATTTCGATGACGCCATTTGAATAAAGTTCATTTGTTTTTCGATGAAGTTTTCAAATATAATAAATTATTGTAGTATTATGATAACTTTAAAAATATTGCCAAGGAATGTATCGCATTTTAGAGATGTTTATATAAAATTGCATTGAAGTTGGAAAGTGTTTCACAATCAATGCTATATGCATGATTGATCGTGTTTTTTTTTTATCATCATAATTTAAGTGTGCGCCAGAGTTTAACTATAGGTTCAAGTGGGCCATGAGATAAAAAAATCTGATGTGGGCAACACATGACTTTCCTTATATAATGAAATGAATTTACTACTTTTGCAGTTAAAATAAAAGATTATTCTTATAAAAGATACTTATATTCTTTCCAAGATATTGAATTTTCTTCAATTAGTCGTCATTTTCATTGATTTAGCGTCGTTTTTATCCATTTGGCGAGATTTTCGTTAATTTGGCAACATTTGAAAATGTCGCCAAATTAGGGTTATTCCGCTAAATTCGTCGCCAAAATCTCGCCAAGCGTTATGGACGGAGAAATAAGTTATTCTTACAGCAGATAAACGACTATTGGTTAGATCCACGAGAATGATGTCACTAAATTTATCGCATGATATTACATATGAAAAGTGAACATGTTTTTTAACAGTTAGTACTTTTTTATTAATTTATGGAATTTTTTGATAAATTTATTTGAAAAATGTGCAATATCTCGAGAACGGTTCATGCTAGCGTTCTAAAGTTTATGTCAATCGTTTTCTAAGGAAAAATTACATTAGAAATGTCTATTTGCGTAACGTTACTGAAGGCTTTGATTTTTTGATGATTTTTTTAAAATTTCACTCGAAAATTTAGGGAAGTTCTGAACATTCGACTGTGTTTTAAAACAATAGGCTTCCAGTCTTCACGGATTGTGATGTTTGTATTAAATTTCATTCGAATCGCTCCATTCGTTCGTGAGATATCGTCTCCACAGACTCACTGACACACACACACACTTTCACACACATACACACACACACAGACATCACTTCAAAAATGTTTGATTCGTGATCAGAGATGCTTGAAGTTGGCGACATTCCGTCAAATTCGTCGCTAAAATCTCGCCAAGCGTTATGGAAGAAGAAATAAGTTATTCTTACAGCAGATAAATGACTATAGGTGTTCAAATACAAATGTATTACTCAAACTATCTTTCTTCATGAATGGAACGAGCTAGATCCACGAGAATGATGTCGCCAAATTTATCGCATCCTATTACACATGAAAAGTAAACATGTTTCTCAATAGGAAATATTTTCTTTTTTATTTTATATGACTTTTTGATAATTTTTTTGAAAAATGTGCAATATCTCGAGAACGGTTCATGTTAGCGTTCTAAAATTTATGTCAATCGTTTTCTAATGAAAAATTAGATAACAAATGTCTATTTGCGTAACTTTATTAGCGGTTTTGAAATTTCACTCGAAAATTTGGGGGGGGGGGGGGGGGGTCGGAACATTGGATTGCATATAAAAACAATTGGCTTCCCGTGTTTACAGATTGTGATTTTTGTACCAAATTTCGTTCAAATCGGTCCATTCTTTCGTCAGTTATCGTCTCCACAGACTCACTGACACACACACACACACACACACATACTTTCACACACATATACACACACACAGACATCACTTCAAAAATGTTTGATTCGTGATCAGAGATGCTTGAAACGTGCTCTCCCGTCGAAAACTCGAATTCGAATTTTCGACCCCGTCACAATACTTTCCTTATACATTATGTATATAAGGAAAGTAAAAAGGTTGAATAACACTACTCTAAGCTATTGGTGTTTCACTGCTAGGGGTGGGTGACTTGTCAATCATAGTTCTAAGCAGGAGAGAGCTCATTTTCGACCACACCTTCCCCCCCCCCCCCCCTCCTTTGTGAGCGCTGACCTTCGAGAAGCAATCAAGCTCTGATTTTAACTCTTTGGCGCTGACAAGCAATCTTTTGTCTCGGTTTGATAAGAGGATCTTAATAATGCTACTTACCAGGAGGGAGAGTTTTCAGTAGATAAACGTGTTTGACGAGTCACTTCGTTCGTACAAGTTAAAACAGTTTCACCAGTGCAAAAGTTTTCTCAGGTTTTGCTAGTACATTTGACTGATTTCAACGCACTTTCTTGTGTAATTTTAAAATCTAGTGTTTCTTGAACCTTCACGAGTTGAACGTTTATGTAATTTAGTGGTGAGTGCCTCCTAGCTTGGGAAAATAATTTCTTTAATTAACTAGAAGAATTTTCAAAATCTTGAACGTGCTGTGTTCCAGTTTATGCACTGTGTTTCAGTTTGGTTTCAATTCAAAGTTAGTGTCACGAGTTGGAAATTCATTTACTCCGTTGGATCCTTGTCGTTTGAATGATGAACAGAAAGTGTTCTTGTGCCAGAACAAAAGGCTTTACAGTAGTTTACGCGAAATTTCAAAAGGCTGTTCAAGATGAACTGATCAACTTTTATGAAGGCCAGTCCATGGACTGGATTTTCATTAGAAGAAATCTAGAAAGATTGCCAACAGCAATGCCGCACAAAAAACAGTTTTTGAATTTTCTACGTTTTTTGATGGACATTTTCGACTCCTACAGAATTGAAGATTCATCTCTTGTGGAGGACGTACTGCAATATGCGTCCTTTGTTACGCTTTTCTCGGCCATGCATATATTTTCTCCTAAAAACCAGCAGAGGCTATGGTTCAAACAAAGAGGCTCTTACAGGAGCCAAAACCGCCTCACATTCGAAAGAGTTGTGAATGTTATGACGGAAATGTTTCCTGTGAATATGGCGGAGGAAGATCTACGAAAGAATAGCTCCATTTACCTTTTGAGGAGAATCCCAAACGCATGGGAGAGTCACTTAGGACGAAATATGGTAAAATTTACTGATGCGTATTTTCATATTATTTGGGAAGTTGCAAAACGAGGTGACATTTATCTCCTTTCAATCCTCCTGAAGCACGGTGTACTGTATCTGAAACCTACAAAGTATCCCCAGCCAGCAACATTTCTTGAATTCACACTAATTATGTTGTGGTAAGTGTTGACAAACTTTATTTATGCTAAATTTCAAAGTACTAAATTAACTTATAATTCGTATAAATCTGACTTAATAATTAGAAATATTCTTAGAATCTTCCAAATAATATAAGAAACAATTTTAATTATTAGAAACTAATATTTTATCATATAAAACAGGTGGCTTGAATTATAATCTATAAATTCCTAAAATTATAATTCTAATAATATTTTTAATGTATCAATAATGTATTTAACATTTCGTTGAATTCACACTAATTATGTTGTGGTAAGTGTTGACAAACTTTATATATGCTAAATTTCAAAGTACTAAATTAACTTATAATTCGTATAAATCTGACTTAATAATTAGAAATATTCTTAGAATCTTCCAAATAATATAAGAAACAATTTTAATTATTAGAAACTAATATTTTATCATATAAAACAGGTGGCTTGAATTATAATCTATAAATTCCTAAAATTATAATTCTAATAATATTTTTAATGTATCAATAATGTATTTAACATTTCGTTGTTTAATTTGGAAAGGCGAATCTCGTTACTACGACAACTAATGCCAAATGGGTGTATAAATAAACTGGAACTTGTTAGAGATTTCCCCAATCTCCTCCCAAGCAGCATTTCTCTACTTATTTCCTCAGACATATGTGAGCCTCGTACCTCTCCCAATCAATATTATTAATTCTTATTCTCAATCAATATTATTAATTCTTATTCGTCTCCCTTTCGAAACATAGTTACTATATAACCCCTACAAAATAAAAAAAAATCTGATGTGGGCAGCACATGACTTTCCCTGCAGACTCAAATTCATTTTTTCTTAATTTCTTTAATAATTAAATTTAATTGCGCAAAATAACACTAAATTTGTATTTTTAATTCAATTATTGTTTTTATTTGGTAATTGGACATTTTTCCAAAAGCGGCGTGCAAAAACGCAAGTAATCTCAAATATCTTGAGAACGGTTAGTCCTAAAGTAATGGGGTTGGTCTTATTATTTTCCTCGTCAAAAATTACGTATGAAACAAGCATTTATTTGAGCATTTGTAGTCTTTTTTTTTTTTTTTTGATTTTGTAGATTTTTGCGGGCCATTTCGTAAAAAAAAAATCAGGTAATTTTTTTCCGAATGGTATCAAAATCTAATCAGCACCAGACTATCTCACGAGTAACTTATTTACCAAATTTCTCAAAATTTGGTCAATTAGTATTTTAGCTGGAGTGGTTACATGAAGTTTTTGCAGGCCATTTCGCAAAAAAGGCGGGTTCTGTTTTTCCGAATCGTACCAAAAACTAATTGGCACCAGGATCACGCCCATGTGACTTACCCGCCAAATTTTATGAAATTCGGTCTAATAGTTTTTAAGTTAGAATGGATAAATACATTGCACAGACTGGCACACACACAGACATCACGCTAAAAATAGTTTTTTCGTATTCTAAAGATCTCGATACGTGTAGATCCGTCGAAAACTCGAGTTGCGATTTTCGGCATGATTCTAATACTTTCCTTATACATTACCACGTATTGCAGGGAAAGCAAAAAAAAAATGTATTGATACCTTAAGCACTGCCTATTACAAACACTATTAATACCTTGATGGCAGTTGATTTCTTACGAAAAATTAAGTGTTAATTATTCAACAATAATAAACATACTGCTTTTAGTGATATATTCAAAAATTCATTCGAAACTTAGGCGGTATTCGATCACGGTTGAAATTAATACACTTCCAGTATTCACTGATTGTAGTAATCGTTCCAAATTGCATTCGAAACGCTCCATTCATTTGTGAGATATCGCTTACACAGTCTCACGGATCTAATGACTAATACACAGACATCACCTCAAAAACGTTCGATTCGGCTTCAGGGACGCTTGATACGTACACAATACCTATCCTATATATCAGGGATTGAAAAATCTCTTGAAATGTTAGGAGCCAGGCTAGAAAACTTAGCAGCCAAAAAAAGTATCAGCGCAATGCATTTTTTAAAAATTTTTATTGGTATTAATAAGATCATATAAAGTGGGTAAGTACAAAATTTATACCACTTTATACGCTGCATTTAAGTCCAATGACATGCCTCATAGCTTTTATTTTAAAATACCAATGGTTAATGGCTTTATTAGGGTTAAAGTTCTTTTCATGTCCATTTAAATTTATCATCAATAAATTTCGTAATCCCCCAAAGAGAGCAAATGAAGTCACGCACAAAAAATTGTATCATGGCTATTTTTCATGCATGATCATCTTAAATTTTGTCCTATGCTGCCATGCTAAAAAAATATAAAATGTCGAATGCACTTCAAAGTTTTCGCTCGAATTAAAAAAAATTCTATATAGTTCTAGATTTTTCGATAACAAATTCGGATATAAAGTTTCGCCAAAATCCATAAATATGGACATCACTCCTAAAATAGTCAAAACGTGTTCAGGGGTCCTTAAGCATATATTGGCATTAAAATCTCGAATTCGAAAATTTTCGTAAAAACAATACTTTTTCAATAGTACTGTGTTATCTAGTATGGTAACGTAAAAATATTTTCACAATTAAACGTGTTATACAATATAACACGTTTAATTGTGAAAATAATATAGAATTATTTAATATAGAAAAAGTATTGTTTTTACGAAAATTTTCGAATTCGAGATTTTAATGCCAATATACGCTTTAGGAGCCCTGAACACGTTTTGACTATTTTTGGAGTGATGTCCATATTTATGGATTTTGGCAAAATTTATATCCTAATTTGTTATCGAAAAATCTAGAACTAGATAGAATTTTTTTAAATTTTAGAGTTGCGATTTTCGACATGATTCCAAAACTTTCCCTATACATTACCATGTATTGCAGGGAAAGTAAAAATCCAGTTCCAATTATCCGTTGGTGAGCCTTTCGTTTTAAATGCTGCACGATACATCTTTCTCATTGCGTAATCCCTTAAACATAATTAGCAGTTTAATCATTTGCACCGCTAGCAGTTTAATCATTTGCATAACTCTTAAAACGACATTTGTATGCCTAGTTTTGCGGAATTTTTAATGGGTGCATATGTATTTTGCTAGAGTTTATTTTGAAATAATAATCTGGGCACTAAGTCTGGAAATAAAAATTCTTTTTCAGCATTTGATAATGATTGGTAATTTTTCTTTCTAATGGTATTTTTTATTTATAGCACAAACGTGAGGACATCAGCCAATTGCCAAGCTTTTGTCACTTTCAAATCTGAACGTTCCATGTTCAGTCCTCGAACCCTAGAAGTATTAAAAGGAATTGAAATCATTGCCGGAGCCATGTACCGCAGGTTAATCTCTCGAAATATTATTGCAGTGAAAGATCTCGAGATTTCCTGCTTCATGAAAATCTTCGATAGTATCCCTGAACCATTCATAAAAGTTCAGGAGGTCAGAGAAGCCCTAGAAGAAGTCGTCCGAAGACTTCCTGAGAAATTAAATTATTCTCTGGTGGAACCGCTGTGCAAAGAATTCGAAGAGAATTTTCCGGAAAGTGACGGCCCGCTGACACCGAGGTCGCTCAAGCATCAGAGCCGCTGCCAAATTCGGGAATATTTCAGAAAAGTGCTGGGTCTACCATATAAAGTGTATTCATTGCCAATTCCGAAGCATCTGCAGAAGTATATCAACCTTGAGTTAATTTGATATTGAATGTAAAGGCATCATTGTATGGATAATAAAATTTTGTAGAATCGGAAAATTTTACTTTGATACACATAATTCTCACCATCCTTAAAAGTTCTTAGAAACTCTTTAATTGCTTCCTCTTACTATAGTATAAAGTAATTTTATATTCGAATCAAACAATTTTTTCAGGGCGTAAATTTTCTTTAATAAGCATAGAATGTCGAAGGAAATCGCAATCATCAACTATGCATCTATCAATCTATATTAAAAATATTATACAGCTAACTAAAGCTTATATCATGCATAATGAGATTTATTTTGTTCGATACTAGTTACAAGTTTCTTGAATTAGAAAAGTATTTTTTAAATTTCCATTTCAAATAAAATATGCTTTTCGACAATATATCCAAATAAAACTTCATAAATTGTTCTTTATAAGTAAGGGGGGCGAATTATTAAGTATTTAAATATTTATTTTTCTAATTTAAAAACAAATAATCACATATTTATAATTTTTACTTTCCCTGCAATACATGGTAATGTATAGGGAAAGTATTGGAATCATGCCGAAAATCGAACCTCGAGTTTTCGACGGATCTACACGTTTCGAGACCTCTAGAATACGAAAAACTATTTTTAGCGTGACGTCTGTGTGTGTGTCTGTCTGTCTGTGCAATATATGTATCCACTCTAACTCAAAAACTATTGGACCGAATTTCATGAAATTTGGTAGGTCACTTGTGGGCAAATCTGGTGCTGATTAGTTTTGGGTACGATTCGGGATAAAAAAAAACCCGCCTTTTTTTTTGCAAAATGGCCCGCAAAAGCCTGTATCCGTTCTAGCTGAAAAACTAATGGACCGAATTTCACAAAATTCGGTAGATGATTCGCTTGTGGGTTACCCTGGCGCTGATTAGATTTTGGTACGATTCGGAAAAAACAATCTGCCTTTTTTTTTGCAAAATGGCCCGCAAAAATCATCAAAATCTAAAATAAAAACTACGTATGCTCAAATATATCCATTACATGCTTGTTTCATACTTAATTTTTAGCAAACAAAAGAATAAGACCAACCCCATTACACTAGGGCGGGCCGTTCTCGAGATATTTTAGTTTTTTCGCATTTTCTCTACTCCACCTTTGAAAATAAGTCCAGTTACCAAATGAGAACGAAAATTGAATTAAAAGTGAAATAAATTTAATTAAAATGAAGAGAACGTGGATATAAGTCTGCAGAGAAAGTCATGTGCTGCCCACATCAGATTTTTATTTTCCCTGCAATACATAGTAATGTATAGGGAAAGTATTGGAATTAAACCGAAAATCGCAACTCGAGTTTTCGACGGATCTACAAGTTTCGAGACCTCTAGAATACGAAAACCTTTTTTTAGAGTGACGTCTGTGTATGTGTTTGTCTGTCTGTGCAATGTATGTATCCACTCTAACTAAAAAAACTACTGGACCGAATTTCCTAAAATTTGGTAGATAAGTCACTGGGTGATACCCTAGTGCTGATTAGTTTTTAGTAGGATTCGTAAAATCAGAACCCGCCATTTTTTGCGGAATGGCCCGTAAATATTCCATATATCCTCTCTAGCTAAAATACTAATCAACCAAATTTCACAAAATTTGATAGATAAGTTACTTGTGGGATACTCTAGTGTTGATTAGATTTTTGTGCGATTCGGAAAAGAAAAATATGATGTGGGCAACACATGACTTTCCTTGCAGACTCAAATTCATATTTTCTTTATTCCTTTAATAATTCTTTAAATTGAGTTTAATTGCACCAAATAACACTAAATTTGCTTTTTTAATTCAATTTTTTTTTTCGTTTGGTAATTTGACATTTTCCCGAAATCGGTGTAACGAAAATGCTAGAAATCTCAAATATCTTGAAAACGGTTAGTCTAAAGTATAATGGAGTGTGTTATATTCTTTTCCTCGTCAAAAATTGCGTATAAATCAAGAACTTAATTGATGCATTTGATCATACGTAGTCATTTTTGCAATTTTGATGGTATTTCCATGAATTTGGGGCGAAATGTTGCAATGATGACGATATTTCGCTAAACGAGTCGCCCAGTTACACAAAATTATGGCCAAACGTTATAGAAAAACGGTAAGAAGACTATTTCCTATATATAAATGACTGTTTGCGAATTGTTAGGCATCAAAATACAAAACTATAGCACAAAGTATCTTCTCTCGTGAATGGAACAAACTACATTCCCGAAAATGATTTTAACAAATTTGTCGCATAATATTACATGCTAAAAGTGAAAATATTTCATAATAGTTAATCTTTATTTTATTTTTATGTCATTTTTTTATAAATTTATTTGAATAAATGCAATATCTTGAGAACGGATCATGCTATCCTTCCAAGGTTTATGACATTCGCTTTCTAATGAAAAATTACATAAGAAATTATAATTTACGTAACACGATCAAATGCTCTGATTTTTTTCAAAATTTCTTTCGAAAATTTTGGGATCTTTTTCGGAAAATTTGATTGCGTCAAATATCAATTCCCTTTGTCAGTGCAAACCCACAGTCCCAAAGAAGAATGGGAATTCTTTTTTTGGTTCTGTTGAACTTGCGAGAGGGATCCTGTGTATCCTCGAAACAACTGTATCATGCTGCATTATTGTGTTATTTGTGCTTATATACGTTTGTTCAAGTTATCCGTAATTTTAGTTTGCATATGCTATATTTAGCTACATGACCTTTGAACCGCTGCCAGACAGTGGGGTGGCTTAAAGGCATTCCCTTCTCCTGTCATCCTATTTAATTTGCATAAACCCTCCTCAAATGGAAGGGTGTTCATTTATATCATTTATATATAATTCAGTTATATCATTTTTATTTCAGACTCCAGAACTAAATAATTTTGAGTGAAAAAGATTCAGCAATTCTTATCCAACTTATTTTACAATCAATCACTTGTTTACATTCTGAATCCATTAAAATTAGGCTTCGTTGTAGAAATAATCAAAGTTTGATGGTCATTTAAACTAAAATATATTGTAATTGCGTTGGCACAGAATATAGATAGAAACAAATATAAAACAGTTTTAGAACGGATGTAACACTATAAATTTAAAAGAACTTTAAAAATCATCATTTTTAGGCTGAGGAAAAAGATGGATGCCATATTTTATTTTGAAGAGGGTCACGTGATCTCTTCGTATTATATGGGTGTAATTATTATTTTAATTTTTACTTAAAAAGCTACTGAACATATTTTTCTGAATCCTTTTTTATATACTTTATGGGATAATTTGAATTTCTCCTAAAATTTTCAAAGCAGTTTGTGAATTTTAACTTCGCTTAAAAAATGTTTGAAAAAATATGTCCCATAGGGTTCAATGTACATCATTTTTTCAACCCGGGTTCAATCCGAAACTAATTGGGTGATATTATTCATTTACATTCCCATATGTCCCACTGACCGTCTCAACAACATACTAAAATTTCATTTTGATATAGTCATTTTTACGGCAGTTATCGAACGGACGGACATACATACATACATACGGACGGACAGACAAAATGAACAAAGTCGTAAACACTTTTCAACTATGTTGGAAAGTGCTAAAAATTCTCGAAAATTGCACTTTGCTGTAATCGAAATGTAGCTGTAATAGCAGGTCAAATTACGAAAATTGAAGCATTATGCAACTTTGAATTTGTTAAATTTTTGTTTGTTCCTGCATTTTAAATAAACGAGTTGTAATATATAAAAAGAGGAAAGCTTCGTTTTAAAATATTTAAAAATACTCTACTTTGTAGCAATGAAAACGCGTCAAAAATCGCCCGTTAAAATGCAGATATATGGTTTTTCCCTATTCAAGTATACAAAAATATGCTGTGGGCAGCACATGACTTTCCTTATATAATGCAATAAATTTACTCCTTTTAGAGCCAAAAAATAATGCATAAGATCCATGATACTATGATTTTAACGCTGAATTGTGCATTTGGCAATTTTCCGACATTTCGCCAAATTCATGGCCAAAATCTCGCCAAGCATTATGGACGGAGAAATGAGTTATTCTTAAGGGTGAGCGTCAGTAAATTTTCTGCCCTATCCGCGCTTTGTTAACTTTCGCGGCACACATATTTCGACGAAATTCTGCTCAAACAGTTGCGAAATATTTTCTAAAAGATAAAATGCAATGCTTAGATTATATTAAAACTAAATTTAATTCCCCAAAAAACATAGAATATATTTTTTATTTTAATCCAAAATATTTTTGGTGCTGCCATCTGTTGTCGTAATTTAATTTATACCGATTATTTTTATTTTTTAATGAACATTTTTAAATATCTATTCCTTCTAATACAGTGTTAAATACAACAACAGATCATATATAATAATGCTACAATCACGGAAAGGTAATTTATCATTCTATAAATTTGATAAGGGATCTGAATGTACATCACTGAGTACTGCAGTTTTGTCTTCAAGTTCCTTTGTCTTCAAGTCCAAGTTCAATTACGTTTTCGTGATTATGGCATTATATATGATCTGTTGTTGTATTTAATAGCGTATTAGAAGGAATAGACATTTAAAAATGTTCATTAAAAAATAAAAATAGTCGGTATGAATTAAATTGCGACAACAGATGACAGCACCAAAAATATTTTAAATTAAAATAAAACATATATTCTATGTTTTATTGGGTATTAAATTTAGTTTTAATATAATCTAAGCATAGCATTTTATCTATAAGAAAATATTTCGCAACAGTTTGAGCAGAATTTCGGCGAAATATGTGTGCCGCGAAAGTTAACAAAGCGCAGATAGGGCAGAAAATTTACTGACGCTCACCCTTAAAACAGTTAAATGGCTATTGAAGTTCAAATACAAAAGTATTACCCAAAGTATATTTTCTTATGAATTGAACGAGCTAGATCCACGAGAATGATGTCATCGAATTTACTGCATGATATTATTACATATGAAAAGTGAAAATATTTTATAATAGTTAATATATTGTTTTTGTTTTTTATGTGATTTTTTGATACATTTATTTGAAATTTGATACATTTATTTTAAAATTTATGTCAATCGTTTTCTAAGGAAAACTTACATAAGAAATTATTATTTGCGTAACTTTATTAAAGATTTGGATTTTTTGATGATTTTTTTTCAAAATTTCACTCGAAAATTTTTGGAGGGGGGGGGGGGGGGTCTGGACATTTGACTGAGTTTACAAATAATAAGTTTCCAGTATTTATGGGTTGTAATTTCTATTCGAATCGCTCTATTCTTTCGTGAGATATAGTCTTCACAGACTCACTGACACACACACACATCATCTCAAAATCATTTGATTCGTGTTCAGGGATGCTTGAGCCAGTCGAAAATTCGAATTCGAATTTTCGATCCCGTCACAATACTTTCCTTATATATTATGCTTAACGTGACCATTTTTTCCCCCTCAAAACGGGACATCTATTAATTTTTAGGTAATAGTATGTGTATTCAAGAAAACGCATATTTCTTCATAGTTTCTATTTATTAATGAAGAAACGCAATGAAAAAACAAGAATGAACGAGTAAAAATAAATAATTTATGTGCTCTTATATTTTTCTGAAGAACAAATTTGCTTCAGTATATTTGGCGTTGATTTTAAATACGAATCAAATTCTTGGCACGATTTCTGACAATTTACTTTCATAAGTAACATGGCTTTGAGAACTGCGACTTTCAATTGTGTTTTTTCGCTCGTCCATAACTTATTCATAAGGGAAAAGACTACGGGTACATTAGTGTCGGGCAGACTTAAAATATATTCAATAATTATAACGCAAGTTCGTATGTTTCAAATTATTGGTGTGAAAGTATTTGAGCTATTCCACCCAACGATTTTCGGTTGAAATATTCCCAGTGTTCCATTCTGTCCCTTTTCGTGGTGTAATGTATTTGGAAATAAGCGAATACTCATCAAATACTTCTGTGTCTTGTTTAGAATTAATAAATCCTTTTGCAAACAATTCATCCATTATACTTTGAATTTCTTCCCACCTAGGTATTTTTGTTAAATTCGCCCATTCAAATATTTTTAATTCTTCAAAGAACACGATCCACTGCTCCAAATATTCTTTGCTTATTTTATAGAACTCAGCAGCTGTAGTTTTCATATATTCTTCATTAATACCACTGCAGCCAGTTTCTTGCAATTTCGCCATTAAATTACGAAAGGAGCTGGGAAAAAACAGAGGACTTTGTTTCAAGGCCAAATTATCTTTAAGCTAATAACTAGCAGAAGACATGGCTCGGAAAGATGAGGGTCACGTGGTTTGCCGACCAGAGATCTTGTGGACATTCTGTGAGTGTGACGTCACGCTCTCTCAATCTATTACTTCTGGAGCTACTTGCGAAAAGGTGGAGAATCTTTAAACTAGATAAACCTGTTTGATAAGCCGATTTCTTCAGACGACAGATAAAATATTTTCAGAAGGTGATTCAAGTGCGGAAGCACAAGGTATCTCCGACTTTGCTAGCTCATTTCTAGAACCTACACATACTTTTTCGTGTATGGTTAGAATTCAGTATTTCTGGAACCTTGATGAACTAAGTGTGTATTATAGTGTTGAGTGATTCCTAACTTGGGAAAATAATTCTCTTAATTAATCAAGAAAATTTTAGGAACCTGTATTTCCTGTCCCTAACCACGTGTCGTGTTGCAGTTTGGATTCAATTCGGCGTTAGTTGGAACTTCATTTACAAATTCCATCTTTGTCATTTGAATGAGGAACAGAGGATATTCTTCTGCCTTGAAAGAGGGCTTTAGGCTTGTCTATAAAGACATACAAGAGCAGGTTCTAAAGGACATCCAAGATGAACTAATCAAGTCTTATGGCTGTCAGTCTATGGACTGGAACTGGATTAAGAGAAATCTGGAAAAATTGCCTACAACAAGAGTATATTCGAGAAATAATATGTTTTGGAATTTCTTCAGTTTGGTGATGGACATTTTCGACTCTTACAAAATTGGGGATTCGGCTTTCGTGGACGACGTACTGCAATGTGCCGCCTTTGCTACATTTTTCAGGGATATAACCATTTTTCCTCCTGAAAAGGAGCTGAGGCTGTGGTTCCACCAAAGAGGTATTAGGTACAGGAACAAAAACCTTATGTTCGAAAGAGTTGACGATATTATGAGAATGTTTCCCATGAACATGGCGGAAGAAGATATAAGGAATAGCTCCATAAACTTTCTGAGGAGAATTCCATACGCATGGAGCAGTCATTTAGTAAGAAACCGCAAAAGATATACTGATTGTTATTTGCATATACTTTGGGAACTTGCATCACGAGGATAGAAACATTTACTTATGATTCTTCTTAAACACGGAGTTTTATACTTGAGACCTACAGAATACCCTCTGAAATTTTTTGACTGCATTCCAATTATGTTGCGGTAAGTATTGACAAATATTATATGTTTAATTTCAAGTTTCATAGTACCACATTAATTCATATTACGTGTAAATCTAATTTTACGATTAGAAATATTGCTAACATCTCCTACACGACGTAAAAAACAATTTTAATCATTAGAAACTAAGGTACAGATTTGATATAAAGAATTTGGTTTTTTCCGTTTTTTTTTCCCCCCGGGAGCGATAAGTCGCCAAAAGTGGAGCAAAAATAAATTGCACTTGGCACGAAGGTTCCTTGTTTCTTTTTCAGCTCGGAGGTTAAAGCATTTCTGAATGCCAGGCACTCCAAGTGTTACGATATTCTCGACCTTGCCTTGTTTTTCTAAGTATGTGTTTCTCTGGCAACCCCTTTTAGCTTCAAACATTTTATTCATACTTTACAACATAGTTGAAAAGTGTTTATGACTTTGTTCATTTTGTCTGTCTCTCCATTAGCACGATAACTGCCGTACAAATGCCTTTATCAAAATGAAATTTTAGTATGTTGTTCAGTCTGTGGGACCTATGGGAATATAAATGAATAATACCACCCAATTAGTTTTCGATTGAACCCGGGTTGAAGAAATGAAATACATTGAACCCTATGGGACCAAATTTTTTAAACATTTTTTAAGCAGATTTAAAATTCACAAATTGCTTCGAAAGTTTTATGAAATATTCAAATTATCCCATAAAATATATAAAAAAAAAGTTCAGCAAAATATATTCAGTAGTTTTTCATATAAAAATTAATATAATAATTACACCCTTTATATGGAGAGATCACGTGGCCATTATATGAAGAGATCGCGTGAACCACTTCTAAAATAGGCATCCATCTTGTGTCAAAATCGGCCGGATTGGAAATATATATATATATATATATATATAAGTAGCATCTACAGAGGTTCTATAGAATTCCATCATCTATTCAAATTTATATCTTTTTACTTTCCTTATACACATAATGTATAAGGAAAGTATTGTGACGGGGTCGAAAATTCGGATTCGAGTTTTCGACGGGAGAGCACGTTTCAAGCATCCCTGATCACGAATCAAACATTTTTGAAGTGATGTCTGTGTGTGTGTGAGTCTGTGCAGACGATAACTGACGAACGAATGGACCTATTCAAACAAAATTTGGTACAAATATCACAATTCGTAAACACTGGAAGCCTATTGTTTTTTATACGCAATCGAATGTTCAGAACCCCCCTAAATTTTCGAGAGAAATTTCGAAAAAATCGTCAAAAAATTAAAACCGCTGAAAGTTAAGCAAATAGATATTTCTTATGTAATTTTTCATTAGAAAACGATTGACATAAATTTTAGAACGCTAACGTGAACCGTTCTCGAGATATTGTACATTTTTCAAAAAAGTTATCAATATATAAAATAAAAAAAAATATTTCCTATTAAGAAACGTGTTCACTTTTCATATGTAATATCATGCGATAAATTTGGTGACATCATCCTCGTGGAACTAGCTCGTTCTATTCATGAAAAAAAATACTTTGAGTAATACTTTTGTATTTGAACGCCATTAGTTATTTATCTGCTGTAAGAATAACTTAGTTCTCCGTCCATAAAACTTGGCGACGAATTTGGCGGAATGTCGCCAACTTCGCGAGATTTTTAATTGTTCCCAAATTAGCAAAAATCCCGCCAAATTGATAAAAATGACGCTAAATCAATGAAAATGAAGACTAATTGAAGAAAATTCAATATCTTGGAAAGAATATAAGTATTTACTATAAGAATAACATTTTTTTTAACTGTAGAAGTAGTAAATTCATTGCATTATATAAGGAAAGTCATGTGTTGCCCACATCAGATTTTTTTCATTCTATTTTTGATATTTTGGGGTTCCGAAATTTACCATTCCTTTCAAGCACATGCTTAGATTGTAGGCATCATTCTTATAAACTGGTAATTTAATTCCCATGCGTTGTTGCTTTTATCATCTTTTAGTATAAAATCAAGTTGAATTTTAATTCTCTGTTATCACAGTTTTTTCTTTATTAGCTATAATATTTCAAATTCTCTGACGGATATCATTCAACCTCTTAATGTATTGAATTAGGGTATGCCATATATCACTTTACTTATATACATAATGTATAAGGTAGTAATGTATAAAGTATATTGACGGGGTCGAAAATTCGAATTCGAATTTTCGACGGGAGAGCACGTTTCAATCATCCCTGATCACGAATCAAACATTTTTGAAGTGATGTCTGTGTGTGTGACAGTGAGTCTGTGGAGACGATAACTGACGAACAAATGAACCGATTCGAATGAAATTTGGTACAAAAATCACAATTCGTAAACACTGGAAGTCTGTTGTTTTTATACGCAATCGAATGTTTAGAACCCACTTAAATTTTCGAGTGAATTTTGAAAAAATCGTCAAAAAATCAAAACCGCTAATAAAGTTACGTAAATAGATATTTCTTATGTAATTTTTCATTAGAAAACGATTGACATAAATTTAAGAACGCTAACATGAACTGTTCTCGAGATATTGCACATTTTTCAAAAAAATTATCAAATGTCATATAAAATAAAGAAAATCTATTTCCTATTGAGAAACATGTTCGACGGGAGAGCACGTTTCAATCATCCCTGATCACGAATCAAACATTTTTGAAGTGATGTCTGTGTGTGTGACAGTGAGTCTGTGGAGACGATAACTGACGAACAAATGAACCGATTCGAATGAAATTTGGTACAAAAATCACAATTCGTAAACACTGGAAGTCTGTTGTTTTTATACGCAATCGAATGTTTAGAACCCACTTAAATTTTCGAGTGAATTTTGAAAAAATCGTCAAAAAATCAAAACCGCTAATAAAGTTACGTAAATAGATATTTCTTATGTAATTTTTCATTAGAAAACGATTGACATAAATTTAAGAACGCTAACATGAACTGTTCTCGAGATATTGCACATTTTTCAAAAAAATTATCAAATGTCATATAAAATAAAGAAAATCTATTTCCTATTGAGAAACATGTTCACTTTTCATATGTAATACCATGCGATAAATTGGGTGACATCATTCTCATGGATCTAGCTCGTTCCATTCATAAAAATAGATACTTTGAGTAATACTTTTGTATTTGAACGCCAATAGTCATTTATGTGCTGTAAGAATAACTTATTTCTTCGTCCATAACGCTTGGCGAGATTTTAGCGACAAATTTTGTAGAATGTCGCCAACTTGGCGACCTTTTCAAATGTTGCTAAATTAACGAAAAACTCGCCAAATGGATCAAAATGACGCTAAATCAATGAAAATGACGACTCATTGACGAAAATTCAATATCTTGGAAAGAATATTAAGTAACTACTATAAAAATAATCTATTTTTTTGTACTGTAAAAGTAGTAAATTCATTGCATTATATAAGGAAAGTCATGTGCTGCCCCACATCAGATTTTTTTTATATATATTATAGTTTAAGGAATATTTAATGTCAAAGTCAAAGACAAAATACTTGAGCTGCGAGTTCATGTCCTGGATAGACTAACAATTGCAAGACCACGAATTTTTACAGGTAGGGTACCTACATGGGTGAATTTTTGCAGGACCTTCTGCAGGAATGTTTTTCCTTTTTTTAATTTTGATGTAGATTTTGAGATATTTTACTTTTTATACATTTCTGAAGAGAACATTTTCTTTCGTATCGGCAAGTCTAGCGATTTCTCTGTCTCGTACCGTGAGAACTATAGCATTCAAAAATACTGAACTTGGTATTTTTATAGAGAAATAATAGAGTAATACGATAAAATAAACCGTTAATCGATTTAAACTATAGTTTGGTATAAAATAGCCTCCGAAGCGAGCTCAGGATCAATGAATTCAGTTTTTAGATTCCCTGGGCTAAGAAAAATCTCTGCATTTACCTCCTGCGGAAATAGGCAGGGATTGAAAAGAGATTTTTGAAAGTAGAATTCTTAGGAAAGATGGATATGAAGCAAACACTGCGAGCGTAGCGAGTAGGAGGGGAAGCCTCCCGAAGGGGGTTGCGGAGAGAGCAAGGGATAGAGCCCCCTAGAATAAGTACCACAGTACTAGGGGTAGATATATTTTCATTTTATTTTCATTATATTCTTTTGATATTACTTTATAATACTTTGCATCCTCATTTCAATAATTAGTCACAAGCTGGTGTAACAGAATATTTTATATTCATGTTTGATTTTTTTGTGTTTTTGATCCACTTTGTCTTTTCTTCTACGTCGGGCCATTTACATTATTTCTGTAATACATTTTACAGTTGTGTAAACAGAAACGTAGAATCAGCTTTAATGAAATATGTATGGCCCTTGATAACGTACATGGTTTCAGAAATGCTTTTCATATTCATTTTACTCCTTTTATATTCACTAGATTCCATTTATTCAATTTCCAAACTTCTTGCCTAGCTCATCGTGCTACACTTGGCTTCTGATTTGCAGATTTTTTACCTTTACCTTCAGTTTACAAACAATTTTCTTTGGTATTTCTCGGGTATATATATATTACAAGTAATCATAAAAATCTTCAATTACATATATATATATATATATATATGACACGACATTTGCATGCAGAATTTCGCGTCTGTTGCTCAAATTTTTATGGTTGCATATAATTTTTACAACGGAGCGTATTTTGAAAGAATATTTTGAGCACTAAATCTGGAAATAATATTTTATTTTCAGCATTTTGATAATGATTGGTAATTTTTCTGTCTAATTGTAATTTATTTTCTAGCAAAAGAGATAGAATCCCAGCAAATTACCTTTTTGGATTAGAAAGTTCCCAGTTCAGTCCTAGAATCCTAGAAGTATTAAGAGAAGTGAGAGTCATCGCTGAGGTTCTGTACTGCAGGAAAATGAACTATCCAGCTTCACCTGTTACTGCAGTCGCTTGCTTCAGGAAAATCTATGACAGTATCCCTGAACCATTCATAGAAGTTCAAGAGGCCAGAGAAGCCCTATAGAAGAGCTCGTTCGAAGGATGCCTGAGAAATTAGACTGTTCTATGGTGGAACTGATGTGCGAAGAATTCGAAAAGATTTTCCCGGAAAGTACCGGTCCGCGCGCACCGAGGTCATTGAAACATCTATGCCGATGGCAAATTAGGGAATGTTTAAGAAAAGTTGCCGGTCTTCCATATAAAGTATCTTTATTGCCAATTCCGATATGTCTGCAGAAGTATATCAACCTTGAGTTATATGGATAGTTTGATATTGAATGTAAAGCTATGATTGTGTGGATAATAAAATTTTATAGAATCGGAAAAGCGATGGTTTTATTTTGAAGCATGTAATTCTCACCATCCTTAAAAGTTTTTAGAAACTTCTTAATTGTTACTTTCCTTATATACATAATGTATAAGGAAAGTACTGTGACGGCGTCGAAAATTCGAATTCGAGTTTTCGACGGGAGAGCACGTTTCAAGCATCCCTGATCACGTATCGAACATTTTGAAGTGTTGTCTGTGTGTGTATTAGTCAGTCTGTGGAGACGATATCTGACGAATGAATGGAGCGATTCGAATGAAATTTCGTACAAAAATCACAATCCGTGAATACTAGACGTCTATTGTTTTTAAACGTTATCGAATGTTCAGAATATCTCTAAATTTTAGAGTAAAATTTTGAAAAAATCATCAAAAAATTAAAAGCTTTAATAAAGTTACGCAAATTAACATTTCTTATGTAATTTTCCCGTAGTAAACGATTGACATAAACTTTAGAACGCTAGCATGAACCGTTCTCGAGATATTCCACATTTTTTAAATAAATTTATCAAAAAATCCCATAAATTAAAAAAAATATATTAACTGTTGAGAAAACTTTTCACTTTTCATATGTTATATCATGCTGTAAATTGGGTGACATCATTCTGGTGGATCTAGCTCGTTCCATTCATGAGAAAAAAGATACTTTGAGTAATACTTTTGTATTTGAACACCTATTGTCATTTATCTGCTATAAGAATAATTTATTTCTCCGTTTATAACGCTTGACGATGAATTTGGCGGAATGTCGCCAACTTGGTGACTTTTTTAAATGCTACCAAATTCACGAAAATCTTGCCAAATGGATAAAAATGACGCTAAATCAATGAAAATGATGACTAAAAGATGAACATTCAATATCTTGGAAAGAATATAAGTATCTACTATAAGAAAAACCTAATTTTTTACTGTAAAAGCAGTAGATTCATTGCATTATATAAGGAAAGTCAAGTGTTGCCCACATCAGATTTTTTTTCTCATGCTACTCTATAGAGAAAGTAATTTCCATACAATATTCGAGCTCCAGATTTTTCGGTTACGCCCGTTTTAAGACCTCCAGCACGCATTTCGGCCACTTTTAGTGTAGATGTCCGTGTGTATGTGCGTATGTATGTGTAGGCGGTATGGACCGGGGCCGGCGGGATTTCTTCTTCTTATCGGGCCTAGATGCAGGTTTCGTGACGTCACAACTTACATCCCATCCACGGCGTTTACACTTTGCTCCAGTTCTTAAGTAAAAATGATTTAATTGGATAAACATAACGAAAACAAATTATATATATAAAGAAGGAATATAAATAAGATTGTAAAGTAAAAAAATACTGAATATTTCCGTAGTTACGAGGTTTTTTTTCCTTTCTTCTAAAAGATTCAATGCCAGGTTTTAACCTTTTGAATTTTATTTTTTCATAAAATTCATTTACTTGAGAAATCTGGTTTCTGTTCTTAAATAACCTAATGCACAGAAACACATTATGACCTCTTATATATATACAATAATGCTTTTGGGCAGAGTTAATTAAATTTCTAATTACATAGTTCTCCTAAAACATTTTTGTAATAAGGTCTTCCAAAAGTTTTAACTGTCAGATTACATACTTAATAGTAATAATACTTAATAATTAATATACTATTAATAATTGTTTAATACTATTAATTAATATAATATTAATACTTATTTAATAGTAATATACATACATACTTAATAATATATATATATATATATATATATATATATATATATATATATAAATAAAAATTGAAGGATTTTAATCGAAAATTATGCATAAACTACTGTATGTACAAAAAAACCCATCTCTAACATATCTGTTACAAATGAGTAACTATAAGCCAAGACTAAGGATAAAGATAGAAAGTAACATATCACTACAATGGAAAGGGGGATGAGAAGAATAATAGGATTCAAAATTAACAATTAAAAGTATATAAGTAAATAAAAATAAAACTCGATATATATATATATATATATATATATATATATAATTAATAATAATACATATAATTAATATATATAATTAATAATATATTTAATATATATAATATAATAATATATATAATTAATTAATAATAATAATATATATATATATACTTAATAATAATATGCATACGTAATAATAATATGCATACATACTTAATAATAATATACATACATAATAATACAGACATTAGATTTATATTTTAACCGTCAATAAGTGATCACGCCCATTATGAACGACTATTCCGGAAGTTATATTTGTAATTGACAGCAGGGTTGTGATATAAAAATATTTATTTTTTGTTATTGTGCACTTTCAGATTAAATTGAAATCCCTGTTTTGGTTAAATGAAATGTAGAGATTAGCGTGAATGACAGGAAAAGACAGTAGTCTCAAATAGTAATAATTTTAAAAAAACTAAAAAATCGCTTTCGGGTTATATGCTTTTTTACGACAGAAATAATTTAATAAATTTGAATAAATCGATTAAATATCAAATATAATACTGTATTACAATGACAAACTATTTTACCAAACTTATTTTAATAGCTTAAATCTTGCCTGTTTTTTTTTTTTTCAACGAAAATAATTTTAGACGTTACTTATTGACAGACGATTTTCACCTGTGATGTGAAGTTTTGAAAATTCTACTTTTAACACTTTAAGGTTGCTGAGTGTTGTCATCTGCATTTTAATGAAACAATAATAAGCTAAATAATCCACGAAAAGTTTTCGGAGCCAATATGAATTTCAGTTTTTCCAAAAAAAAAATTATGAAAATCAGATTTTTTTTTTTTTTTTTTTTTTTTTTGTGTAATTAAAAAAAAAAAAAAAAAAAAAAAAAAAAAACCAATGATTTGTGTATTTCATATTTAATACACATGTGCATAAAATAAATAAAACCAATGGTTTCCAGTCTCCTTGGAGGTCAGATGATTGAAAGTATAAAGTTGCATTATTCATTAATTGATAGTACTGTAGCAATAACATTCTCAATTTTAATCTTGCCTTTTGCTACGACAATATGACAATTGCCCATAGACCATTTACAAATTGCAGGTCAATGATTCCTTTTTGACCCACTAATAAAAAATCAAAACACGTACATGAAATTTTCTGCACATTTACTTTTTTAATTACTTACACCAATATGACAATTGCCCATAGACCATTTACAAATTGCAGGTCAATGATTCCTTTTTGACCCACTAATAAAAAATCAAAACACGTACATGAAATTTTCTGCACATTTACTTTTTTAATTACTTACACCAATATGACAATTGCCCATAGACCATTTACAAATTTCAGGTCAATGATTCCTTTTTGACTCACTAATAAAAAATCAAAACATGTACATGAAATTTTCTGCACATTTACTTTTTTAATTACTTACACCAAAATATTTGAGGGTGTATAAACCATGAATTTTGGGGGGGGGGGGGGGTACCAAAAATTTTAGAGGGGTGCAACAACAATCCGCAAAAATGTCTAACTCTACACTTTACATATATAAATCGAACAATTGTTTATATTGACAACAACAAACCTTACTAAGAAAAATTTCATTATGCTAATGCATAAATAAAAAAACATGTATTTGCATTCTACTTATTCAATTAAGGTATGTTCATTTATACCTCTGAAAAGTTAAAAATGATAAAATTTTCATTTTCTACTTCATTTTGTATTTCCAAATTTACAGCTTTTGTATTCTGAAATTGTTTCTCTGAATTTACATTCATTGTTCAGCGATTTCCATCAGCTTCTTACGTAGCAAAAATACTCGTTCAACGGACGAATTTGACGTTGGATTTGAAAAAATTACACTACCTAAAATCTTGACATCCATGAATCTAGTTCTAGATCACTTCTAATCATGTTCTAGATTTTAAAAATACACTTAAAAGAACCCTTTCGGTGATACGTTCGTTAGACCTATACTGCATGTGCATCACTTTAAGTATCTTAAAAAAAGTGGAGAAATTGATTACATTTTCCCTTAAATATTAGAAATTAACAACACCATGCATTATTATTATTACCTAGATAATAAAAATATTAACGATATAGCTAATCTTATTAGGATACATCTGTATCTTTGTCAATATTTACACGATCATACTTTCAAACACATGCTGTAAGTTGCAAATTGTGGGATGTACATTATGACGTCACGAGCTACAGCAGCGCCGCAGGCATAGGCCCGATAAGGAGCAGAACTAATCCCGCCGGCCCCGTATGGACGCGGGTGCACAAGAATGAATACACATAGGACCTCTTTCACATTTTATATTATGTAGACACGTAAAAGGAAAAAAAGCAACTATTTATGATATTTAGCAATTCTCATGATTAGAGTTTGAATTTTAGGATAATACATAATTTATAAAATAAATTGATAATTAGCGCTACACTATGAATTGATCTTGGGTAATATACCGTTTTATATTAAAGGACCTATATAAATTAAATTGAAAATACATCTGATTTTCTGTTGGTTTCATTATCATGGTGGAATGTCTGTAACAAATTTTGTGAAAGTTTGACAGATATGTATGTATGGTACTTTTTTACATTTATGCGATCGTCTGTCTATCTGCCATCATGTCCTGACTTGAAAAATATATAAATACTCAACATGTGGATCGTAAACTTCGACATCATAACAGAGATGAGAAGAAGACAATGAATAATTTGCTAAATGTTCAAGATGTAGAGCAGATTTCAAATATTTTTGAGAATATGTCAGTGGGTATTCAGTAAGGTGATTTAAATGAAATAGAAAGGCCATATTTATATTTTGAAAAAATTTTCAGAAATTATTATTTGAAATAAATTCTGTAAAAAGAAAAAGTATTCGATGATTAAGAAAAAATCAAGTGCCTAACTGAAAATTACGAAAAATGGGAGAAGACAATGAGAGAATAAAAGCAAAATTAAATTTTTTTGAAGCACAGAGTGGCAATTTAAAGAATGATGGAGAGAAAATTCAAAGTGAAATTGCAAAAGTCCTTTCAAAATATTTCACATCAAGCCAGATACTACGAATTTTGAATAACGACAATAGAACAAACACAGTAGAAAATTGAAGATATAGCTAAAGCCTTAGTTCTCGGGAGCATGTCATCGAAATCATATTACCATCTTAGAGAACAAATTAAAATTAATTTGCCAAGCATTGGCATTTTAAAATCATGGACGAAACATTGTAAATGTTCTTCAGGAATTTTAACCCAAGTAGTGGAAATGATGAAAGAACAGGGCAAGACACTAACAGAACTGCCGAAATTTACGGGGAATATATTTTCCTAAATTTAAAATTCCTGGCTGATTTTCTAACCATCCTCTTGCTACTGATTTCAAATCTGAACATAAAATATTTCAGCTTGTGTCTAAGCTTCCTATGCCAATAAATACAAATGTGGAAAATGACAAAGACCAAACCTAACTGCGACTTTTTTTTAAATTAGAAGAAAAAGACGTTGCAGTCAGCATCACTGCAGATATTGAACATGAACATGACATTCAGTTCAATCCTGATGTAAAGAAGCCTTACGGTTTTTTTTGGGGTTGTTTGTTTGTAGGATATTTAGCATATCGTTACAAGAAGGCACAGTTAGGAACTTATTCATATCTAGTGGAATCAACATCCGGAAATAACAAGAAATGGATTGAATTTTTATCAGATCTTTTCACATGATAACTGGATAGAAACAGTCGCCAAATTAGAAGACATTTTTTTTTAAATTCCACGGATATTTTATTTCTAATTCAAAAAATATTTTAGAGAACCTCCAGCTTAAAAAGAAAGAACAATTTTCTGAAATAGCTCCTGGTGCTGTAAAACCATATACCAGAACCATAACCTTCTTTCGAATAAGGCACATAAATGAAAAGATGAAAAGAAAAGCTAAATTAATTTTGGGTCATTCAGTAAAGTAAAAGAAATAAGCGATGGAGAGAAAGCTTTAAATTTTAAGGTTTACCCATAACCTAGTGTCAGTGCCTTGGCAGTGAGTTCAAGCCTCCGTACCAAAGGTATATTGACGGGCTGCGTGTGTTAGGTTTTCATGGTTTTCCTAACATGTAACATAAATGTGACGCAGCTTCCCTTAAAAAGTCTTCCATGAAAGCAATCCTCCTTTATAGAATGTCCTTTTTTAAAATTATTCTTCCCTCCCTTAGGGGAATATCCGTAACTCATCAATTTGTTACTGACCTTTGTAACACCAGAATTAGCTAAAAGATCGTGATATCAAACCTAGTAAAGTCACTAAAGAGGTGTTGGGAGATATACCCCCCCCCCCACACACACACAGGAACGTATCGAAACCTACTCATTTGGTTATCGTCCTCCCCCCCCCCCCTAATTTATTCTTTATTTTTACCCTAATATTAATCTCTTTACTTTTTTAATTAAAAAAAAAATTATCATGAAGTACTCATATTCAAAAATTGTCTATCGTTATATGATATTCTCTGTTAATTTAAATCCCTTAATATTAATCCCTTTACTTTTTTAATTAAAAAAAAATTATCATGAAGTACTCATATTCAAAAATTGTCTATCGTTATATGATATTCTCTGCTAATTTAATTTCTTGAATATTTTATTTTTTTTTACCATAATAAAATAATGCTAATACCTAATTAAAGAAAACTCATGCCGTGCTATTTTTATATCGTACGCCATATGATTTCTACATTTGTTCGAATTCGGATGAGAAGTCTTTAAATAATTGGATTTCGTACACATATCAATTTCATTATGAAAAAAAAAATAAGCATTTTTCTGCCTGAAATTTTTAAGGACATCACATGTTTATTTATTCCTATAATTCTGAAAACTATTTTTGAACTACATTCAGCAAGTCATTCACTGTCTTCTCATTTATTTTATCATGTCGAAGTCTACAAGTCTTCATTTTAAACATTTACAAGTGTACATTTTAAAGCAGTTCGATAAAAATGGAAAGGCTCCTTTGGCTTATTATTCTAGTCTCAGATATTGCTTGTATTTTAGCTAAAGCCTCCGATATATTTTACTATGCACCTATTAAAGTAAAGTTAATAACAATTTTAAAATACAGAAAATATTTTAACATAGTTTAAACAGCTCAATTGCTACTGTCATTGTTAGAGATGCTTAAAAACATATCTAATGGTACAGTCTTAAACAAAATTTACCATAACTAGTTTTATTTAATATTATGCTTTTATATAGGAATAATGAAATCTAATTTATCATTTTACTCTGTAGAGATTTCAATACACTATATGATGCACCTTTAAATTAAGGGTGAGCGTCAGTAAATCTTCTGCCCTATCCGCGCATTGTTAACTTTCGCGGCACACATTTTTCGCGGAAAATTCTGCTCAAACAGCTGCGAAATATTTTCTGAAAGATAAAATGAAATACTTAGATTATATTAAAACTATATTTAATACCCAATAAAACATAGAAAATATTTTTTATTTTAATTCAAAATATTTTTGGTGCTGCTATCTGTTGTCGAATTTAATTCATCCCGACTATTTTATTTTTAATGAACATTTTTAAATGTCTATTCCTTCTAATACGCTATTAAATACAACAGATCATATATAATAATGCCACAATCACGAAAACGTAATTGAACTTGGACTTGAAGACAAAGGAACTTGAAGATAAAACTGCAGTCCTCAGTGATGTACATTCAGATCCTTTATCAAATTTATAGAATGAGAAATTACCTTTCCGTGATTGTGGCATTACTATATATGATCTGTTGTTGTATTTAACACTGTATTAGAAGGAATAGATATTTAAAAATGCTAATTAAAAAATAAAAATAATCGGTATGAATTAAATTACGACAACAGCACCAAAAATATTTTGGATTGAAATAAAAAATATATTCTATGTTTTATTGGGTATTAAATTTAGTTTTAATATAATCTAAGCATTGCATTTTATCTTTCAGAAAATATTTTGCAACTGTTTGAGCAGAATTTCGACGAAAAATGTGTGCCGCGAAAGTTAACAAAGCGCGGATAGGGCAAAAGATTTACTGACGCTCACCCTTAAGATAATTGAAGCAGTATTCAATGAATTTCTGATGACAGCTACGGACTACGGACCTGTCTTTGGGACCAGTGACGTCTGTCGCGAAGGGATGGGGGAATTCCAGTTCGCGTACAATCGCTCCTGTTCGCGTACAATCTTCGGCCAACCTTTCCTTTGATACAAGCCATGCTTTTAAGATGGCTAAACAAAGAAAAAGCAACCTCTAGTGTAACCAGGGTTCTAGGGGGAGGGGGGGGGGGATCTTTTCAGTAGATAAACTTGTTTGACAAGTCGCATCTTTCCGATTATAGATAAAATAGGATTTCCACATAGTTTGCATTTTTCGAAACCTGCGTATCTTGAACCTTGACGTGTTGAATGTTTCTTAGATTTGAAGAATAATTTGAATCAAATAAGGAAATTTTGAACATATGTCTTTCTTGCACGTGGCCACCTGATGGTGTTGTTGAGACCCACACCGTCCGACCTACCAGAAAGGTGTAAGGTAACTGTGTGGACGGCCTGGAAATGCCACCCAATTTAGACGGAAACCCAGTGGAAGCTGCATCCACAGGGACCGTACTCTCCTTCCTCTACCACCAACCTCTCGGGACAGCTTACGAACCCACATATTTAACGTATCCGTAATCAGCGTGAACATGTGGACAGTTTGTGCAGAGCCGAGATCGAACGCTTCTCGTCCGACTGCAATCCACGAGGGCTAACCACTGGGCTGCTCTTCATCAGTGGCGAAGTCACTGATGAAGAACATGATAATGTCCGAAAGCGCTTTGGCTATGTGATTTTGAACTTCATAATAAGGATATTTTAATAAATGACTTTTTGACCCCTTATTTGGTTGTCTTTGATTTTAAAGTTCATTGGTTGACGTGTTTACCACGCTGTTTAAGGAGACTTATCTCCCAGTTTTTGTGAAGTTCCGCTAAATAACGTTTTAGTTAGAGTGGATACATGCATATCCCAGATAGACACATATAATAAACACACACACGCGTCAATCCAAAAATAAGTTTTTGGTGTTTCAGAGTGCATGAAACGTGCAGATCCGCCGAAAATTCGAGTTCCTGTTTCCGACACGATTCCACTAATTTCTCTACACGTTACCATGTATCGTAGGGAAAGTAATAATAACGCAATTTTTATTTGCATATGTTATATTTAGTTACATAACATTTGAATCGGGGTCAAAAAGGGGGACGGGTAAAATGTAATCCCTCTTTCTGTCACTCTATTTAATTTACGTAAAACGTCCACAAATGGGAAGATGTTAAACGAAAGGCTTTACCTGCGCATCTGGTGTTCCGCAAATGAAAAGAACTTGGCACCCTCTGCAATTTGCATGTGCTGATGTTGGACTGCATCACTGTCAGGACAGTCACAGCTTTTCAACTCATTTAACTGAAATAGAAAGAAAGCAGTGACAGATTTACTATGAAACTAATTGTTTATTATAAAGCTGTTGGCCGAAGCATAAACAGAAACTTCGTATCTCTATACTGGTCATCATTTTCAGAAATAATTTCACGTAAAATATCGTTGTCGATAATCAGTTTGCCAATTTTTTCATTACAAATTTGCCTCATATGGATTCAAAAATAAAATCATGACATCAACGGCGTAATTGTGGGGTCATAACTCCCCCGAGTGAGATAAAATATTATATTAGTTCACTTTAGTACCCATACTGGATATCGAAATCCAGTTCTGTAACCCCCCTCCCCCCTGCCATTTGCTCATGTCCCTTTTTCCCTTTTGAGACCCTTGCTGTACCAATGCATGCCATGTTCACATTTCAATACATCTTAAATTTTAAAAAGAATATTTAACTTGGACAATTAAAAAATATGTATTCACTTGGCAAGAGACGAATATATATATATATATATATATATATATATATATATATATATATATATATATATCACTATTATCGAAGGAGATGACTTTGGTAGATGTAAACCACAATCCTAGAAACAAAAAAAAAAGGAACGTATTGAACTCCCCTTGTGATCAAAATACGAAACTCAAATTTAATTCCAACTACGCTATAACGTCAATAAAATATTTTAAGTAGCCATTGTACATTAGTACTGTATTTTGAATATCAAAAAATGCTATCACATCATATACAGGGTGTCCCAAAAAGATTGAAACGCGCTTTAATTCTTTACCTGTTGAAGATAAGTGGGCAATGTAAATTGCAAAAATGTTGATAGTAAGGTAGATAAGATGACGTTAATGAAATAGGCCTCCCATTAATTTTCAAAAAGTTACACTTTTTTAAATTTTTATACGACCCCTTTAGACAAATTTGGTCAATCAGAAAATTTTTATTTTTAATGCAGCAAGATCATTAAAAAATAAACCGCATACATTGACTAGCAAATTCTGCAATGTATATATGCGAAAGATGGGAAAGATACATATCGATTTTTCCTTAAAAAAACACGTATATATATTTTAATGAAAATTAATATTTTATTTTCCGATTAATTATAAATATCCAAAGAAGATAAATTTCGATATATCCTACTAAAATGAGAGATTAAATGATTGTAAATGTCTAAATTAGCCGTTTTTAATGCAGAAATAATGAAAATGTCCATACTGCTAAGCATACGAGTATTTTGGTTTGGAAAAGTAAGGACAAAATTCTCCCTGTGATGTCACGTGATCATGCTCCATGGAACTTGCAGTTGAGAAGAAACACTTTATGCAGTCTGTCGAAAGAAAACCAGTTTTCGATATGAGTATAATACTGGGGGGTGGGGGGGGGGGGGTAGGTATGTTCCAAATCCAAAGAGCTAGAATCAACTTGATTGCTCCTCAGATCTTGATGTTCCTCGAAGGTACATGCCACAGAATACTATATTCAGAAAGTTCGCTCCCATAGGACCCTATGGCAACATTTTTAACATGGGATGTCCCATAGACACTAGAGCTAGTGAGTTGGACCAACTGAACTACGATGTAAACAAAATATGTCTGCCAGATTTGGCGCGATATAGCTCGCTTGGCGATTTTTTTTTTAAAACGGAAGGGGAACAAAATGTTGAGGACTGTACTTTTATAATTTTTGAAACTATAGAAATGATCAGGATTTAAAAATACATTAATCTGCAACATAAATATATTCATAAGTTTAAGTAAATTTAAATAAACATAGTTATATATTTAATTCAAATAATCATAAAATGGATTAAAAAATAGACGCATTGTCTCACTATAAAACATAATGCACAAAAAATTACAAGCTAACATACTAATGGAGCGATAACATACTACAATGGAGCGATTCGAATGAAATTTGGTACAAAAATCACAATCTGTAAATACTGGAAGCCTATTGCTTTAAAACACAATCGAATGTTCAGAACCTCCCTAAATTTTCGAGTGAAATTTTGAAAAAATCAAAACATTTAATAAAGTTACACAAATAGACATTTCTTATGTAAGTTTTCCTTAGAAAACGATTGCCATGAACTTTAGAACGCTAGCATGAACCGTTCTCGAGATATTGCACATTTTTCACATAAATTAATCAAAAAATCCCATAAATTAAAAATATATATATATTAACTGTTAAACATGTTCACTTTTCATATGTAATATCATGAGATAAATATGGTGACATCATTCCTGTGGATATAACTCGTTCCATTCACGAGAAAAAATACTTTTGTATTTGAACGCCAATAGTCATTTATCTGCTGTAAGAATAACTTATTTCTCCGTCCATAACGCTTTGCAGGATTTTGGCGATGAATTTAGCGGAATGTCGCCAACTTGGCGACATTTTTAATGTTGCCAAATTAACGAAAATCTCGCCAAATGGATAAAAATGACGACTAATTGAAGAAAATTCAATATCTCGTAAAGAATATAAGTATCTATTATAAGAATAACAATTTTTTTTAACTGTAAAAGTAGTAAATTCATTGTATTATATAAGGAAAGTCATGTACTGCCCACATCAGATTTGACTAATATTAGTCTGTGGTTTGTATAATATTAGTCTGTGGTACGTGCGTTCCCATAGATAAACCCGTTTGACACGTCGATTCATTCCTTCGTTCAGGCAGCAGTAAAAAATAATCTTCTAAAAATGCTTTAAGACTAATACAAAAGTCACAGATTTTGCTAGTACATTTGTAGAATTTTCAACATAATTTCTTGTGTGTTTTTAGAATTCAGTGTTGTTGTTTTAATTTAGCGAGCTAAGTATTTAGATATTATAGTATTGAGCGTTTCCTTGCGTTGAAAAATAATTTTTTTAAATAACTAAAGGAATTTTGAAAATCCGTTGTGTCCTGTTGTTTTCCAGTTTGGATTCAATTCAACGTTAGTAAAACCAGCTGATTTACTCTTTGTAACTTAAATGATGAACAGTGCGTATTCTTCTGCCATGGCGGTAAAACTTTAAGGCGGTGTCTATAAAGAGATACAAGAACAAATGCAAAATAATCTCCAAGATGAACCAGCCAAGTTTCATGACGATCAGTCTATAAACTGGGAGAAAGTTACCGGTAGTTTGATGTTGAATGTAAAGGTATGATTGTGTGGATAATAAAATTTTATAGAATCGGAAAAACAATAGTTTTATTTTGATACACAATTCTCACGGTCCTTAAAAGTCCTTAGAAACTCATTCATTGCTTTCTCATGCTACTGTATAAAGTAATCTCTCAACAATATTCTAATCAGAGATTTTGCGAATTAGCCAGTTTCAAGACCTCCAGCACACATTTCGGCCACTTTTAGTGAATACGCCCGTCTGTATGTGCAGGCGGTGTGGATACACAGGAATGAATACACATAAGACTGTTTTCACATTTTATATTATGTAGATACGTAAAACGAAAAATGTAACTATTTATCATATTTAGTAATTCTCAAGGTTAGAGCTCAAATTATTCGAATTTTACGATTTTCACAGTATGATATTTTATGAAGAAATATTTTAAAAACAGGAACACTGATAATAATATATAATTTATGAAGTAAATTGATAATTTATATGTACAATAATCTTGGGGAGAATACCTTTTTATATTAAAGGAGCTATATAAATGAAACTGAAAACACATCTTCGCTTATTGATTTTAAACGCAGCCGAATATTCAGATTCCCCTCTGCAAATTTCTAATGAAACTCTCATTTCTTACGTAATTTTTTATTAGAAAACGATTGACACAAACATTAAAATGCTAGTATGAATCGTTCTCGAGATATTGCACATTTTTCAAATAAATTTATCAAAAAATCGCATCAAATTAAAAATCAAATTACTATGGTACTATATGTTCATTTTTCATACATAATATTATGCGATAAATTTGTAAACATCATTGTCGTGGATCTAGCTCGTTCCATTCACGAGAAAAAATGGTTTGATTAATAGTTTTGCATTTGGTGTATTTGGACGCCAATAGTCACTACTATAAGAATAACCTATTTCTTCATCGATAACACTTGGCGATAAATTCGGCAGAATATCGCCAACCTGGCAACTGTTTGAAATAATGCCAAATTGATAAAACTGTCGCCAATCTAATAAAAATAACACCAAATCAATGAAAATGATGACAATTGATGACAATTCACTATCTTGGAATAAACATAAGAATCGACTATAAGAATAACTCACTCTATATTCGTAAAGCTTGGCGGAAATTTTGGCGCGATGTCGCCGACTTGGCGACATTTTTAAATGTAGCCAAAGAGACAAAAACGTCATCAAAATGATAAATGACGGGCATATCTTCTTGTATAAAAGATATTCACTTCTCTCCATTTGTCTATAACACTTGGCGAATCATATGGCGAACTTGGGAATAATCTAGCGAAATATCGCCAATTTGGCAATATTTCACCCAGACTGACGAATATTCCATCAAAATTGCAAAACTGACCCCAAGTTTATAAAAATAATGCCTTTTTGGTGAATTAATTATTAAAATATTTAATATATTAACTATATTGCTTATTGTTGATGCTATCAATCTTGACGATGTTTCGTCCCAGATTGACAAAAATATTTTCAAAATTGCAAAAATGATGCTAAATTAATGAAAATGATGCCTAATTGATGAATGAATTATTAAAATATTTTAATATATGGTCTATATCGCCTATGGAAGATGTTATCAATATTGATAATTGTTTATTTAGAGTTTGAAATATAAGTTAATTAGTTACTTCGAAACAATGTTACATGTTATCATCCTACATGTGGGTCCGAAAGTCCTTCCGAGAGGTTGGTGGTAGGGGAAGGAGGGTACGGTCCCTGTGGATATCTCCCCCACTGGTTTCCGGTCTAAATTGGGTGGCACTTCCCGACCGTCCAAACAGTTACCTTACACCTTTCTGGTAGGTCTGACGGTCTGGGTTTCAACAACAACAACATGTTATCATCCTGAATAATAATGGGAATAGTAATGCAGAATAATCAAAATGTACAGTTCAACGTTAAAAACACAGTACCGTGGATTTTACACATCATTTTTTCTCTGTGAAAGATGTATATACAATGCATTATATAAAGAAAGTCATATGCTGCGTACATCAGATTTTTTATTCAATGTATTTGAACCATTAAAAAAGTAAAGAGTATCCAGTATAAAAAGACTTCAGTTGAATCAATCACATATTGCTTTCCTAGTACATATAGATAGGGTAAGGATATGTACGATTTTGCTTTTTACTTTCCTTATATATACATAATGTATAAGGAAAATATTGTGACTGGGTCGAAAATTCAAATTCGAGTTTTCGACGGGAGAGCCCGTTTCAAGCATCCTTGATCACGAATCGAACATTTTTGAGGTGATGTCTCTGTGTGTGTGTGTCAGTGAGTCTGTAGAGACGACATCTCACGAACGAATGGAGCGATTCGAATGAAATTTGGTACAAAAATAGCAATCTGTAAATACTGGAAGCCTAATACTTTAAAACACAATCGAATGTTCAGAACCTCCCTAAATTTTCGAGTGAAATTTTGAAAGAATCAAAAAATCGAAATCTTTAATAAAGTTACTCAAATAGACATTTCTTGTGTAATTTTTCCTTAGAAAACGATTGCCATGGACTTTAGAACGCTAGCATGAACCGTTCTCGAAATATTGCACATTTTTCAAATAAATTTAGCAAAAAATTCCATAAATTAACTGTTAAACATGTTCACTTTTCATATGTAATATCATGCGATAAATATGGTGACATAATTCCTGTGGATATAACTCGTTCCATTCACGAGAAAAAATACTTTGAGCGATACTTTTGTATTTGAACGCCAATCAATTCATTATCTGCTGTAAGAATAACTTATTTCTCCGCCCATAACGCTTGGCAGGATTTTGGCGATGAATTTAGTGGAATGTCGCCAACTTGGCGACATTTTTAATGTTGCCAAATTAACGAAAATCTCACCAAATGGATAAAAATGACGACTAATTGAAGATAATCTAATATCTCGGAAAGAATATAAGTATCTATTATAAGAATAACATTTTTTTTAACTGTAAAAGTAGTAAATTCATTGCATTATATAAGGAAAGTCATGTACTGCCCACATCAGATTTATTTAAATTTATTTTTTTGGTGAATATATACATATTCTTCTCGATCTCGCCAAATAGATAAAAATGACGCTAAATCAATAAAAATGACGACTAATTGAACAAAATTCAATATCTTGGAAAGAATATAAGTATCTATTATAAGAATAACCTATTTTATTTTACTGTAAAATTAGTAAATTCATTGCATTATATAAGGAAAGTCATGTGCTGCCCACATCAGATTTTTTTATTTTGGAAATTTAAGGGCAAAATCGTCACGTGTCCATATTCCATAGGTTTAGTATACTGTCATACCGCCACGAGAAAGTCTCTGAACAGGGTTGCCGCAAGTAGACGAGTCGAAGAAAGGAGGGAGAAAGGTTTAAAATCGACTGCAATATTTGGCAAATCAAGCACAGGGGGGTGCCAATCCTCTGCCACGAACTCTATCTGTGACGTCAGTTGGAGTTGGAGTTTACTTGCAGCACGCGGCACAAGATGGCGCGCGGGGTTATTTTATTTTTTGTTTGAAACAAGTGTATTTTTAAAGTGTTTATTGGTTTCGAAGACTTCTTACAAGTTCAACTAGAATTTTAATCAAATATTTGCATCTTAAATTCCAGGCAATGCTAGATTTTTTTATGTGAATAATTAAGTGTTCTTTTCGTAATATAATGTATATTTTAGAGTCGTGTTTCCCAACCTCAGATACATGCAAAAATTTCAGTATTGAAGAATAGAA
Source organism: Amaurobius ferox (assembly GCA_951213105.1). Classification (NCBI taxonomy): domain Eukaryota; kingdom Metazoa; phylum Arthropoda; class Arachnida; order Araneae; family Amaurobiidae; genus Amaurobius; species Amaurobius ferox. Next base: position 86,512,483 of record OX578153.1, read on the forward strand.
CTCATTTAAATTCGTTTATTAAACCAAAGATATTTTTTATTAAGAAATTAATGACTAAAAGTACATTTATATTTTCAAAATTTATTTATATTCCTTTTTTTAATGTTGAATAATGCAAATTTTAATCAAAAATTTTCTTTTAAAGTAGTCAACATTGTAAAATTTATATTAATTTGGGAAAATGTACTTCTTTCTTGAAACATGAATTTAGTTCATGAAGTTCCATTATATAGGATTTTTAAATCTTAAAAGGCGAAAGTACAGTATACTTTTTATTCATTTCATTTTACAGCAAGTTATTTGTATCTTTATATATTTTCTAATGATGTTCTTGTAATTTTTGTAAAATCTCGCACATTTTATATTAATTAAATTTTATTACATTACATTTTATTAGTTAAATTTTATTGCATTACATTTTATTAATTAAATTTTATTACATTAAAAAAATGGGGGAAGGGGGGAGTACGATTTAAGAAAATAAACAGGCGCGGGTTTTCAAGGGGATAAAGGTTGGGAACCGCTGTTTTAAATCAGATTGCAAGTTGTGTACATGTATGTGCATGCAAATTGTGAACAAAATTCATATAAATTATAGAAGCATCACTTAAATCGTTTACTAGTTAGACATAAGTACATCCCTCCCCCCCCCCCTAAAAATACATAAAACTCTTAGTGTTAGCGTTTTAATTATTGTTTTGATTTAATCTCGTACATTTTATATTAATTAAATTTTATTACATTGCATTTTATTAATTAAATTTTATTACATTCAAAAAATGGAGGGAGGGAGGTACGATTTAAGAAAATAAACAGCTTGCCCGTATATTTTTCATCATGAATCAATATACTAAAATACATTTAATTTATTATTCTGAAAGTATATCATAGTGTGTGTGTTAAACGATTATTTTCCATATTTTTATATGTTTACATTGAATTTCGATTTGATATAAATTATCTTTTTGATCTAAAAAAAACTAATAAAATCAAGTGTTTAGCAATAAGTTCTTCACTATAAAAGCATCACTTAAATCGTTTGATAGTTAGGCATAAGTACATCCCCCCCCCCCTAAAAAGACATAAAATTCTTAGTGTTAGCGTTTTAATTATTGTTTTGATTTTCAATTATTAGAGATAACATAATCGAAAATAACTTTATTTATATGCATTTAGAAAGAAATTACGCGATGTGTATTTGTGTATAATGAAAATTTTAGAATGATTGCTTGTTTAGAAAACTTTCCGAACATATTTCTGTAAATTCGTGTATTTAAAACAAAATTAATTAAAAATAACATCGCCTTCTGTAATAACATTGACTGGTTTCAAAAAGCGAAACGAAACTTTCAGATGATTTATATTTTTCAGAAAGGGAAATACAGTTTCATTATATATGTACCCTTCCAAAAAAAAACTGTACTGCATATTTAAGTTGTGTTCAAGTAAAATTAATGTTATTTGAGTATTTATTTCATATTTTAAATTAAAACAAAATGATTAAATTAATTTCGTTAGCATCCTTTAACATTGGAGTCTACCGGGCCGTTTCTGACATTTAACTCCAAATGACGTTGCGTCTTTACGTGCTCTCATTGGCTAGAGCTGAAGTGGCGCAACCTTATAGATATAGTAACCTTGAATCAAGCGCACTTCGTTAACCTTAGCCCAGAAGACGTATCGCTCTGGCAATTCGCAAAAAGACTCAGGAAACCTCAAATTAAGCTCCCGCCACTAATAGATGGTGCTAAAATCGCGTACTCAGACGAGGAAAAAGCCGAGGCGCTCGCAAGCCATTATGAAAAACAATTCCAACCAAACCAGGATCTAATGTGTCATGACACCCTAAGAATGGTCAGACAAACTTTAAATAATTTCAGGAATTCCCCGGTAACGGCTGAGATTAGCCCAGCCACCCCGCAGGAGATAGTAGAAATCATTAAAAATCTCAAAAACCGTAAAAGCCCAGGGCACGACAAAATCAGAAATATTGCGGTTAAAAACCTACCCTTAAACGTAATATGTTACTTGACAATCTTAATAAATAAAATATTAAAACTAAACTATTTTCCCAAAGAATGGAAGGAAGCGATAATTATAGCAATCCATAAGCCTGGTGAGGATGCCACAATTCCAGCCAACTATAGACCAATTAGCTTGCTACCGACACTTAGTAAAATTACTGAGAAAATTATTCTTAAGAGACTGAACACGCACCTTAGTGAGAATGACATTATCATTCCGGAGCAGTTTGGATTTCGGCCAAAGCACTCCACCACTCATCAATTGCTGAGAGTGGTAGAGTACTATCTTCTGGTCTCAATAACAAGACACCCACAGCTGCGATTTTTCTGGACATACAAAAAGCCTTTGATAAAGTATGGCACTGTGGATTAGCGTACAAATTGATCACTTTAAAAGTCCCTGACGCTATTGTCAAACTTTTAATCTCATACTTAAATAACAGACACTTTCAAGTCAGAGTAGGAGGTAACTTATCTACACCCAAGCTCATTAAAAGTAGTGTACCGCAAGGTTCTATCCTGGGCCCGACACTCTTTAACATATACCTGAACGACATCCCTAGGACTCCAAACACAGAGCTGGCACTCTATGCAGACGACAGTGCGATACTTGCAAAACACCCCTATGTCTCAGTAATGCACAGACAGCTACAACAACACTTAGACATATTCCAAACTTGGCTGGAAAAATGGCGAATAAAATTAAACCCCAATAAATGTCATTGGATTTATTTCTCTAGAAAACGTAAACCTCCGCCGCCTCTGTACATAAACAACCATGCCCTAAAAGCGGAAAAATCTACTAAATACCTAGGTGTAACGATAGATTCCCACCTAACCTGGAAACAGCACGTAACGAACTTAATCAAAAAAGCGTATATGGCCACAGGAGCCTTATACCCAATGATAGGAAACGGAAATCTAAGTTATCAAAATAAACTTCTAATTTATAAATCGGTCATCCGCCCGGGAATGCTGTATGCAGCACCCGTATGGGGACATGCCTGTAAAACTACAATAGACCTCCTAGTGACAAAACAAAACAAAATCCTACGGATTATCAGGAAAGCTCCCAGGTACTTAAGAAACTCGGTAATTAGGAATGACTTCAAAATAAAAACTGTTAGAGCCCAAATTAAAAAGCTAGCGCTTAAATTTTGCAGAAATTTGCCATCCGTTCCAAACGAACTGTTATTCAATCTGCATGACTATGATCATCGCAAGGCCAAATCTCGTAAGAGACCCCGCGCTGTTCTAAACATCGATAATCGGAATTAAATGATCCCACCTCAAACATCTGATTTTAAAATAAAACTCGCGACTATTATTTTATTAAAAAAAAAAAAAAAAAAAAAAAAAAAAATTCTAAACACTAAACTGCCAAAACGCTAGGTAACCCTTAGATCTGCATCAACCCCCCAAACTGCTTAAACTCTAAATGTGCAACAAACTGCCACACTAGGAGCTAGGATAAATAATAAAAAGTAGTAAATAAAAACCTCGAACCTCCAATTAGGGTCACTGAATTAATGTCACAGTTTGACGATAAGAACCACATATTGAAACTGGAGATTAAAGGCGCTTCGCGCCTGGTGCTCTGTCTTGTACGACACTACGTAAAAAGCACTTCGTTAAGCGAGGAACCCTTTTCGTCTATCATGTATTTTCTTTTAGATTCGGGCGGTTTTGGGAGAGAAAAGCTTAAAATTTAAAACTAGAATTTGTATCATTTTGTTTAAAACTAAATTTCGAATTAGATGAAAATTATTACAGTTTTCAATCAGCAAGTTACACAATTATTAGTCAGCAAAAAGGAAAAATAAATAAATGATAAATAAGCAAAATTATGACTTTAAAATATTCATTATTTTCATATTTTTCAATCAATTATAAAATATCCATTCACATTCATTGAATTCGAATCACTTGAAATGTATTACTTGAAGAAGAGCCTGAATCGCTATCCGACAGATTATCATTAATTTATCCACAATATCTTCTATCAGTCCATCTTTTTTCCAATAAATATTCTCTATTTTTTCAATGTGTTCACAGTGTTTTTTCCATTCATTTTGTGTCACTTTTAAAATAGCTTCTTTAAGCAATAATTGTAAATTGTTCAAATTGATAAAATACTCATCTCAGTGTCATTAAGCGACTTCACCTCACGTTTTATTTTTTTAACTGATGACGCTGAAACCCCTGTCGCTTCCGCAGTTCTCTTCATTGCATTTGAAATTGGTATTTTTAGAGAATTTGCGGTTTTTCCTCTTCAAAAAATGCCGTAACATTGTGGACTATTGTACGTGCATGCGAATACAAAGTCTTTCCACTTTTAAATGTAGTCATTTTTCAACTAGACAAAATCCACAAAGTGTGCAACACAGTACAAGTTACTTCAAAGCTTTAAAAATCACAGAATTCGAGCGTCTAGTATTGACTTTAGTACAAAGCAAAATGCGATTTTCGTCGGTTCTATCTGCGTCAAATCGAAAAAAGTGCATTCCTTCACACCTAAAATGCATTGGAATGACCTGTTGCAATGCATTGGAATGCATTGTTTCCATAGCGACCGCTACCAAAACGTCTGCTGTCTGGGGACTTTCGTAGCGGTAGAACAGTAGGGTCCTTTCAGTTAATAATCGCACATGGGGCACAACCAGTTTGTAGAACGGAAACCAGATTTGAAAGCCCCACTGATCTTATCAGTAAATAAACTTGTTTGACAAGTTAATTCTTTCAGATATAATCCGGCTCCCATGAGTTGGCAAGTGACCTTGGATAAGCCTATATAGAGGAGCCTTAGATAAGCCCATTTCATTATAGGGAAGAAAGCTGGCAAAACAGTCGATCGGTGCACTACAGTCAAAGGGTTGCCAAACGCAGAAACCTGTTTGGCGATCGCATTTGCTGCAAGTATTTCGCCAATTGTTTGGAATTTAGAATAGAATGTTTTACTAGCATTGCGCTTGCGACTAAGAAAATGTCTAACATCTGTTCCAAATTCTAACGTCTGTTTATTTAATTAATTAAAATCTGATATTTGTGAACCGTGCTTTTATCGACAAAATGTCTGTAAAAGTAAAAGTAATTCGTTCCAAGGAACGAAATGTGGTCCACAAAGTCCTCAATTTTTTTTTAAGGCTGCAGCAAATTCAGAAAAATTATGCATCCCCATCCGACAGCCCTTGCCAGCATTACAAAGGAGCAGTGGATTAAATAATGTGAGCACGCAGTAAAAGTTGAAAATAAATACTGGGAAATTGACAATTTAGTGGAAGAAATCAGCTTTGTGGTAGGTGCCGACTTCTCTTCAGAACATGACTCAGAGTCAACTGAAAGTATAGAATCAGATTTCGAGAATGGCGACAGCGGTACAATTTTTTAAATATTTTATATATAAAATATTATAAAATAATAACAAATATATAAATATAAAACATATATTTTTTATATATTTTTAAATTTTCCAAATCTTGTAACTCGGGTAGGGGGCGATAGATTCCTTAGATGACATGGCCATGCAATGTAATCTCTAATGAAGAACTGTCCCAATAGTGGCACACAAGCAAGGATAATGGTTAGATAACATATTTAAAATTAATTAAAGTACTGAAATTTATTTTAGAATTAACATATTAATACTTTATGAAATATGTAACTGTATAAAATGTGATTCATAGAACTTACTAAAATGATTTCCAATGGCAGCAAAAGTATTTGGATTGAACCGTTTTCTTTGTATTTTATAGAAATTAAACAGCGTTATATAAAAAGTAAAATATATAATGATAAAAATATAAAGATGTGTGTATGTCAAGGTATTTTTTCCCTTTTATAGATGGATCGATGGTCTTTTCTAAAGAAAATGTCTTATTACACAAGCGAGCAACCTATAAATTGCGGATGTGGGGGGGGGGGGGGGGGGGGGAGGACCTCAGCCAACAAATTTTTGGAACTCTTAAACACAGCTTTTCAGTAATTTTGCAAAGTTTCCCGGAAAAAAATTGAATTAAAACTGCAATTTCAGTGTAATCTCAAATAATTATTCGTGCTAGTTTGTGCATATAAACTCAAATTAATGAATTATAAAAGAAATAAAGAAAATAAATATGAATCTGTAGGGAAGGCATGTGCTGTCCACATCAGATTTATCGTTTTAGGAGATGAATCATCATTCATACGCTCGAAACGCATTGTGCATTTCTCCTAAATAAAATTGTTTAAGTTACAAGAAAAGTATTACAACCGAACTCTTCAATTTTAACAAAACATTTACGACCATTATTGTTTTATTATAATATAATTTTAATCATTATGAAGAAAACATTTCCACCACATCCCAACTGTAACACTGAATATACTTATACATATAAAGCTCTTTATCGTTCTGCATAAATAATTTTCGCACTGCACAAATTGTGCATTATTAATTCGCACTAAAGGCGCCAATTCTGGAAACCCGTTCTTCCTAGTACGTTTCTACCTGTCATTGAATTTAACTAATGGATTCGTCCAAAATCACGTGATCCAAATGCCTTCTCGTTGGAGTCGAACTATAGCAGGTGAAACGGGATTTCCACATACTTTGTGTATTTTCAGAAACCAGTGTATCTTGGACCTTAACGTGTTGAATGCCTTTTGGTTTGAAGAATAATTTGAATTAGTTGAGGAAATTTTAAATATAAGCTTTTATTGCAGCTGGATACGTGCTGTGTTCCTGTCTGGGGTCAAATCAATGTTGATAAAACCAGCTGATTTATACAGTTCGATACTTACCACTTAAATGATGAACAGTGGGCACTCTTCTGATATGATTAAAGACTTTAGAAAGGATCTGTATACCTACAAAAGGTTACAACACCGAATTCAAACTAATCTCAATCGCGAACTTTTTTATCGCGGTCAGTCTATGGACTGGAATTTCATTAGAATAAATCTGGAAAATTTGCCTCCAACAGCAGGACGAGATGGCGACATGAAACTGTTTTGGAAAGTCTTCGGTTTCCTGATGGGCATTTTCCACTCCTACAAGATTGGAGATTCATCACTTCTGGAGGATATACTGCAATATGCCTCTCGTGCTAGACTTTTTTATCCTACCTTCAGTTATTCTTCTGACAACGAGCTGAAACAGTGGTTCAAACAAAGAGGTGCTTACAGGAGCAAAAACATCCATACGTTTGAAAAATTTGACAATTTTAGGACATCGTTTCCTATGAATCTGGCGAAAGAAGGCGATGGGTCAAACAGCTCCATTCACCTTCTGAGAAAATTCCCATACACATGGTGGATTCAAGTAGGAAGGGAAAATGTGAAACTTACTGGTCCTTATTTTCATATTCTATGGGACCTTGCAGGACTAGGTGAAGAGTATTTACTGTCCATTCTTTTAGAGCACGGTGTGTTGTATCTGAAACCTACAAACTATGGTGAGTCGGCCACATTGCTTAATATCGCGAAGAATGTGTTGTGGTAAGTGTTGACAAATTTTATCAAATTTCAATGTACCAAATTAACTTATAATTCGTGTAAATCTAACTTGACAATTCGAAATATTGCTTGCATCCTTTAAAATATATACTCAATATAAGAAACAATTTTAATTATTAGAAACTAATATTAATTTCCTTATATACATAATGTATAAGGAAAGTATTGTGACGGGGTCGAAAATTCGAAAACGCGTTTTCGACGGGAGAGCACGTTTCAAGCATCCCTGATCACGAATCAAACATTTTTGAAGTGATGTCTGTGTGTGTGTGTTTGTGTCAGTGAGCCTGTGGAGACGATAACTGACGAAAGAATGGACCGATTCAAACCAAATTTGGTACAAAAATCACAATCCGTAAACATTGGAAGCCTATTGTTTTTATACGCAATCGAATGTTCAGAACCCCCCAAAATTTTCAAATGAAATGTTGAAAAAATCGTCAAAATATCAAAACCACTAATAAAATTACGCAAATAGACATTTCTTATGTAATTTTTCATTAGAAAACGATTGACATAAGTTTTAGAACGCTAACATGAACCGTTCTCGAGATATTGTACATTTTTTAAAAACATTATCAAAAAGTCATATAAAATAAAAAAATATTTCCTATTGAGAAACATGTTCACTTTTCATATGTAATACCATGCGATAAATTGGGTGACATCATTCTCGTGGATCTAGCTCGTGCCATTCGTGAAAAAAGATACTTTGAGAAATACTTTTGTATTTGAACGCCAATAATCATTTATCTGCTGTAAGAATAACTTATTTCTTAGTGTATAACGTTTGGCGACGAATTTGGCGGAATGTCGCCAACTTGGCGACTCTTTGAAATGTTGCCAAATTAACGAAAATCTCGCCAAATGGATAAAAATGACGCTAAATCAATGAAAATGACGACTAATTGTCGAAAATTCAATATCATGGAAAGAATATTAGTATCTACTATAAGAAAAACCTATTTTTTTACTGTAAAAGTAGTAAATTCATTACATTATATAAGGAAAGTCATGTGTTGCCCACATCAGATTTTTTTATCATATAAGACAGGCGATTAAAGTCACAATCCATAAATTCTAAAAAATATAATTCTAATAATATTTTTCATATGTTGATAATGTATATAACATTTCTTTGCTTAATTCGGAAAGACGAATCTCGTTATTTTGATAAATATCGCCAAATGGCGATTAATTAAACTAGAAGTGCGAAAAGTTGTTAAAGATTTTCAACACTTTTCTTCTAATTTCCTTAAACATATGTGAGCCTCGCATTTTTCCCATTCAATATCATTACTTCTTATACGACTCACAATTGAAACAAAATTCTTATGTAACCCCTTTAAAAAACTCAATAAAATTTCGACACCTCAGGCACTCTAATAAAATTGTACCTTTTACATAAAAATCGAAACGAGCCATAATTTGTAAAAAGAATATTAATTTCTCAAAATAGGAAAGGACATTCAATAAAAAGCAACTTTATTTTTCCAAGATATTGAATTTTCATTAATTTGGTTTTTAATATAATAAAAAATTTGATGTGGGCAACACATGACTTTCCTTATATAATGCAATGAATTTACTACTTTTACAGTAAAAAAAAATAGGTTTTTCTTATAGTAGATACTTATATTCTCTCCAAGATATTGAATTTTCGACAATAAGTTGTCATTTTCATTGATTTAGCGTCATTTTAATCCTTTGGCGAGATTATCGTTAATTTGACAACATTTCAAAAAGTCACCAAGTTGGCGACATTCCGCCAAATTCGTCGCCAAATTTCCGCCAAGCTTTACTGACGGAGAAATAAGTTATTCTTATAGCAGATAAATGACTATTGGCGTTCAAATACAAAAGTATTACTCGAAATATCTTTTCTCATGAATGGAACGAGCTAGATCCACGAGAATGATGTCACCGAATTTATCGTATGATATTACATATAAAAAGTGAACATGTTTCTCAATAGGAAATATATTTTTTTTATTTTATATGACTTTTTGATAATTTTATTTTAAAAATTTGCAATATCTCAAGAACGGTTCATGCTAGCGTTCTAAAATTTATGTTAATCATTTTCAAATGAAAAATTACATAAGAAATGTCTATTTGTGTAACTTTATTAGCGGTTTTGATTTTTTGACGATTTTTTCAAAATTTCACTCGAAAATTTAGGGGGGTTTTGAACATTCGATTACGTTTAAAAACAATAGGCTTCCATTGTTTACGGATTGTGATTTTTGTACCAAATGTCTTTCGAATAGGTTTATTCGTTCATCAGTTATCGTCTCCACAGTCTTACTGGCACACACACACACACACACACAGACATCACTTTAAAAATGTTTGATTCGTGATCAGGGATGCTTGAAACGTGCTGTCCCGTCGAAAACTCGAATTCGAATTTTCGACCCCGTCACAATACTTTCCTTATACATTATGTATATAAGGAAAGTAAAAATTTGATGTGGGTAGCACATAACTTTCCTTATATAATGCAATGAATATACTACTTTTACAGAAAAAAAAATAGGATTTTCTTATAGTAGATACTTATATTCTCTCCACGATATTGAATTTTCGACAATTTGTCGTCATTTTCATTGATTTAGCGTCATTTTGATCCATTTGGTGAGATTTTCGTTAATTTGGCAACATTTGAAAAAGTCGCCAAGTTGGTGACATTCCTCCAAAATCTCCCCAAGCGTTATGAACGGAGATATAAGCTATTCTTATAGCAGATAAATGACTATTGGTTTTCAAATACAAAAGTAATACTCAAAATATATTTTCTCATGAATGGAACGAGCTAGATCCATGAGAATGATGTCACCAAATTTATCGCATGATATTATATGTGAAAAGGGAACATGTTTCTCAACAGTTAATATTTTTTTTAATTTATGGGATTTTTTTATTTATTTATTTGAAAAATGTGCAATATCTCGAGAACGGTTCATGCTAGCGTTCTAAAGTTTATGTCAATCGTTTTCTAATTAAAATTTACTTAAGAAATGTCTATTTGTGTAACTTTATTAATGATTTTGATTTTTTTATGATTTTGTCAAAATTTCACTTGAAAATTTAGGGAGGTTCTGTACATTCGATTACTTTTTAAAAAAATCTGATGTGGGCAACACATGACTTTCCTTATATAATGTAATGAATTTACAACTTTTACAGTAAAAAAATAGGTTTTTCTTGTAGTAGATACAAAGATTCTTTCCAAGATATTGAATTTTCTTCAATTAGTCGTCATTTTCATTGATTTAGCGTCATTTCTATTCATTTGGCGAGATTTTTGTTAATTTAGCAACATTTAAAAAGGCGCCAAGTCGGCGACATTCCGCCAAATTCTTCGCCAAAATCTCGCCAAGCGTTATGGACTGAAAAATAAGTTATTCTTACAGCCGATAAATGACTATTGGCGTTCAAATACAAAAGTATTACTCAAAGTATCTTTTTTCCTGAATGGAATGAGCTAGTTCCACGAGAATGATGTTTCCAAATTTATCGCATGGTGTTACATATGAAAAGTGAACATGTTTCTCAATAGGAAATATTTTTTTTATATGACTTTTTGATAATTTTTTTGAAAAATGTGCAATATCTCGAGAACGGTTCATGTTAGCGTTCTAAAATTTATGTCAATCGTTTTCTAATAAAAAATTACATAAGACATGTCTATTTGCGTAACTTCATTAGCGATTTTGATATTTTGACGATTATTTCAAAATTTCACTCGAAAATTTAGGGAGATTCTGGACATTCGATTGCGTATCAAAACAATAGTCTTCCAGTGTTTACGGATTGTGATTTTTGTACTACATTTCGTTCAAATCAGTCCATTCGTTCGTCAGTTATCGTCTCCACAGTCTCACTGACACACACAAACACAGACATCACTTCAAAAATGTTTGATTCGTGATCTGGGATGCTTGAAACGTGCTTTCCCGTCGAAAACTCGAATTTGAATTTTCGACCCCGTCACAACACTTTCCTTATACATTATGTATATAAAGTATGTAACAATAGGCTTCCAGTATTCACGGATTGCGATTTTTGTATCAAATTTCATTCGAATCGCTCCATTCGTTCGTGCATGCGATATCGTCTCCACAGACTCACTGACATTCACACACACAGACATCACCTTAAAAATACTTGATTCGTGATCAGGGATGCTTGAAACGTGCTGTCAAGTCGAAAACTCGAATTCGAATTTTCGACCCCGTCACAATACTTTCCTTATACATTATGTATATAAGGAAAGTAAAAATTTGATGTGGGTAGCACATAACTTTCCTTATATAATGCAATGAATATACTACTTTTACAGAAAAAAAAATAGGATTTTCTTATAGTAGATACTTATATTCTCTCCACGATATTGAATTTTCGACAATTTGTCGTCATTTTCATTGATTTAGCGTCATTTTGATCCATTTGGTGAGATTTTCGTTAATTTGGCAACATTTGAAAAAGTCGCCAAGTTGGTGACATTCCTCCAAAATCTCCCCAAGCGTTATGAACGGAGATATAAGCTATTCTTATAGCAGATAAATGACTATTGGTTTTCAAATACAAAAGTAATACTCAAAATATATTTTCTCATGAATGGAACGAGCTAGATCCATGAGAATGATGTCACCAAATTTATCGCATGATATTATATGTGAAAAGGGAACATGTTTCTCAACAGTTAATATTTTTTTTAATTTATGGGATTTTTTTATTTATTTATTTGAAAAATGTGCAATATCTCGAGAACGGTTCATGCTAGCGTTCTAAAGTTTATGTCAATCGTTTTCTAATTAAAATTTACTTAAGAAATGTCTATTTGTGTAACTTTATTAATGATTTTGATTTTTTTATGATTTTGTCAAAATTTCACTTGAAAATTTAGGGAGGTTCTGTACATTCGATTACTTTTTAAAAAAATCTGATGTGGGCAACACATGACTTTCCTTATATAATGTAATGAATTTACAACTTTTACAGTAAAAAAATAGGTTTTTCTTGTAGTAGATACAAAGATTCTTTCCAAGATATTGAATTTTCTTCAATTAGTCGTCATTTTCATTGATTTAGCGTCATTTCTATTCATTTGGCGAGATTTTTGTTAATTTAGCAACATTTAAAAAGGCGCCAAGTCGGCGACATTCCGCCAAATTCTTCGCCAAAATCTCGCCAAGCGTTATGGACTGAAAAATAAGTTATTCTTACAGCCGATAAATGACTATTGGCGTTCAAATACAAAAGTATTACTCAAAGTATCTTTTTTCCTGAATGGAATGAGCTAGTTCCACGAGAATGATGTTTCCAAATTTATCGCATGGTGTTACATATGAAAAGTGAACATGTTTCTCAATAGGAAATATTTTTTTTATATGACTTTTTGATAATTTTTTTGAAAAATGTGCAATATCTCGAGAACGGTTCATGTTAGCGTTCTAAAATTTATGTCAATCGTTTTCTAATAAAAAATTACATAAGACATGTCTATTTGCGTAACTTCATTAGCGATTTTGATATTTTGACGATTATTTCAAAATTTCACTCGAAAATTTAGGGAGATTCTGGACATTCGATTGCGTATCAAAACAATAGTCTTCCAGTGTTTACGGATTGTGATTTTTGTACTACATTTCGTTCAAATCAGTCCATTCGTTCGTCAGTTATCGTCTCCACAGTCTCACTGACACACACAAACACAGACATCACTTCAAAAATGTTTGATTCGTGATCTGGGATGCTTGAAACGTGCTTTCCCGTCGAAAACTCGAATTTGAATTTTCGACCCCGTCACAACACTTTCCTTATACATTATGTATATAAAGTATGTAACAATAGGCTTCCAGTATTCACGGATTGCGATTTTTGTATCAAATTTCATTCGAATCGCTCCATTCGTTCGTGCATGCGATATCGTCTCCACAGACTCACTGACATTCACACACACAGACATCACCTTAAAAATACTTGATTCGTGATCAGGGATGCTTGAAACGTGCTGTCAAGTCGAAAACTCGAATTCGAATTTTCGACCCCGTCACAATACTTTCCTTATACATTATGTATATAAGGAAAGTAAAAATTTGATGTGGGTAGCACATAACTTTCCTTATATAATGCAATGAATATACTACTTTTACAGAAAAAAAAATAGGATTTTCTTATAGTAGATACTTATATTCTCTCCAAGATATTGAATTTTCGACAATTTGTCGTCATTTTCATTGATTTAGCGTCATTTTGATCCATTTGGTGAGATTTTCGTTAATTTGGCAACATTTGAAAAAGTCGCCAAGTTGGTGACATTCCTCCAAAATCTCCCCAAGCGTTATGAACGGAGATATAAGCTATTCTTATAGCAGATAAATGACTATTGGTTTTCAAATACAAAAGTAATACTCAAAATATATTTTCTCATGAATGGAACGAGCTAGATCCATGAGAATGATGTCACCAAATTTATCGCATGATATTATATGTGAAAAGGGAACATGTTTCTCAACAGTTAATATTTTTTTTAATTTATGGGATTTTTTTATTTATTTATTTGAAAAATGTGCAATATCTCGAGAACGGTTCATGCTAGCGTTCTAAAGTTTATGTCAATCGTTTTCTAATTAAAATTTACTTAAGAAATGTCTATTTGTGTAACTTTATTAATGATTTTGATTTTTTTATGATTTTGTCAAAATTTCACTTGAAAATTTAGGGAGGTTCTGTACATTCGATTACTTTTTTAAAAAATCTGATGTGGGCAACACATGACTTTCCTTATATAATGTAATGAATTTACAACTTTTACAGTAAAAAAATAGGTTTTTCTTGTAGTAGATACAAAGATTCTTTCCAAGATATTGAATTTTTTTCAATTAGTCGTCATTTTCATTGATTTAGCGTCATTTCTATTCATTTGGCGAGATTTTTGTTAATTTAGCAACATTTAAAAAGGCGCCAAGTCGGCGACATTCCGCCAAATTCTTCGCCAAAATCTCGCCAAGCGTTATGGACTGAAAAATAAGTTATTCTTACAGCCGATAAATGACTATTGGCGTTCAAATACAAAAGTATTACTCAAAGTATCTTTTTTCCTGAATGGAATGAGCTAGTTCCACGAGAATGATGTTTCCAAATTTATCGCATGGTATTACATATGAAAAGTGAACATGTTTCTCAATAGGAAATATTTTTTTTTATATGACTTTTTGATAATTTTTTTGAAAAATGTGCAATATCTCGAGAACGGTTCATGTTAGCGTTCTAAAATTTATGTCAATCGTTTTCTAATAAAAAATTACATAAGACATGTCTATTTGCGTAACTTCATTAGCGATTTTGATATTTTGACGATTATTTCAAAATTTCACTCGAAAATTTAGGGAGATTCTGGACATTCGATTGCGTATCAAAACAATAGTCTTCCAGTGTTTACGGATTGTGATTTTTGTACTACATTTCGTTCAAATCAGTCCATTCGTTCGTCAGTTATCGTCTCCACAGTCTCACTGACACACACAAACACAGACATCACTTCAAAAATGTTTGATTCGTGATCTGGGATGCTTGAAACGTGCTTTCCCGTCGAAAACTCGAATTTGAATTTTCGACCCCGTCACAACACTTTCCTTATACATTATGTATATAAAGTATGTAACAATAGGCTTCCAGTATTCACGGATTGCGATTTTTGTATCAAATTTCATTCGAATCGCTCCATTCGTTCGTGCATGCGATATCGTCTCCACAGACTCACTGACATTCACACACACAGACATCACCTTAAAAATACTTGATTCGTGATCAGGGATGCTTGAAACGTGCTGTCCCGTCGAAAACTCGAATTCGAATTTTCGACCCCGTCACAATACTTTCCTTATACATTATGTATATAAGGAAAGTAAAAATTTGATGTGGGTAGCACATAACTTTCCTTATATAATGCAATGAATATACTATTTTTACAGAAAAAATAATAGGATTTTCTTATAGTAGATACTTATATTCTCTCCAAGATATTGAATTTTCGACAATTTGTCGTCATTTTCATTGATTTAGCGTCATTTTGATCCATTTGGTGAGATTTTCGTTAATTTGGCAACATTTGAAAAAGTCGCCAAGTTGGTGACATTCCTCCAAAATCTCCCCAAGCGTTATGAACGGAGATATAAGTTATTCTTATAGCAGATAAATGACTATTGGTTTTCAAATACAAAAGTAATACTCAAAATATATTTTCTCATGAATGGAACGAGCTAGATCCATGAGAATGATGTCACCAAATTTATCGCATGATATTATATGTGAAAAGGGAACATGTTTCTCAACAGTTAATATTTTTTTTAATTTATGGGATTTTTTTATTTATTTATTTGAAAAATGTGCAATATCTCGAGAACGGTTCATGCTAGCGTTCTACAGTTTATGTCAATCGTTTTCTAATTAAAATTTACTTAAGAAATGTCTATTTGTGTAACTTTATTAATGATTTTGATTTTTTTATGATTTTGTCAAAATTTCACTTGAAAATTTAGGGAGGTTCTGTACATTCGATTACTTTTTAAAAAAATCTGATGTGGGCAACACATGACTTTCCTTATATAATGTAATGAATTTACAACTTTTACAGTAAAAAAATAGGTTTTTCTTGTAGTAGATACAAAGATTCTTTCCAGGATATTGAATTTTCGACAATTAGTCGTCAGTTTCATTGATTTAGCATCATTTTTATCCATTTGGCGAGATTTTCATTAATTTGGCAACATTTCAAAAAGTCGCCAAGTTGGCGACATTCCGCCAAATTCGCCGCCAAAATCTCGCCAATCGTTATGCACTAAGAAATAAGTTATTCTTACAGCAGATAAATGACTATTGGCGTTCAAACACAGAAGTATTACTAAAAGTATATTTTTTCATGAATGGAATGAGCTAGTTCCATGAGAATGATGTAACCCAATTTATCGCATGGTATTACATATGAAAAGTGAACATGTTTCTCAATAGGAATTTTTTTTTTATATGACTTTTTGATAATTTTTTTTTAAAAATGAACAATATCTCGAGAACTGTTCATGTTAGCGTTCTAAAATTTATGTCAATCGTTTTCTAATGAAAAATTACATAAGAAATGTCTATTTGCGTCACTTTATTAGTGGTTTTGATTTTTTGACGATTTTTTCAAAATTTCATTCGAAAATTTAGGGGGGTTCTTAACATTCGATTACATATAAAAACAATAGGCTTCCAGTGTTTACGGATTGTGATTTTTGTACCAAATTTGGTTCGAATCGGTCCATTCGTTCGTCAGTTATCGTCTCCACAGGCTCACTGGCACACACACACACACACACACATACTTTCACACACACACACACACACACACACACACACACACACACACACACACACACACATACACACACACAGACATCACTTCAAAAATGTTTGATTCGTGATCACGGATGCTTGAAACGTGCTCTCTCGTCGAAAACTCGAATTCGAATTTTCGACCCCGTCACAATACTTTCCTTATACATTATGTATATAAGGAAAGTAAAAATCTGATCTGGGCAACACATGACTTTCCTTATATAATGCAATGAATTTACTACTTTTACAGTTAAAAAAATGTTATTCGTATTGTAGATATTTATATTCTTTCCAAGATATTGAATTTTCTTCAATTAGTCGTCATTTTCATTGATTTAGCGTCATTTCTATTCATTTGGCGAGATTTTTGTTAATTTAGCAACATTTAAAAAGGCGCCAAGTCGGCGACATTCCGCCAAATTCTTCGCCAAAATCTCGCCAAGCGTTATGGACTGAAAAATAAGTTATTCTTACAGCCGATAAATGCCTATTGGCGTTCAAATACAAAAGTATTACTCAAAGTATCTTTTTTCCTGAATGGAATGAGCTAGTTCCACGAGAATGATGTTTCCAAATTTATCGAATGATATTACATATGAAAAGTGAACATGTTTCTCAATAGGAAATATTTTTTTTTATATGACTTTTTGATAATTTTTTTGAAAAATGTGCAATATCTCGAGAACGGTTCATGTTAGCGTTCTAAAATTTATGTCAATCGTTTTCTAATAAAAAATTACATAAGACATGTCTATTTGCGTAACTTCATTAGCGATTTTGATTTTTTGACGATTATTTCAAAATTTCACTCGAAAATTTAGGGAGATTCTGGACATTCGATTGCGTATCAAAACAATAGTCTTCCAGTGTTTACGGATTGTGATTTTTGTACTACATTTCGTTCAAATCAGTCCATTCGTTCGTCAGTTATCGTCTCCACAGTCTCACTGACACACACAAACACAGACATCACTTCAAAAATGTTTGATTCGTGATCTGGGATGCTTGAAACGTGCTTTCCCGTCGAAAACTCGAATTTGAATTTTCGACCCCGTCACAACACTTTCCTTATACATTATGTATATAAAGTATGTAACAATAGGCTTCCAGTATTCACGGATTGCGATTTTTGTATCAAATTTCATTCGAATCGCTCCATTCGTTCGTGCATGCGATATCGTCTCCACAGACTCACTGACATTCACACACACAGACATCACCTTAAAAATACTTGAAACGTGCTCTCCCGTCGAAAACTCGAATTCGAATTTTCGACCCCGTCACAATACTTTCCTTATACATTATGTATATAAGAAAAGTAAAAATATATAAATGAATTTATCTAAAAACGTGTTATATGTCAAGAACGGTTCATATTAGCGTTCGGAAGATGATGCCATTTGATTTCTTAAAAATTAAGTAAAAAATTTTAATTTAGTCAACATTGGAAAACTTTCTGATTTTTTATTGATATGTTCAAAAATTTATACGAGATTTCTCGAACATTCGATCGGTTTTAAAACCAATGGGGTTCCAGTATCCCCTGATTGTTGTAATGGTACCAAATTGCATTCGAAACGCTCCAATCGTTCGTGAGATTTCGCTTCCACAATGTCATGACCATACCCTCGAACTTGCACAGACATCATCTCAAAGACGTTCGATGCGAGTTCAGGGGCGCTTGGAACGTCGTCTTCCGTCGAAAACTCAAAACCGAATTTTCGACCCCGTCACAATTCTTTTCCTATATATGAAGGTAAAGTATTTCCTTTGTATAGAGAGAAAAGCAAATATCCAATTCGAATTTTAGTTAAAAATCCAGGCGAGGTACACATTATTGAGACAGGAAGAATCTCTGTTGCAATTTTCACTTCTGTTAGGTTCGACAAATTGATTTTCCGCTAAATTTTACATAATAAAATAAAACATCTGTGTCTGTATATCTGTTTGTCCGGGTGCAGTTTTTAGCGGGAAATCTAAACGTTGTATGACCATGAAATTTGGTAGACAGATATTTCAAGACCCGGGTAGGTGCACCTCGACGTCATTCCTCCCCCCCCCCTCCTTTTTTTTTAATGTAAAATTAATGTTTTAGTCAATTTGGTTTTACACCCATATTCACACAAATCGACTCCTCAGCGACTTAAAATATTATAACAGAGATTTCATTTTGACACCATCCGAGCGAATGAAAAATTCTGATTTTAATAATTTTTTAACTTAATCCATTTCAATAAATAGACAAATTTATAATAAAATTTTAAAAAATACTACTAAAATACTACTAAAAATACTACGTGCGTTAAATATCGCCGGTTTTTATATTACGATATAAAAAAAATGGCGTACCATATAAGGATTATTATTTAACAACAGCTTTTTAATATATCACAGATTACTCCAAAGAAATGTAATTTCCGAAATCCCTGTAGTGAATAATCATAATTTTTTTTTACCGAGCCAGGTGCTGACATTGTCTTGTTGGGTTTCTGAGGTAAAACAAGTAAAAGTATCTGTCGAATTCCATATAGAACACACAATGTAATTTTTCTTCTAATTATAATACCCGTTAAGTTCTATTATACAACAATTATGATTGAAATGTGTAATAAGTTTAGATTTCCTATATGCGACATCTGTGCATCGACATCTTCACTAAACTCTATGCGCTTATCACTGATGTCAACAGCAAGCTTACCAATTGGAGTGAGTATAAAAATTACATATAAATATTTTGTAATTGATAACTTCGTTTGCGATTTGATTCGAACAAAATAATCTGTATTCACTCCAAAATATATAATTTCCCTTCCCTCTCTCCTCCAAAAAAAAAAGATTTGCATAATATAAAAAGAAAATAAAATTTTCAAAATCTTTCCATAGGTATCTTGTAATGTCGTTACATACAACACACAAACTTTTCCCATTAAAAAAAATCTGATGTGGGCAGCACATCACTTTTCTTATATAATGCAATGAATTTACTACTTTTACAGTTAAAAAACAATGTTACTCTTATACTAGATACTTATATTCTTTCTAAGATACTGAATTTTCTTCAATTTGTCGTCATTTTCATTGACTACTAATGGAGTCATTTTTATCCATTTGGCGAGATTTTCGTTAATTTGGCGACATTTAAAAATGTCGCCAAGTTGGCGACATTCTTCTAAATTCGTCGCCAAAATCTCGCCAAGCGCTATGGCCGGAGAAATAAGTTATTCTTACAGCAGATAAATGACTATTGGCGTTCAAACACAAAAGTATTACTCAAAATATATTTTCTCGTGAATGGAACGAGTTAGATCCACGAGAATGATGTCACCCAATTTATCGCATGATATTGCATATGAAGAGTGAACATGTTTCTCAATAGGAAATATATATTTTTTTATTTTATATGATTTTTTTGATAACTTTTTTAAAAATGTGCAATGTTTATCTCGAGAACGGTTCATGCTAGCGTTCTAAAGTTTATATCAATCATTTTCTAAGGAAAATTTAGATGAGAAATGTCTATTTGCGCAATTTTATTAAAACTTTTGGTTTTTTGATGATTTTTTTCAAAATTTCACTCGAAAATTTAGGGGGTTCTGAACATTCGATTGTGTTTACAAACAATAGACTTCCAGTATTCACGAATTGTGATCTTTGTACCAAATTTCATTCAAATCGTTCCATTCGTTCGTGAGGATATCGTCTCCGCAGAAACACAAACACACACATCACCTCAAAAATGTTCGATTCGTGATCAGGGATGCTTGAAACGTGCCTCTCCGGTCGAAAAATTGAATTCAAATTTTCGACCACGTCACAATACTTTCCTTATACATTATGTATATAAGGAAAGTAAAAATCTGATGTGAGCAGCACATAACTTGCCTTTTATAATGCAATGAATATATTTTTTTTTACATTCAAAAAATAATGTATAAGATCCACGGTACTGTGTTCTTAATGTTAAATTGGGTGATAACGGTGATTTTCCGGATGACAACATTTTATTTCAAAATACCCAATTAACTTATATTTCAAACAACTCTAAATTATCAACATTGATAGCATCCTCAATAATCGATATTGTCCATATATTAAAATATTTTAATAATTTATTCAACAATTAGGCGTCATTTTCATTAATTTAGCGTCATTTATGCAATTTTGACGTAATTTTTGCCAATTTGGGGCAAAATATTGCCAATTTGGCGATACTTTACAAAATTATTCACAAGATTACAAGAGAAGAGCATTTCTTATAAACTGGAATGTATGCCTGTCATATGATGGAAATCAAATTTTATGAAACATTGCATCTCATCTGGCGTCCTTTATTATCAATTTGGCGACATTTTTGTCACTTTCGCAACATTTAAAAAAGTCGCCAAGTTGGATGCTCGTAATATGACGTAAATCAAAATTTGTGAAACATTACTTCCTACTTGGCGTCATTTTTATCAATTTGTCGACATTTTTTTCACTTTATCAACATTTAAAATAGTCGCCAAGCAATAGTAGCCAATAATTCCGCAAAATTTCTCGCCAAGCGTTACAAACAGAGAAATGGGTTATTCTTATAGTCTACTCTTATGTTCTTTCTAAGATATTAAACTCAATTAGTCGTCATTTCATTGATTTAGAGTCAGTTTCACCAATTTGGTGACATTTTTGTCAATTTGGCAACATTTAAAATGTTAGAAAGTTGGAGATATTTCGACAAATTCATCATTAAAATTTTGTCAAACGGTATTTTTAGAGTAGATATTTATACTATTTCTAAGATATTAAATTTTCGTCAATTGGTAGTAATTTTCATTGATTTAGCGTCATTTATATCAATTTGGCGACATTTTCGTTAATTTGGCAAAATTTTAAAAAGTCACCAATTTGGCGACATTTAGCCAAATTTGCCGCCAAAATCTCGCCAAGCGTTATGGACGAAGAAATAAATTATTTTTATAGCAGATAAATGGCTATTGACGTTAAAATACAAAAGTATTACACTAAGTACCTTTTCTTATGAATGGAACGAACTAGATCCACGAGAATGATGGTGTCACCAAATTTATCACATGATATTACATACGATAAGTGAACGTATTTCACATTCACAATAGTTAATTTTTTCTTATTTAATGTTGTTTTTTTATACATTTATTTGAAAAATGTGCAATATCTCGAGAACGGTTCTTGCTAGCGTTCTAAAGTTTAAGTCGATCAGTTTCTAAGGAAAAATTACACAAGAAATGACTATTTTTGGATCTTTATTAATGGTTTTGATTTTTGATGATTTTTTCAAAATTTCACTCGAAAATTTAGGCGGTTTTGAACATTCGATTGAGTTTTAAAAAACATCTGATGTGGTCAACACATTACTTTCCTTATAAAATATAATGAATTTACTACTTTTACAGTTTAAAAAATGTTATTCTTATAGTAGATACTTATATTCCTTCAACGATATTGAATTTTCTTCAATTAGTCGTCATTTTCATTGATTTAGAGTCATTTTTATCAATTTGGCGAGATATTTGTTAATTTGGCAACAATTAAAAATGTTGCCAAGTTGGCGGCATTCCGCCAAATTCGTCGCCAAAATCTCGGCAAGCGTTATGGATGGAGAAATACGTTATTCTTACAGCAGATAAATGACTATTGGCGTTCAAATACAAAAGTATTACTCAAAGTATCTTTTTTGATGAATGGAACGAGCTAGTTCCACGAGAATTATGTCATCCAATTTATCGCATGGTATTACATATGAAAAATGAACATGTTTCTCAATAGGAAATTAGCATTATTTAGTGGGGTTTTTTTTCGTATAATTTGGATCTTTTATATGCCACAGGTGTCTGCAATTTGGTGAAAGTTCTATGATTATTTTTACATCTCCAGACTTAGCAATTCCGCCCGACAATGATACTGTAAGCTCCTCCTCTCCTTTCTGACAGGCCCCTCCTGTTTAGTTCAGCCGAATTCAGGAAGCATTCTTTAGTGTGTTGTTTCGTATAATTTGGATATTTTATATCGCACATGTATCTGTAATTTGGTAGAAGTTCTATTAATTTTTCCATCTCCAGATTCTAACGTAATTGAGCTGCTTCCACGTGTTTGCATTACAGTCGCCATCCCCATCTTGAATGCAAATGAGGAGAGGAAAGGCGGAGCGTAGTGGCGTCCAATTTTATCGTCCTCTGATTGGTTCGCCGCTCAGAAATTGAGCAATTTTTATTGCAGAGAATATAACGAATTGCGGCAAGATTTCTTCCCATTGAAATGTATGGTGTTGCTAAAAAATTGCTGGAAGGAATTGCTCCGTGTAATAACACTAATGGTGTTATTACATGGAGTAATTCCTTCCAGCAATTTTTCAGCAACACCATACATTTCAATGGGAAGAAATCTTGCCACCGAATTGCGGCAATTCGTTCATACTCGACAATAAAAATTGCTCAATTTCTGAGCGGGGACCCAATCAGAGGACGATAAAATTGGACGTCACTACGCTCCGCTTTTTCTCTTCTCATTTGCATTCAAGATGGCGATGGCGACTGTAATGCACACACGTTGAAGCAGCTCAATTTCGTTAGAATCTGGAGATGGAAAAAATAATAGAACTTCTACCAAATTACAGACACCTGTGGGATATAAAATATCCAAATTATACGAAAAAACACATTAAAGAATGCTTTCTGAAATCGGCGGCACTAAACAGGGAGTGCCTGTTAGAAAGGAGGGGCTTGCAGTATCATTGCCGGGCGGAATTGCTAAAGTCTGGAGTTGTAAAAATAATAATAGAACGTTTACCAAATTACAGACACCTGTGGGATATAAAAGACCCAAATTATACGACCCCCGCCCCCCCCCCCCCCCCCACACACACACACTAAATAATGCTTCTTGGAATGAACTCGGCGGTATTAGAAAGGCGGGGCCTAAAGTATCATTGACTGGAGAAATTTCTAAAGGCTGGAGATGGAAAAATAATAATAGAACTTTTAACAAATTACAGACACCTTTAGGATATAAGAGATACAAATTATACGAAAAACACACCAAAGAATGCTTTCTGAAATGAAATCGGCGAGATTAGAGAGAAGGGACCTGTTAAAGAGGAGGAGCCTAAAGTATGATTGACGGGCGGAATTGCCGAAGTTCGGCAATAAAAATTGCCCGTGAAATAACGCCATAAGTCTGCAAATAATATTTCTATTTTAGCATTTTAATAATGATAGTAATTTTTGTTTCTAATGATAATTTTATTTTCTAGTAAGGAGAAGACACTCAGTTTCCCTGAATTACATATTTTCGGATATGCACGTCCCCAGTCCAGTCCTCGAACCCTCGAAGTATTAAGAGGAGCGGGAATCATCGTCGACTCCATGACATGGAAAGCAAGCTACGTTGAACAGCAGACAGTTTCTAAAGTCTCTTGCTTCATGAAAATCTATGACAGTATCCCTGAACCATATATAAAAGTTCAAGAGGTCAGAGAAGCTCTAGAAGAGATAGTGCAAAGAGTTCCTGAGAAATTAGACTATTCTATGGTGGAACCATTCTGCAATAAGTTCGAAGAGTATTTTCCGGAAAGTACCGGCCCACGGACACCGAGGTCTCTCAAGCATCTGAGCCGGTTCCAGATTCGGGAAAGTCTCAGAAAAGTGCTAGGTCTACCATATAAAGTGTCTCTACTGCCAATTCCGATACGTCTGCAGAAATACATCAACCTTGAGTAGTAGTTTGATGATGGATGTAAATGCATGATTGTGTGGATAATAAAATTTTGTAGATTCAAAAAAGGAATGGTTTTACTTTTATTCACACAATTCTCACCGTACTTAAAAGTTCTTAGAAACTCCATTGTTTCCTCATTTTACTGTACAGAGAAAGGAACTTCCTGATAATATTCGAATCATAGATTTTGACGATAAGACCATTTTAAGACCTCCAGCAAGCATTTCAGAAACTTTTAGTGAAGATGTGCGTATATATGTGTGGGCATGATTACCCAAGAATTAATGCACAGAAGAACGTTTTCACATTACTTTCCTTATATACATAATGTATAAGGAAAATATGGTGATCACGAATCGAACATTTTTGAAGTGATGTCTGTGTGTGTGTGTGTGTGAGACAGTGGAGACGATATCTCACGAACGAATGGAACGATTCGAATGAAATTTGGTACAAAAATCACAATTCGTGAATACTGGAAGCTTATTGTTTTAAAACATAATCGAATGTTCAGAACCCCCTAAATTTTCGAGTGAAATTTTGGAAAAATCATCAAAAAATCAAAACTTTTAATAAAGTTACCCAAATAGACATTTCTTATGTAATTTTTCCTTAGAAAACGATTGACATAAATTTTAGAACGCTAGCATGAACCATTCTCGAGATATTTCACATTTTTCAAATAAATTTATCAAAAAATCCAATAAATTAAAGAAATATATTAACTGTTAAGAAACATGTTCACTTTTCATATGTAATATCATGCGATAAATTTGGTGACATCATTCTCGTGGATCTAACTCTTTCCATTCACGAGAAAATATATTTTGAGTAATACTTTTGTATTTGAACGCCAATAGTCATTTATCTGTTGTAAGAATAACTTATTTCTCCGTTCATAACGATTGGCGATATTTTGGCGGAATGTCGCCAAGTTGGCGACATTTTTAAATGTTGCCAAATTAACGAGAATCTCGCCAAATGGATAAAAATGACGCTAAATCAATGAAAATGGCGACTAATTGAAGAAAATTCAATATCTTTGAAAGAATATAATAAGAATAATATTTTTTTAACTGCAGAAGTAGTAAATTCATTGCATTATATAAGGAAAGTCATGTGCTGCCTACATCAGATTTTTTTATATTATGTAGATACGTAAAACGAGAAAAGTAACTATTTATCATGTTTAGTAATTTTCAATATCAGAGCTCAAATTATTCGAATTTTACGATTTTCACAGTATGATATCTTATAAAGAACAATTTTTATAACTGGAACACTGATAATAATACATAAATTATGAAGTAAATTGATAATTTAAATGAGTTGATCTTCTGGAAAATACTTTATTATAAAGGAGCTTATAAATAGAATTGAAAATACATCTGATTTTCTGGGTTTCATAATCATGGTAGAACATCTGAAACAAATTTCATGAATGTTTGACAGATAGCTTTAGTATGTATAGTCCTACTTAACATTTATGCGTCCGTCTGTCTGTCTGTCTTCATGTCGGTCTGACTTTTCCTCACTTTAAGAACGATTCAATGATTATATGAGCCTCCAGGACAAAAAAAAAGAAGGGGGGGGGGGCAATCGTTATTTGAGTCTTCAAACTATTGTGATTTTATCGTGTTTTGAACCTCTTTACAATTCAAATCAATTCAATATTTCAATGTTGGATTATAAACGGATCCGATTAACATTTGAGAATTTATTTCTAAATTTACGGATGTTTTGAAAATCAATAAAACACTATATAATATAATAATAATGCATAAAATACAACAGAAAATAAAACATTTCATCTGCAGACAATATTAAAAAATCTGATGTGGCAGCACATGACTTTCCCTGCAGACTTATATTCACGTTCTCTTAATTTTAATTAAATTTAATTCACTTTTAATTCAATTTTCGTTCTCATTTGGTAACTGGACTTATTTTCAAAGGTTGCGTAGAGAAAATACGAAAAAAACTAAAATATCTCGAGAACGGCTAGTCCTAGTGTAATGGGGTTGATCTTATTTTTTTCTTCGTTAAAAATTACGTATTAAACGAGCATTTAATGGATATATTTGAGCATACGTATTTTTTTATTTCAGATTTTCGCGATTTTTGCGGGCCATTTTGCAAAAAAAAGGCAGGGTACTTTTTCCGAATCGTACCAATACCTAATCAGCACCAGAGTATCGTACAAATAACTTGTCTACCAAATTTGGTGAAATTTGGTCGATTAGTATTTTAGATACAGTGGATACATGGAAATTTTAAAGGTCATTCCACAAAAGAAGGCGGGTTCTGTTTTTACGAAACTTACCAAAAACTAATCAGCACCAGGGTCATACACAAATGACTCACCTAGCACACAGGCAGACAGACACACACAGACGTCACGCTAAAAATAGTTTTTTCGCATTCTAGAGGTCTCGAAACGTGTAGATCCGTCAAAAACTCGAGTTGTGACTTTCGGCATGATTTCAATACTTTCCCTATACATTACCATGTATTGCAGGGAAAGTAAAAATCTGATGTGGGCAGCACATGACCTTCCCTGCAGACTCAAATTCATATTTTCTTTATTTCTTTAATAATTCGTTAGATTGAGTTTTATTGCACCAAATAACACTAAATTTGCATTTTTAATTAAAATTTTGTTTTTATTTGGTAATTGGACATTTTCCCGAAATCGGCGTAGTAAAAATGCAAGAAATCTCAAATGTCTTGAGAACGGTTAGTCCTAAAGTATAATGGAGTGTGTTATATTCTTTTCCTCATCAAAAATTGCGTATAAAATAAAAATTAATTTGATATATTTGAGCATATATAGTCTTCTTTTTTTCAATTTTTGCGAGGCATTTCGTAAAAAAAGGCAGGTTGTTCTTTTCCGAATCGTACCAAAATCTAATCAGCACCAGGGTCGGCCACAAGGGACTATCTACCGAAATTGATGAAATTTAGTCGATTAGTTGAGTTAGAGTGGAAATATATAATTTTTGCGGGTCATTTCGCAAAAAAAGCAGATTGTTCTTTTCCGAATAGTATCAAAATTTAATCCGCACCAGGGTGACCTACAAGTGACTTATGCACCAAATTTTTTAAAATTTGATAAATTACTTTTTCAGTTATAGTGGATACAGGCAATTTTTGAAGGCAGTTTCGCTAAAAAATGCGAGTTGATTTATTCCGAATAGTACTCAAAACTACACAGCACCAGGGTCACATGCAAGTTACTTACCTACCAAGTTTTATGAAATTCGGTCCATTAGTTTTTGGGTTAGAGCGGATACATACATTGCACAGACAGACAGACACATACACAGACGTCACGCTAAAAATAGTTTTTTCGTATTCTAAAGGTCTCGAAACGTTTAGATCCGTCGAAAACTCGAGTTCCGATTTTCGGCATGATTCCAATACTTTCCCTATTCATTACCATGTATTGCAGTGAAAGTAAAAAATCTGATGTGGGCAGCACATGACTTTCCCTGCAGACTTATATCCACGTTATATTTATTTTAATTAATTCTTATTTAATTTTCCTTCTCATTTGGTAACTGGACTTATTTTCACAGGTGGCGTAGAGAAAATACGAAAAAACCAAAATATCTCGAGAACGCCTAGTCCAAGTGTAATGGGGTTAGTCCTATTCTTTTCTTCGTTAAAAATTATGTATAAAACAAGCAATTAATGGATATATTTGTGCATACATAGTTTTTTATTTTAGATTTTGACGATTTTTGCGGGGCATTTTGCAAAAAAAAAAGGCAGGTTAATTTTTTCCGAATCATACCAAAATCTAATCAGCACCAGGATGTCCCACAAGTGATTTGCCTACCAAATTTTGTGGAATTCGGCCCATTATAGTTTTCTAGCTAAAGTGGATACAAACTTTTGCGGGCTATTTCGCACAAAAAGGCGGGTTCTTTTATCCCGAATCGTACACAAAACTAATCAGCACCAGATTCGCTCACAAGTGACTTATCTATCGAATTTTATGAAATTCGGTAAAATACTTTTTTAGTTAGAGTGGACACGAAATCTGCACAGACAGACAGACACACACACAGACGTCACGATAAAAATAGTTTTTTCGTATTCTAGAGGTCTCGAAACATGTAGAACCGTCGAAAATTCGAGTTGCGATTTTCGAAATGTTTCCAATACTTTCCCTATACATTACCATGTATTGCAGGGAAAGTAAAAATCTGATGTGGGCAGCACATGACTTTCCTTGCAGACTTAAATTCATATTTTCTCTATTTCTTTAATAACTCATTAGATTGAGATTAATTGCACCAAGTTACACTAAATGTGCATTTTTATTTCAATTTTTGTTTTTATTTGGTAACTAACAGCATAACCGTTCTTCGTACGTAGTATATAATATAAAGAAACTTATAATTCGCAATCATAGGCAAATTCTGTTAAAATATTAAATTTATTGCTCATAAAGAGAAGTTTAAAAATGTGTTACTAAGTAGGATTAATGAACTGACCGACAAATGCTACAGTAACATCATTTCAGTATTCTATTCTAAAAAAACAAATTTAATTTCATTGATTTGGGTCATTTTTATCAATTTGGAGACATTTCCACTAATTTGGTAAAGTTTAAGAAAAGTTACCAAGTTATTTACAGATATTCCGCTAAATTCGTAGCTCTGAATTTGCAGATCTGAAGAATAAAATATCCTGACCCCATTTGCATATACTAAATGAAAACACTAAAATTGTATTAGAAGATACATACACTCGTTCTACTCTTTTTCTGCTTCAACAATCGGCTAAATGAATTTATTGGGTGATTTATTGGGAATTTATTGGTTTTATGAGCTTGAAACCTCTTTGCTAAAATAAATGAAAGTGATGTACGCAGTCCACAATTTATATAATTAAAAGAACAATCAAACCGCTCATTTATAAAATGTATTTTTACATCCATTTATTTATTATTCAAATAGAAAAAATAATAATAAATATTAGCAACACATTTAATTTCATTTCGTTGCCGAGCAACATGATATAAGATAGAATCTTCCTCATAAAATGCGAAATTAAATAGCCATTTTGATTTCTTTATACTTAATCGTTGAGTAAAAACTTGTGAAAGATGAACCATGGAGATAGATTTTTCCATTTAAATTCATGTTTCAAACAATTCATGTTTTCCTATAGTGACTAATTAATGCAAAAATCCTGCACCAAACTTGGAAATAAAGTTTTATTTCATTTTGACGTTTTAAACAAACAATTTTCATCCTTTCCGTTTGGATAAACCACGGAGTTGGAGAGTAGAACTCCAAGGAAAAGTTCTGTTTTTCATTAATATCTCAACAACCCCTGGTCTTAGAACCTCGAAACTTCGTCAAAATTTATGGGGGGCTATTTCAAGGCTATCCACAAAATTTCACTAAAATCGGGTCAGCCGTTTTCCCGTGATGATGAGACAAACGAAAATTTCGTTTTTTACTAATCTCAAGAACCACTGGTCGTAGAAACTCAAAATACGGACTACATTTTAAGTGAGGCTATTTCCAAGCTATCCACAAACTTTCATCAAATTCGGCTCAGCCGTTCTCCCGTGATGATAAGACAAACAGACAGACAGACATATTTTCAATTTTATTTATATAGATTGGATATTTTCCCAATAGCGGCGGAACAGGAATGCAAGAAATCTCAAATATCTTGAGAACGGTTAGTCCTAAAGTATAATGAAATATGTTATATTATTTTCCTCGTCAAAAATTGCGTATACAACAAGAATTTAATTGATACATTTCAACATACGTAGTTTTTTTTTCTTTTAGATTTTGGCGATTTTTGTGAGGCCATTCATAAAAAAGACAAGTTAATAGTTACCGAATCGTGCCAAAATCGAATCAGCAGCAGAGTGTCCCCCAAGTAACTTATCTACCAAATATTGTGAAATTTGGTCAATTAGTATTTTAACTAGGGTGTATACGTGAAATTTTTGCGGGCCATTTCGTAAAAAAATGCAGCTTCTTCTTTTCCGAATCGTACCAAATTCTAATCAGCAGCAGAGCATCCTACAAGTAACTTATCTACCAAATTTGGTAAAATATGGTCAATTAGTATTTTATATGGAGTGGGTACATGAAATTTTTACGGGCCATTTCGCAAAAAAAGGCGGTTTCTGTTTTTATGAATCCAACCAAAAACTAATCAGCACCAGGGTCGCATTCAAATGACTTACCTACCAAATTTTATGAAATTCAGTCCATTAGTTTTTGAGTTAGAGTGGATACATACATTGCACAGACACACAGGCAGACAGACATACACACACAGACGTCAAGCTAAAAATAGTTTTTTTCGTATTCTAGAGGTCTTGAAACGCGTAGATCCGTCGAAAACTCGAGTTGCGATTTTCGACATGATTCCAATACTTTCCCTGCAATACATGGTAATGTATAGGGAAAGTAAAAATCTGGTGTGTGCAGCACATATGACTTTCCCTGCAGACTTAGATTCACGTTCTCTTTATTTAATTAAATTTATTTCACTTTTAATTCAATTTTCGTTCTCATTCGGTAACCGGACTTATTTTCAAAGGTGGCGAAGAGAAAATACGAAAAACTAAAATATCTCGAAAACGGCTAATCCTAGTGGAATGGGATTGGTCTTATTCTTTTCGTCGTTAAAAATTACGTATTAAACACGCATTTAATAGATATATTTGAGTATACTTAGTTCTTTAGTTTAGATTTTGACGATTTCTGCGGGCCATTTTGCAAAACAAAGGCAGGTTATTTTTTTCCGAATCATACCAAAATCTAATCAGCACCAGGAGAACCCACAAGTGACGCATCTACCGAATTTTGTGAAATTCGGTCCATTAGTTTTTTAGTTAGCGTGGATACAAGCTTTTGATGGCCATTTCGCTAAAAAAGGCGGGTTCTTTTATCCCGAATCGTATCCAAAACTAATCAGCACCAGATTCGTCCACACGTGACTTACATACCAAATTTTATGAAATTCGGTCAATTACTTTTTTAGTTAGAGTGGATACAAAATCTGCACACACAGACACACACACAGACGTCACGCTGAAAATGGTTTTATCGTATTCTAGAGGTCTCGAAACGTGTAGATCCGTCGAAAACTCGAGTTGCGATTTTCGGCATGATTCCAATACTTTCCCTATACATTACCATGTATGGCAGGGAAAGCAAAAAATCTGATGTGGGCAACACATGACTTTCCCTGCAGACTCAAATTCATATTTTTTTTTCTTTAATAATTCATTAAATTGAGTTTTATTGCACAAAATAACACTAAATTTGCATTTTTATTTCAATTACTCTTTTTATTTGGTAATTAGACATTTTTCTAAAAGTGGCATAACTAAATGCGAAAAACCTAAAATATCTCGAGAATGGTTAGTCCTGGAGTAATAGAGTTGTTCTTATTATATTCCTCATCAAAAATTACGTATAAAACAAGCATTTAATTGATATATTTGAACATATTTAGCTTTTTTTAGATTTTGCGATTTTTGAGGGTTGGTTTTATGTTAAACAATGGTTTTATTTTACATACACATAATTCTCACAATCCTTAAAATATTTTAGAGCCCCCATAATTGCGTTCTCATATTGCTGTATAGTGAAAATAATTTCCCGAAAATATTCGAATCCGTGATTTTGTAGATAAAGCCGTATTAAGACCGCAGAAAGTATTTCAGCTTTTTGAATTGTCTCACTTAATATTTAAGGCCTGTCTGTCTGTCTATTTGTCTTCATATCTTTCTGATTTTTACTCACTTTGAGAGCATCTCAACCGTTATACGAGCCACCGAACAAACGTGACTTAATTGTGTTTTGACTCTCTGTGCAATTAAATTAAATTCAAAATCTTAAAACAGAATTATGAAAACATATTCCAAATATTAAACGTGCACTGCAAACGTATAATGAGTTGAATGTCTTTACGTTATATATTCTGCACGAAAAAAACAAACAAAAAAAACGAATATACAGCAAATAAGTAATTCTGATGTGGGCAGCAAAAACATGAAAAGTGCAATCTGAATCAAAACATATTCTTAAAATATACAAAATATATCCTCAAAATTTTGAAATTTTTATTTATGACAGCAACTTTAACAACAAGAAAAAATTTTCGAGCCATTTTCCTCTGTCCAATTACAATTTTAATAACATACCATTTAGAAATAATAAGATAATTATAACGACTATAATTATTTTTTTACATTAGAATTATTTTACCCGTAAATCATTTTCTTTGCATTGATTTGAAATGTTTACAGTATATTTATTTAATGCTTTGAAGCATCAAATAAAAGAGACTCTAGTTGGGTCATTTTCATTTATATATTATTACTTTCCCAGTACAAACTGTTAGAGCATGGATATGTATGATTTTGCTTCTTTTTTTTTTTTTTTGGGGGGGGGGGGGTGAGTTTGGGGAGGGGAGCGAGTATATACTTATCTCCAAGTGTCCGTCTATCTGCCACGCCTGTTCTGACTAAAACATAGAAAATTTAATTATTATCCCAGTCATTTGCTTGATAAAACTTTTTGAGTAAAATACCGAATTCCTTCAAAAATATTCATTTCAGAAGTTCCACCTAAGTTCGAAATATAAAATGGTGGAAGAAAGTACCTCGGCTACAATATTCTGATTTGAAATTCAGTGCAAAAGTAAATCTTTTTATAGTAGAAGACATTTTAAAACTTTAATTAAATACTGCGCAACAAAATTTTCGATTTTCCGAATAAAATAGTGATTCTTACTATAAAGAAGGAAATAGTGGCCCCTAGTCCCAGTGAAGAATTTATTATAAAGCTTATGAGGATCAAGATTTAAGATCCGGACAAATAACAGCACCCCCTCATCAAATACCTCGTTTTCACATTGTTATGTAAAGGTTCTAAATTTTAAGAAGTTAAAAAAAAATTTCAAATTTTAAGTAAAATAACTTTTATTAACTATATTTTTATAAAGGTCAGTGTCCTTTGACATCAAAAAGTAAACCAGTAGCATAGCAAAAACGCAAATATTATTCAAGTAAAATATAAAACTTACTTAAATTCATGGTAACTTAATGGCAGATTTCAATTGTACAACGACGTGCTGGGCTCCCGAAAAAGGTTTAACGTAGGGATTACGAAATTATTAATCCGACATTTCCTTCCGGTGAATTTACCTCCTTCACATAATTTACTTCCAACCAAAAGTACAATATATTTTTTTTTTAAATAAGAAACTTATATATTAAAATTATTTTTGTTTAAATCTCTAAATATCATAATTAGTAAATTATTTTAAACTTATTTTTACTAAAACTGGTAATTTAAAGAAGTACTTTTCTGTAAATAAGGGTGTAATGTAACATTTTATGTAAATAAGGGAACAATTAACATGAACTGAAGCAAAATGAATATAACTTTATGCAATCTATAATGACTAATAATTTCCAATGCTCCATCGCCACTGACTTCTACTGTAAAGGTCAGTGTGCATCGCAATCCCATAATGCATCTTGAAAGTTCGAGAAAACTAACCAATGAGCGGGTGCCGCTAAACCAATGTACCAGTAATGCACAGCCGAAATTCCCCCTCTGATAAGTGAACTCGTTCTCAGAGTCTTTCTCCCACAGACTAATTATAGTATTCTGTGCTTTCTCCCATGTTACAGTGCCTAGGCACTGTCAAGGTTACTCTATCTATACAATAGTTACCATATCTATACACTGAAGGCAAGTACCTATTATAGAGCTGAGTGTTTCGGTTGTATAGTACTGAGTGTTTAGTTATTATAGAGATGAGTGTTTAAGTATTATAATGCTGAGTGTTTAGGTATTACAGTGCTGATTGTTTAGTTATTATAATGCTGAGTGTTTCCTGGCTTGGGAAAATATTTTTTTTAATTAATTAGAGGAATTTAAAAAAATTGTTGTTTCATGCCTCTGGCAAGTCCAGTGTTCCAGATTGGATTTAATTCAATGATTTATTTAGTTTGATCTTTGTATTTAAATGATGGACAGTGGGGACTTTTCTGCCATGACTAAAGACATTAGGGTTGTCTACAAAGAGATACAAGAACAGATTCAAAAGGATCTCCAAGATGAACTCATCAAATTTTATGACGGTCACTCCATGGACTGGAATTTCATTAGGAGAAATCTTGAAAAATTGCCGACAACAAGTCTTTACCACGAATATCTGTTTTGGAACCTCTTTCGTTTTCTGATGGACATTTTCGACTCTTACAAGATTGACGATTTGTGTCTTGTGGAGGACGTACTGCAATATGCGATCTATCTTAAGGGATGCTGGTGCGTACGCAGTTTTCCTTCCGAAAACCAGCTGAGGCTGTGGTTCGAGCAAAGAGGTATTTACAGGAACAAAAACCACCTTACGTTCGAAAAAGTTGACGATGTTACAAAAAAGCTTCCTACATATTTTGTGGGGGCCGATCTACGGATGAATTGCTCCATCCACATTCTGAGGAGAATCCCATACGCGTGGTCGAGTCATGTAAGAAGCAATAAGATGAAATTGATGGATAATTCGCTTCATACTGTTTGGGAACGCGCTCTATTCGGTCAGGATTATTTACTTTCAATTCTTCTTAAGCACGGTGTCTTGTACCTGAAACCTACAATGTATCATCAGACAGCAAAATTTATGGACTTCACCCTAGTTATGCTATGGTAAGTGTTGACAAATTTTATATGTTAATTTTGAAAGTAATTAATTTATCATTCGTGTAAATCTAACTTGAGGATTAGGAGTATTGTTAGCATCCTCTAAACAATATAATCAATATAAAAAACAATTTTAATCATTATAAACACATATTTTATCATTTGAAACCGGGGATTTGATATACAATTTATAAATTTCTAAATTCTAAATCTATTTATTAAATTTCTAAATCTATTTTTCTGCTAATTCTAGTTAATAATGTATATATTATTTTTTTTTTTGTTTAATTTGGAACAGCAAATCCTGTTACTATGACAATTATCGCCAAATGGGCGTATACATTAACTAGAAATGCAATAAGTTGTTAATGATTCATCATCCCCCTAATCTTCTCAATAAGATGTTCATCTATTTGGTTTTCAATATAATGAAAAATATATATAGATATATAAATGTTTTCAAAATTCTGCTATTTATCGAGAATGATTCGTAAGAGCGTTCCAACGTTGATACTATTCAATTTCTTACGAAAATTACTTATGAATAGTCATTTATTCAACATTACTTAACATCCTGTTTTTAATGATATTTTCAAAAATTCATTCGCAACATGAGAGGTATATTCGATCGCGTTTAAAATCAATCGGATTGTATGTATTCATTATAGTAATTGTACCAAATTGCATTCGAAACGCTCCATTTGTTCATGAGATATCGCTTCCACAGACTCATGGCCATGCACACTAACTTACACAGACATCGCCTCAAAAATGTGCAATTCGAATTGAAATGTACTCTTCAGTCGAAAACTCGAAATCGAATTTTAAACCCCCGTCACAATACTTTTCCTATACATGTTGGGAAAGTATGTCCTTTGTATGTAGGAAAAGTAAAAATTAAGACAACATCTTTTAAATTTGTAAAGTAATCCATAAATTAAATGCACTTAGTTTGCAATCAACATATTTTTCTTCGAAAATAAATTCGTCTCGGCGGCAAAGATTAGGTTTAATTTAACAAAATGGCCATTTTCGATTTTAAAAATTCGTAAGTTTTAAAGCAATTCTGATTTAATTGAAAATCAATGCAAGGTATGAGAGGGAAGCAAACCTCTGTCCGACGATTAGAGCATCTGTTTGTGTGTGTGTGTGTGTGTGCAGTTTGTAGTTGTATCTAAAAGTTGTACGGCCATGAAATTTGCTACACACAACTACCTAGGTCCTACACACTACTATCTACCAAGACCAAGACCCTTGTTTTAGGGGACCCTGTATCAGAAACACTCATCCCCACATCAAAAATAAATTGTCGGACATCTAGGTACTATTATGTAAGTACTTCAAGACCAGGATGGGTGCACCTCTGCTCAATTATTATTTTTATTTCGAATTAGTTATTTTATATTTACTCCGATTTGCATCGATTTGGGCCGATATTTACACAGTCTAAATTATTATCATTTTGTTTCCATTCTGGCATCATCCGAATAGAACAAAAAATTATCTTTCAAATAAACTTTGAACGGAATCTATTGAATTATTAGACGAAATTTTGAATTTTTTTTTTTTTAATACTTTACATAAAAAAAAAACTTTTCGAGCGTTTAAAACTTTGCCGAATAATATATCAGGATATAAGAAAAAGATGGCGTACTATACAAGGATTATAATTCAACAGGAGCTGCTTAATATATCACAGACTACTTGAGAGAAAAAGTAATTCCCTCAATACATGTGTTGATTAACTATACAGCCAAGTCTAAGACTTTTTAATTAACCCAGAGATTCCCCATTAGTTACTAAGCGAGCTGTTTTCTGGAGCATTTTGTTGTTTGCTTTGTATATCCCAAGAAATGCCGAGTAAACTTTCTAGTAAATAAAGAAATCAAACCTTTTCAGAAGAAAGGATTTCACGTTCTGCAAGAAAGGCAGATATTTTATAAATATATATAAGGTACGTGAAGAAAGATCTATCATCTTTTGTAGACGTGGCTCAAATCCCAGCTTCAGTTGGGCATGCGCAGACTACTGTTGAAAAAATCCATCGTACTTCATTTGTGAAAGCAAAAATCTGGATTTTTATGCAGGGAGGGATAGCCCAGTGGTTAGTGCACGATGATTACAGTCGGAGTATTCAAATGCCCTGGTAAACCCAAATTGTTACCCTGTCTAAGTGAAATAATGGCACGTTAAATCTGTGGGTCCGAAAATCCTTCAGTGAGGTAGATTTCAGAAGGGGGATTCCGTCGCAAGAAAACATTGAAAGCATTTAAATTTTCGGGTCTTTTGACCGTGACGATAAATTTGGCGAAATAATGCCAACTTGAGAAGTCCTGAAAACATTTCAAATTTTGAATATTGGCCAAGAGCTTCAAGAATTACGTGATTTTGCAAGAACTTTCCACCGAGGTCATATAAGCTGATCAAAGTGTAGGTATGCTGAGTTAACACAAGTAAAAGTATTTTCCGAGTTCCATATAGAAGACAATATATAATTTTTCATTATTATAGAACAATTCTGGTAGAAACCTGTAAAAAGTTTATATTTCCGACCTGGGCATCGTCACTTTGGGTTTCGCAGATAATGATAAGATTGTAGTGCAGTATGAGGTAGAGCGTTGTTTTGATGGAAAATTGATCGTGGGAAGCTTAACAGCATAAGCAAAATAGCTGCATATAACCGTCGACGCACATGCGAGCCGTCACATTGACTTGCAACACAAATAGAAGTTATCGGCCGTTCACGGAATTCCCCCCCCCTCCCCAGACTGTCACACCAGGAGTGCTGACCATGTGCTGCTAGACTGGGGGATCGGAACTGGGCAGCCATCCTCCTTGCACGTATGAGGCGGATACCAGCACTAAGAGAGAAGCTGGATTCGCTGGATACCTCCAATTGGACTGTCCAGGCTGAGAGAGATCGGTACCAATTGCATAAATCTAGATCATTTGCATAACCCTTAAAACGACAATTGCAGTCTGCCGGCTATAGCTTAATTTTTATGGATGTACATATTTTATTTATTTATTAATTTTTTGCAATAGAGAATATTTTTGGAAAAATAATCTGGGCACAAAATCTGGAAATAATATTTTTTTTTCAGCATTTTTAAAATGATTGTTAATTTTTTTTTTCCTAATGTTACTTTTTTTTCTTTCTAACAGGAAAAGAACACTCATTGGCCGTCCATTTGCCGCTTTAAAATCGAGACGTTACCAGTTCAAGCATCGACTCCTAGAAGTATTAAGAGGAATCGAAATCATCGCCAAAATCATGTACTACAGGGAAAACAACTTGCTAGATCGGCACCTTGAGACAGTCTCCTGCTTCATGAAAATCTTCGATAGTATCCCTGAACCATTCATAAAAGTTCAGGAGGTCAGAGAAGCCCTGGAATACCTTGTCGGAGGAGATCCTGAGGAATTAGACTCTTCCATGGTGGAACCGCTCTGCGAAGAATTCGAAAAGAATTTTCCGGAAAGTACCGGCCCGCGGACACCGAGGTCACTTAAACATCTGATCCGATGCCAAATTCGGGAATGTCTCAGAAAAGTGTTCGGTCTACCATATAAAGTGTCTTTATTACCAATTCCAATACGTCTGCAGAAGTACATCAACCTTGAATTATAGTTTGATGATGAATGTAAAGGTATAATTGTGTGTATAATAAAATTTTATACAATCGATAAAGCAATGATTTTATTTTACATACGCATAATTCTCACAATCCTTAATATATTTTAGAGCCTCCATCATTGCGTTCTCATATTGCTGTATGGTGAAAATAATTTACCGACAATATTCGAATCAGTGATTTTGTAGGTAAGGCCGTATTAAGACCGCTAGAACGTATTTCGACATTTTGTATTGTTTCACTTAATATTTAGAGTCCGTCTGTCTATCTGTCTTCATATTTTTCTAGTTTTTATTCACTTTGAGAGCATCTCAACCGTTATACGAGTCTCCAAACAAATGTGACTTAATTGTTGAACCTCTGTGCAATTAAATTAAATTCAAAATCTTATAACAGAATTATGAAAAAAAAATTCTAAATATTAAACGTTCACTATAAAGGTACACTGAGTTGAATGTCTTTACAAATATTTTCTGAAAAAAAAAACGAATATACAGCAAGTAAGTAATTCTGATGTGAGCAGCAAAAGCATGTTAAGTGCAATCTGGATCAAAACATATTCTGAAAATATATAAAATATATCCTCAAAATTTTGAAATATTTATATATGACAGCAACTTTAACAAAAAGAAAATAAATTTTTCGAGCCATCTTCCTCTGTCCAATTATAATTTTAATAACATTCCGTTTAGAAATAATGAGTTAATTATAACGACAATAATTATTTTTTTTACATTAGAATTATTTTACCCGTAAATTATTTTCTTTGCATTGATTTGAAATGTTTACAGTATATTTATTTAATGTTTTGAAGCATCAAATAAAGGAGACCAGTTGGGTCATTTTCATTTACATATTGCTCTCCCAATACATACAGTTAGAGCATGGATATGTAAGTTTTTTTTTTTTTGGTGGGGGGTGCGAGTATATACTTATTCCCAAGTGTCCGTCTATCTGCCACGCCTGTTCTGACAAATAGATAGAAAATTTAATTATTATCCGGGTCATTTGCTTGATAAAACCTTTCTGGGAAAATACCGAATTCCTTCAAAAATGTTTATTTCAGAAAGTTCTACCTACCAAACAGTTCGAAATATAAATTGGTTGAAAAACGTACCTCGGCTCCTATATTCTGACTAGAAATTCAGTGCAAAAGTAAATCTTTTTATAGTAGAAGACATTTTAAAATTTTAATTAATTACTGCGCAGCAAAATTTTCGATTTTCCGAATTAAATAGTGATTTTTACTATTAAGTAGGAAATAGTGGCCCCTAGTCAAAGTGGCGAATTTATTATAAAGTTTATAAAGATCAAGATTCAGGTTCCGGTCAAACAACAGCACCCCCTCATCAAATACCTCGTTTTCAAATTGTTATGTAAATTTTCGAAATTTTAAGAAGTTAAAAAAATTTTTCAAATTTTGAGTAAAATAATTTTTATTAACTATATTTTTATAATGTATAGTATAGTTTTATTAACAATATTTTTATAAAGTATAGTTAATAAATAATTTTTATTAGCTATATTCTTTGACATCAAAAAGTAAACCAGTAGCAAGGACGTAAATATTATTCAAGTGAAAAATAAAACCTACTTAAATTTATGGTAACTTGATGGCAGAATTCAATTGTACGACGTCGTGCTGGGCTCCCAAAAAAGGATTAACGTAGGGATTATGAAATTATTAATCCGAAATTTCTTTCCGGTTAATTTACCTTCTTCACATAATTAATTGCAACCAAAAGTACAATATTTTTTTTTAATTAAAAAATTTATATGTTAAAATTTCTTTTGTTTAAATCTATAAATATTATAATTAGTAAATTATTTAAAACTTATTTTTATTACAACTGGTAATTTAAAGAAGAGATACTTTTCTGTAAATAAGGGTGTAGCGTAACATTTTATGTAAATAAGGGAACAATTATCATGAACTGACGCTAAATGAATATAGTTTTATGCAATCCATAATGACTAATAATTTCCTATGCTCCTTCGTCACTGACCAAGGTATTTAGAAAGAAGGTAGGTCAAACAGCGCAGGAGAATGCCATTGGTCCCCGCTCCGTGACGTCATATCGGGACTGAAGGGAATTTCTTCAATAGTTTATGTGTTTTTGAGCTCTGGTACGCTTTTCAAATGATTGCAAATTTCAATTATTATTGAACTTTTAGAAAATGATTTTATATTATAACAGATTTATGAATACTTTTAGCCTATGTTTTAATGAATTATCATAAACTTGCATGTTTAAGATACAATAAACGCGATTGCTCTATTTAGAAATGATAGAACAAAAATAATTAATAATTAATTGAAAAAAACTTAAATAGAAATTCCTTCTCCGTAATTGGAATTGATTGAACAATAATTGTAAAATAGAGCATAACGATATTACCGTGTATTTCTTATTTTCAATGAAGTACAGGGTTTAATACTAAAATAATGTATTTAATAAATAAATATCTGCTGTCATTTTTTGAATTTACAGGGTTCACATTCTATCAGAACATAATAATATCATCCCACTAGCTTAATGAAAAGCACTCTATACGGCTATCGACTCATTATAACTTTTGTTATACGGCTAATTTTAACTCTTGTCTAATATTAAATTTGTAACTAATCTGTCATACGAATCACTGGTGAAGCTTGATTATTTTTATAAATTACACCTAATATGAGAACCAAATTTTCTGGCATTCGATTTAATAGCAAGAAAATTTGTGATTAATTAGTGAAACGAATCCCATCATATATTGCATTACAATAAAAGTTTTATTACTTTCCTTATATACATAGTATAATGTGTAAGGAAAGTATTGTGATGGTGTCGAAAATTCGAATTCGAGTTTTCGACGGGAGAACACGTTTCAAGCATCCCTGATCACGAATTGAATATTTTTGAAGTGATGTCTGTACGTGTGTGTGTGTCAGTGAGTCTGTGGAGACGATATCTCACGAACAAATGAAGCGATTCGAATGAAATTTGGTATAGAAATTGCAATCCAGGAATACTGGAAGCATATTGTTTTTAAACACAATCGAATGTTCAGATCCTCCTAAATTTTCGAGTGATATTTTGAAAAAATCATCAAAAAATCGAAACAATAAATAAAGTTACGCAAATGGACATTTATTATGTGATTTTTCCTTAGAAAACGATTGACATAAACTTTAGAACCCTAGCATGAACCGTTCTCGAGATATTGCACATTTTTCAAATAAATTTATCACCCCCCCCACCACCACCACCACCACCACCACCACCAAAAAAAAAAAAGTTAACTCTTGAGAAACATGTTCCCTTTCCATATGTAATATCATGCGATAAATTGGGTGACATTATTCTCGTGGATCTAGATCGTTCCATTCCTGAGAAAAGATACTAATTGAGTAATACTTTTGAATTTGAACGCCAACAGTTATTTATCTGTTATAAGAATAACATATTTCTCCGTCCGTAACGCTTGGTAAGATTTTGGAGACGAATGTCGACAACTTGGCGACTTTTTTAAATCTTGCCAAATTAACTAAAATCTCGCCAAATGGATAAAACCGACGCTAAATCAATGAAAATGACGATTAATTGACGAAAATTCAATATCTTGGAAAGAATACAAGTATCTACTATAAGAATAACCTATTTTTTTACTGTAAAAGAAGTAAATTCATTGCATTATATAAAGAAAGTCATGTGCTGCCCACATCAGATTTTTTTTGCATTTATGATTGGCTTTCTTTTTTAAGAATCTAGTTTTTAAAAGGTGACGTTACTAGATTTTTAACATGTATAATTTTAATTTATATCTGCAATTAATTCATTAGTCCTGTTTTGGTATTTATGTTTTGTTTTGTAAAATAAAATATATTCAACTATTATTACTGTAACTTTTAAAGACAAGTTTTCAAAAGAGTTGTGTTAGACGAGCATATACTAAAATGAAAATTGTTTCGCTGGGAAAATATTTAGATATTGCTACTGTTCATGTCGATTCTAAAGTGAACTGCAATAAATTTGTATCTGATAAAATTGTATTATTCCCGTATATCATTGATTTGTGGGCGCTTTAAAATTCTGCAGGACCAATAGTGGAATTTTTTGAGACTGAAGATCCCAGTAACTATTTAAATCAAAAAGTATGATGTGGCAGCACACAACTAGCCCTATATAATGAAATTAATTCAACTTTTTTACAGTGAAAAAATGATGTATAAGATCCACGGCACTGGTTTTTTAATACAGGATAGTACATTTGACATTTTTCCGGATCACAGCTATTTCGAAAACCCAATTCACTTATATTTCACACAACTCTAAATTGGCAATTATCAATATTGATGGCATCAGCAATAAGCAATGGACTCTATATGTTTTAATATTATAAGAAATAATCCATTAATTTGGCGTCATTTTTGCAATTTTTACGACAAGGCAATATTTCGCCAAATGGGGACCAAGTTCCCCAAATTTATCACCAAGTGTCAAAAACAGACGAAGTGAACAGCATTTCTTACATATAAATGACTGCTGTTGAATTGTTATACGTCAAAATGCAAAACTATTACTCAAAGTATTTTCTCTCGCGAATGGAACGAACTAGATTCCCGAGAATGATGTTACCAAATTTAACGCATATTATTACATATGTAAATCGAACAATTTCACAATAATTTATACTTTTAATTTTATTGGATTTTTTTGATAAATTTATTTGAAACATGTGCGATATCTTAAGAACGATTCCTGCTAGAGTTTTAAAGTTTATGTCATTCGTTTTCTAATGAAAAATTATATAGGAAATGATCCTTTGTGTAACATTATTAAGAGTTCTAATTTTTAAATGATTCTTTCAAAATTTCATTCGGAAATTTGTGGGTGTTCTAAACATACAATTGCGTTTAAAATCAATAGGGTTCCAGTATTTAATATTTGCACCAAATTTCGTTCGAAACGCTCCGTTCTTTTAGGAGATATCGCACAGACTCAAACATGCAAACATCACCTCAAAAACTTTCGATTCGAGTTCAATTCAGGTAAAATTGAAACTTGCTTTTTCGTCGAAAATTTGAATTCGAATTTTCAACCCCGTCACAATATTTCCAAAAGAATTATTTCACAATAATTCTTTCGCAAGCTTACATCCACTACTTTGTTTTTCTTCGTATAGCTATAATAGTAGTACCGCATAATTCATCATTGCTCCATCGATATTATAACTGTTATAAAAACTAATTAATTACTTGAAAATAATTGCAGCTCAATTAATTTTTCAAAGATAATGATATATATTATTGCTGTATATTCAATCAAAGCTCTTAGACTAAAGCAATACTAAAAAAGAACAGAATTATTTGAGAAAATAAAGCCTACAATTTCCATAGAATCCTCATATCTTCCTCTGTGCTTGTCCCGTTGTGACGTCAAAAAAGTCAAGACTCCTCCCACCCCTAAAAGCGGCTTTCGTGCGTTTGATGTTTGACCACCCCTGGTCACTGACCTCCAGGGCCCCCACAAAGGGGGGGGGGGGTCAGTTGGTACCACGGTACTCTGGCCCGGCGATAGAACATCTGTGAATGAATTTATAATTTTTTTCTTAAATTACTTGAAGACTATTTCCCAAAATAGTCAAACAAGATCTCCTTAGTTCAATACAAGTCGCCTGGGTAGAGATAGCTTCACAATGTCCTTATGTTTAACTGCAGACATTATTTGTTGTTAAAGAAAGAAAGGCGATGTCGACAAGGTAATAAAAAAAACGATCCCTACAGGGAAGCAGGGAGCAATTTTCTAAAATTACACTGCTAAAATGGATACGTTTATAACACTAGCGGGTAAGTTTCATTCATTCAAGTTTACAGCTCATATCAATCACATCCAGCTGACTACTAAAACGATTCTTGTCTGCAGATTTCTTTTGTGAA
Organism: Amaurobius ferox; assembly: GCA_951213105.1. Classification (NCBI taxonomy): domain Eukaryota; kingdom Metazoa; phylum Arthropoda; class Arachnida; order Araneae; family Amaurobiidae; genus Amaurobius; species Amaurobius ferox. The sequence goes on from OX578153.1 coordinate 86,557,379, forward strand.
AGTATAAGGATGGGAAGGGACGATCTTATCTTCCCTCCTCGTAAACCAATTAGCGCGACGGGGTATCCATAGTGTCCCATGTCCAACTTGGTGGGACTGAATGTTGGTCAGTAGAAAGGAAAAATGCTAGATTCTATCTACAGCTACAATGGCTGAAGCACTATACTACAGCTTCCTTCTAGGCACTGTACTACAGGGCTTTGGCATGGCAGGAACCAAAGCAGATTAAATTGCTTCTTCCTTGAAGGCATGAACTTGCTTCCTACATTGATTTTCAGTGATGTAACAGTTTATATTACTTTAAATAAAGTACAAAAAGCAAGGTTTGCTATCGGTGCTAGTGTATCTAAATTTTGTAAAAAAAAATAAATTATTCACTGAAACAGAGGCAGTATTGTATGTATACTACCATCTAAGATTTGAGGTATGTTCAAAATAATTGTCTTACATTTTTCAAATATTATTTTTAGATATCTTAAAAAAATCCTGAAACAAAGTTAATCTTAGAATAAATTAAATTTATTTTATCACATTTTTATGCTGCTTTGTAAATTTATTCCTTTAAAATAACTATAGTTAAATACGTACAAAACTTCAGGCAAGATATTGCATATTAAAGGAATATGAATGCTTTAGTGTTTATAATAATGGGTTTTTAAACTGTCGATTCTATGTTGAACTTCGTAATTAGTAGAGAAAAACCATTGAAAGAGAAAATTCATACCCTCTCTATTATATATTACATTTTGCCAAGACGTATCCTGGGGAGATTTGGGGGTCGTCTGTCCCCTCTCCCAAAATCCTAATTAGAAAATGATTATTTTATTAATGGCACCTATTGTGCATACTCATTTGACATTTTATTTCATAAATATTGGAATTGATACATTTTGGAAGAAACATTTTATGAACATAATGAATGAGTTTAGAACGCATGGCAATATAATTATGAATTAACTTCATGTTTCTATTCTTTTAATGTAATTATAAAAATGAATTAGAATAAAATAATTAGTTATGAAACAAAAACGTTTTCAATGAACTTCATTTTATCAATGTTATATTGGCGGATTGTATAAATGTGAGAGTATCTAGGCAGTTTATGTATTCACCGTAGTTCAAAGGACAACTAAATCTCCTTGAAATTTGGTAGCTATGTTGGTTAGGCATTACTCTACGCTAATTTGATTTTTGGTGAATATCAAACAATAATAGTGGTACTTAAAAATCCGAAAAATGAGAAGTTTCTATTAAACTATGTACTCTGTGAAGTAGTTGTAGCGCTACAAAATGAAATAAAATGTTACTGCTCCCGCTATGCTGGTATAAACTGTTTGCAACACCATCATATTTTCAATTGTGGCACGATACTTGGCGAATTGGTATTTAAATAGAGCTAGTTTACTATATAAAATATGAAATTCAATGCTAAACTGCAAAATCAATGTAATTTAGAAATTGTAATTTTGTAATGATATAATGCATTAAATCAACAAAAAAGATCAATCACGTTTAAAGCATTGATTGTAAAACATTTTCCAACTGCAATGCAATTTTATTTAAACATCTCCAAAATGCGATACATTCAGCGGTAATACTTTTAAAATTATTACAATACTACCTTAATTTATTATATTTGAAAACTTAAAACTTCATCGAAGAAAATGAACTTTATATTCAAATGACGTCATTGAAATATAAATAGCCTGGTTTTCAGTTTCGTAAAGTCATTTTCACGGCAGTTATCGTCCGAACGGACAGACAGACAGAATTAACAAAGTCATAAACACTTTTCAACTATGTTGTAAAGTGTTAAAAATGATTTTCGTCGTCAAAGTTTTCAAAAATGTGCCGATTAAAATATTTTAGGATAATTTTCGTAGAGCATTTGGAAGATACAAACTTTTACTGCTAATTGTTAAAAAACGGTTTTTGTCAAAAGCAGAGAACTTTCCGTCTTTGGATTTTTCAGTGAGTCAAAACGATTAAGGCACCAAAATGGCATGTATCTAAACATGTGCTGTTTCCATCTAAAAAGTTACGAAACAAATGAAAGTTGATTTTCTGATAAAATCCCAAGATACTTTGGACATATTTTATATTATTTATATGCTGAATATGCATGTTGATTGGGGATAATTCGACTATCACACCGATAACTTTTTTTGTGTGTGGTTGTTCGCCACAGAAATGTTGCAATGCCATTGTTTTCACAAATTTTTTTTTGAGGTATCAATTTCTCAGGATCTATTATAGATGAAGCTGTGATACGACCTGATATGGATCGAGCATTAAGGGGGCATAGGACCTTTAAACAGTCGAAATTCATTGAAAATAGAGCTATCTTTACAATTTTTTAATTTTAACCAGGTGTATCCCAGATGTTCAAATTTTTTTCTCTAAACATATAGAAAACCTTTCTTACTACACAAATTTTACTGAAGTCATATAATTATATGTACATTTTATATTGTTTTTTAAAATTTATACAATTTTGACAGACATAATGGTGTATGTAGCAGCCGCGCGCAGGATATTTCAAATAATATTATACTTATGGACTTCAATTTGATAATAATATATTTATAACTATTACATCTTTAATTTGTACACACTTTTTAAAATTTTGAAATAAATTTAATATTTTTAAAATCTAAACAAAATGAAATTTTCATTTTCAGTGTTAAAAAACATGAAATAAACCTCTTCACAATTCTTTTTTTACTATTTATGGTGAATTTTTGAAGTACAAATTATATATATGGATGAAACAAGTAAGCCCAAAAATTTGAAAGTGATTGGTTAAATATATTTTAAGATATGTTGCGCGCAAGGGCTAAAATCACATATCTGAGAAAAACAGCTTTAAAGTTTAAAAATACATTCAGTGTTACTTATTATCTTATTTTACACCTTAAAATGCCTTTAGTTCATAAATAGCACCTTCCTATGTCTGTTATGTAAGAAGAATCAAAAATTTTCTGCCTTTTAGGGGCTACTTGAGCTCTATATGTTGCTTCGGAAACTCGAACAGACGTTTTGCGCAGTCGTTTCTTGTTAGTCAGATGAAGCACGTTTACTAAATTTTTACATATTTATGAGGAATTTTTATCTATAAATTATGTATATAGATGAAACAAGTAAGAGCAAAAAATTTGAAAGTGATTGGTTACATATATTTTAAAATATATTGCGCGCAAGTGTTAAAATCACATATCTGAGAAAAACAGCTTTATAATTTAAAAATGCTTCAATGTTACTTATTATCTTATTTTGTACCTTAAAATGCCTTTAGTTAATAATTAGCACCTTCCTATGTCTGTTATGTAAGAAAAATCAAAACTTTTCTTCCTTTTAGGAGCTATTTGAGCTCTATATGTTGCTTCGGAAACTCGAACAGACGTTTCGCGCAGTCGTTTCTTGTTAGTCAGATGAAGAACGTTTACTAAATTTTTACTTATTTATGAGGAATTTTTATCTATAAATTATGTATATAGATGAAACAAGTAAGAGCAAAAAATTTGAAAGTGATTGGCTACATATATTTTAAAATATATTGCGCACAAGGGCTAAAATCACATATCTGAGATACCCGCTTTTAAGTTTAAAAATATATTCAGTGTTACTTATTATAGTATTTTGACCTTAAAATGCTTCCAGTGCATAAATAGCACCTTTCTAATTCTGTTATGTTTGAAAAATCAAAATTTTTCTGCCTTTTAAGAAGTATTTGAGCTCTATATGTTGCTTCGGAAGCTCGAACATCAGCTTCGTGAAGAAGTTTCTTGTCAGTCAGATGAAAAACATTTACTAAATTTTTACTTATTTAGGAGGAATCTCTTTTGTATAAATTGTATATATAGATGAAACAAGTAAGAGCAAAAACTTGAAAGTGATTGGTACAATATATTTTAAAATATGCTGTGCGCAAGTTGTAAAATCACCTACCTGAGAAAAACAGCTGCAGTGGTACTTTGATAAACTGAAACTCTAGTGACAAGAAAAGAATGAGTTACAGAAAATTTGACGTATTGAAATTGCTTAAAATTACAAAAATATATAACAAATATGACTTTCGCACATGGAAAATTTTGAGTTATCGCAGTTCGGCTAATTAATGTTTGGCTGTAGTTTATTATACATCCTGTGTTATTTTATATCTAATTTAGCATCAAAATGCACCTGATGCATAAGTAATTCCTTCCTCTTGTCTTTGAAAATCAAATGTTTTCTGCCTTTTACGAGCTTTTCAAACTTCATATGTAGTGCTAGAGACTCGAAATTCCATCACATTCCATTTTTCCCGCACTACCCGAATGGTTTTTCGAACACACTATTTTATGATTATTTTTCCACTTTTCATACCGAGGGCCACTTTTCTTACTTCTGTAGCTGTTGCAGCCTTTACAAGAAGAAGACATTACTTCGGTTTCAATAACCTTCCCGCTTTCTGCTCAGATTAGTGTACACACACCTACACGTGGCCCGACCGTCCAAGCAGTTACCTTACACCTTTCTGGTAGGTCGGACGGTCTGGGTTTCAACACCTACACGTGGCGAATACCCCCTATTTTTCCAACTACCATCTCCACTTACAGTAATATCTTTCGATCCATTTGATAATTCTCTTTCGTCCTGGACAGCAGTTTTCATTAAAGATTTAGCTACAACAGATGTGGCATTTAAAATCCTGCGATTAATTTTATTATATGATTTCTGAGAAACAGGCGCTGGAAGACCCATCGTACAACAAAAAGGAGATAAAGCCGATAAGCCCTGCCTTATACATCGCATAGAAAATATAGCTCTTCTGTTTATTTCTGGAATATTTTTCTTAACACCAAGCAGTTTTGAATTTTTCACAGACTTTAGTTCATCACAGCTATCACAATATACAAGAAATGTTGATGCTAAACCCATTGAAGATTTTTCACGTATATTTATTGTTCCATGACATATTTTGCAGCACAAAACATCTGCAAGCTCCTTGAAAAGTACTGATATATGAACTATTCTATATTAATGTTCTTCAGATGAAATATGTGACTTATCAAGTGAAAGTTCATCTTTTGAGCTGAACAGTGTTTTTACTTGAAGCACTTAGCTTAGGCGTAGAATCAACATTTTTCATTCGAACACTTTCGGATTGTTTTTGTTTTTAATTACATACATATTTCATTGAAAACGTCTTCTTTTCCCAGAACGAGATTTAGTTGCCGGTGTATCCATTATTAGAAAGCAAAAAGCAAAAAGTTTATATTAAAAAATTGCACCAAACAGTCTTGTACGTTGAAGTTTACACAAATACAGGCCCGGTTTAAGGCGTGGGCGGCGTGGGCAATTGCCCACAGCGGCCGAATCAGGGGGGCGGCCATTTGGAAGTGAAATTAGGTGTAGTAAGAATGACTTTTGTGGTCGTATTAAAAAAAAATTTAAAAATGAAGCAATTTTGTGCCACTTTAATATAAATTAATTTACATTTTTAGATAGTATTAAAATATAAAAGGATAAAATCGTTTTTCTCCCATAATTATATCTTTTTTGAAGCAATGTGCAGTTCAACACTTGGGAGATTTTAAACAACTTGCAGCTGGGTCCAATCCCTTTGGGGACTTTGTACCCCAAATACTGGGAAAAACTCAAGGAGCGATTCTCAGAATTTTTTCCTGGTTTCAAATTCAAATTGCAAACACATGGATGCGGTCTCTTATGATCCCACTTCTGAAAGGACGGGAGGGAGGAGATTAGTCCAGATGGTCATTCTTTTGGTCGTCTACCGTTTTAGCTCATTTAGGCATTGAGACTAGCTGGAGGCCATGCAGATAACAAACATAGTGACTAGAAGTAAAAAGCCAAAAAGCTACTTAGTGTTCAAAGCAATGTGTTGTGTTATGTTGCTGTGCGAGATTCACAAATCCATCGACAAATATGGCTGTCTTTTAAGTTCTAACTATTCGGGTAACTTTTTCTTTCAATTTAAAATATTTTTGCAAAATTTCTTAATTGACTACATTTTTTGTCGATTTTTAATGTGTTTCAACAAATAAAATTAATTTGGTACTGAATTTAGTCTATGGCATTAGCCACAGAATAATACTGATAAAAGAATAATTTTTTCATATTTTTATCTAAAATAATATGCCCCGTGGCTGTTCTATAAGGAATTTCAGAGGAAAATAATTAAGCAATGGTGTAAAATGATCTTAATTTTGTAATTTTTCCAGTTTCACTGCAAAACGAAAAAAAAAATGCTACAAAATATTTTTACGAAGTAAAATATTCCTTTATGAATATTTGTATGAAAGTGCAAAAGTTGTTTATAAATTGTTAGAGCTGTTTTATAAATTAATAAATTTATTCTATAGACTCAATCTGGGAATTATACATATTCTTTTGCTTATGCACACAAATTTCTGTCTGGATATACGTTCAATAATCTGTAAATACTATTTTATTTTTGCATAATTACACTTTTAGTTATAATTATAATTTAATACACTTTTAAGTAAAATGTTAATTAAACAATCTTAAAATTTGTAATATACATTTTGATATTGTGATTTTTTTTATTTCTACTCAAACAATTCATTTAATATCCCTATGTTCCAGTCAACATTCGATTCATTATTATTCTTATATAAAGTTGTATTGTATGATATGTGGTATTTTTTTGGATGATATGTGGAATTTGGAAGCATTTGGATATTTCCCTGTGTTTCTGTTGAGTCCAAATATCTCTAAATTCTCTTCAGATGTTTTCGTTTATTATTTTTTTCAAAATTACGAAAACAAATATTGCGTTTTTTACCACCTTGTTCTCCAATGATTGCAAATATGATTTTTCCCCCCTCTCTTAGTTTTGTTATGCACTTTATCTTTCGGCAGAAAATTAGAATGTTTTTAATTTTTACCCCCTCCACCTTTCTTTCTTAATTGTTGTCCCCTTTTCTATTCTATATATTTTTCCTGCTTTTGGGTTAGGTTTTATATCTTCGAACATTTTTTAATATATTTTCATTCACTTGTCACAAACTCAGGGACATTTTAAACATTACATATCAATCGTCTTCACCCCCCCCCCCCCCCCCCCAGTGAATATTCGATTATTTTACTAACTTGATTTGCAGTATAAAAATTAAACTTACTGACAAAATTTTACATTATAGTTAATCTATAAACTTGTCTGGCGGCACATAAATACGTAATTGAATACGTATATTTCTACCTATTCTGTTCAACCCTCACTAATCATTAAACATCTTTATAATCCCCATATACATTTGACTTCCTAATTTTTTTTAAACAAAGCAAAATATCTCGTGCTTGTGCACCAATATTTCGCAAAAGAGTAAGTAACCAGACTGATTTGCAACAATCGTGGCAATTCAAAATTAAAATATCGATTATAACCATTATATTTCAAAAACCAAGAGCAATAAATTCATACTAATTGTTTATAGTTATCACTTTTAGTTTTTAAGATACAAGCATTACAAACTTGAAATACTTCAAATTTTCAAACTTCTTCCACTTGACAAGATGATTACTCGAAAACTATAGAAGCTTTTTTAAATATACATATAAATTTAGAAACTAAATTTCCTCATACATATTTTTATCACTTAATAATTCTATCGATCTTTTATACTTTCAAAGATATTTCGAGTGAAAGTATGAAACAAGGAAAAAAACTCATTTTTATGTTTCAAAGTTTAACACTCCCCCCCCCCTCAAAGAAAAATAGAGTTCGATCCAAAATCCAATTATATGCACTTGTAGGGCTTTCACAGACCTACAAATTCATGCTTATTGTTCAAAGTTAGTTCTTTTAATTTTTGAGATGTTACTAAGTTGAAAAATGGAAAAATTTCAATCTTCTTCAATTTGGCAAGACGATTACTCGAGAATTAAAAAAGCTTTTCTTAATAATAAATATAGATTTTGATACTAAATTTCCTAGTACGTATTTTTGTCGTTTACTATTTATATCTTTATTTTATAGTTTAAAATGAAAACAAGAATAATAAAAGCACTCACTTTTTTGCTTTGACAGACACTTTTTGCTTGACAGACACTTTTTTGCTTTCTAAAAAAAAAGCTCTGAATATTAAAATATTGAAATTATTATTATAAGCGCCCAAAAGGTTTATATTTTTCGTAACGCTTCGTTTCCCCTACACAGAAATCCCAAACATAGATGTTATTCACGTAAATTTACATATAATATGATTGTTTATTTAATATTTTTGAATGCCGTTTTCTTTTTATGATTTAAAAGAAGTTTGAAAACTTTCGACCTTCAGAGTGTTCATTTCCCTTTAAAATCATAAATTTTGTTCACTTCACTCCATTCGTTCTAGAAATTTTTGTCTCTTTAGACTCCTATACACATCCATATATACATTATACTCGCGCACAGACATCCCTTTAAAAATACATCATTTGTGTGCTCAGTGTGCAGGGAAATTACAAATAAAGTCCAAAATTCAGCTATGTATTATAAATTACTGCTGCATTATGCATGTATGTATGTAGAAAGAAATGTGAAGCATTACATTTTCTAAACCTCTAAATTTAGATGAGAATAAAATTTGATAGATCAATGAAATAAAATAATTTTCGCAAGGTGATGGTGATCCTGTTCCTAAGGCAAATTATTCCCTCCTGCTCTTGCCTATCTAAGATACTTTGCGCTTAATAGCTTTCTCGTATAATCACGAAAAAAGTCCAGTCCTCATCCGCACACCTATGCGTCGATCATCAGTACTGACGAAGCGGAATTTGTCTCTAAACGTGCCTCCAATCGGACACTGTCTAGTACACTAACTAGCTAAACACCAATTCAGACGCCTCTGCCTATGTTGAAGGGGTCAGTGGTAGGACCGCTTTAATGGACGTCGACACTTAATCCCATCAGTCTTCCGAATAATATACATTGATACAGGATGCACAGGCGATGTCTGATAAGATTCGAACCACGCCATTGGTGTAGATGTGACTCCTCTCTTGACTGCACGATCCACTCGAGTAGTTGTCTGTCTGGGGCGTTCTAAGCTTCTGCGACGGTTGCATGGGTCTTCTTTGATCCACTGTTCCATCACCGAGCAACTACCATATCGTTCCGACCAAGATGGCGACTGGTACGTCTGTTCGACCAACCAGTTTCCATTGGGCCATTGATGGCTGATGCGACTTCTCTCTAAATCCGACAATTGTTCGTAGTGCTGTCGAGTATGTCTCAAAGGCATCTTTGTACACAATTTTCAGTATCAAAGCAGAAAATCCAGTTTCAATTGCTCGTAAGTAAGAACATCAGACATTTTAAATCCTGCACGATATGTCGTTCCCATGCGCGCTGCATGAGCCCTATAACGTCATTGGCGTTGACAGTTTGATCATTTGCATAACTCTTAAAGCGAAATTTGCATGCTCAGTTTCGTGGCTGTAGCTCAATTTATATATATATATATATATGTATATATACATATATATATATATATATATATATATGTATATATATATGATATATATGAAGGGCGGCCCCAAACTGTCTTGCCCACACACGAAAATATCTTTGAGCCGGCCCTGCACAAATAAATATGCAAACGTGAAGAAGTTTGTAATGCATAATTATAAAATAGATTAACTGTATTTTAGTTCAAAGTTTTTATGCTTAAACAACATAAATGCCGCAAATCAATCGTAAAAAGTAGGAAAATATAATGAAAAGAAATTGCAAAACTCAGAAGAAATTCTCCACGTTATAAACAAGTTAACGGCTCTAGAATATAAACAAACTGGGCTGAGCAGTTTAGTAGAGGTGAGTAGTTGCCTTCCTGCTGCTGCAGAAATAATTAAATAAATAATTAAGACATGGTGGTGGAAAAAGTATTAGATTGACATGACAAAACAGCAAACTGCAAACGTAAACAAATAGTGACGTCCCTTTAAAAATGGCGGCGATGGCTGACATGAGAAAATTTTCAAAAGTGTATGTTGCATAAAAGCTCATAACTTTAGAAATAATGCGAATTTTAGAATGCGGTTTTTTGCACAGTGTTCAGAAATGTTCAAACATTCAGAATAAAATAAAATTGAAAAATTGATTTTTTGAAGGTTTAAAGGTCCTATGCCCCCTTAAATTCTGGAGGAGGTAGGCAGGTTCACTAAAGTTTTCCATATCTGGTTCTTTTTACGTTTCTAGTTCAGTTTTCTCTTTTCCTTGAAGCATCCATTTTCTAAGATTGGCTGTAAATAGAGCTTTGGTGAGGGATTGAGAAATAATTTTTAATTCGGATTTTTTCCTACTTCCGGTTCAAAAAATTTCCCTTGTTTCTTGGAATTGGCTACAGATTTCCAAAAATTTCCAATCTATTTTTTGGAATTGGCTACAGATAAAGCTTAGCCAATGATCGATGCAGTCACATTTTGAAGAGGTTAGAGGAAATCACTAAGAATTTTAACTTCCGATTGTGGAAATGTCACTTTCATTTAAAAAATTTACATTTTCCTTGCAACATCTTTTTTTTTTTAATGAGCTTAGATTATGACCGATATGCATTCAGCATCAAATTCCAATGGAAGTAAGGAACCTCCTCTGGAATTTGGTTTTCTAAGAACTTCTACTTGCGGTTTTGCATCTTATGGTTCAAAATATTTCCTTGAAATGTATATTTCGATTGACTATAGATAGAGATTAGGTGATGGCTGATATGAATTCCGCATCGAATTTCAGGTACGATGGGGATTTAATAAGGAATTCTACTTCCAGTCGTTTTTCCAATTCTGGATAAAAAAAAAAGAAAAATCATTTTCCTTCAAACATTTATTTCTCAGAATCGGTTATAGATAGAACTTATGATGACTGATATATTATAGATCCAATATCAAATATTTTAGAGGTTAAAAAATTCATTATGGATTTCTAGTTTTGGTTCTATAGATGTCTGTTTCGATTAAAAAATTACAGTTTTGTACAATAATTATTCCTCAGGGTTGGTTACTGATTCTACATCGAACTTTGGAGGAGGTCACTAATGATTTACACTTCCAGTTCTGTAAATGTCACTTTCGATTGTTCCAAACATGTGTATGACTATACGAAATACGCAAGCAAAGAAGTATAAAAATATTTCTTCTAAAATGAAATGTACACCCCACTTGCCATCATATGAAATATCCTTCACAATTTTCATATTTTTCAGTGTTATATTGTATAAAACCTTGTACTTGATATATTTTATGAAATTCTACTCTACTCCTAATTAAGGGTGAGAGTCAGTAAATTTCGCCGAAATTCTGCTCAAACAGTTGCGAAATATTTTCTTATAGATAAAATGCTATGCTTAGATTATATTAAAACTAAATTTAATATCCAATAAAACACAGAATATATGTTTTATTTTAATTTAGAATATTTTTGGTGCTGCCATCTGTTGTCGCAATTTAATTCATACCGACTATTTTTATTTTTTAATGAACATTTTTAAATGTCTATTCCTTCTAATACGCTATTAAATACAACAACATATCATATATAATGCCAGAATCACGGAAACGTAATTGAACTTGGTTTTGAAGACAAAGGAACTTGAAGACAAAACTGCAGTCCTCAGTGATGTACATTCAGATCCCTTATCAAATTTATAGAATGATACATTACCTTTCCGTGATTGTGGCATTATTATATATGATCTGTTGTTGTATTTAACACTGTATTAGAAGGAATAGACACTTAAAAATGTTCATTAAAAAATAAAAATAATCGGTATGAATTAAATTTCGACAACAGATGGCAGCACCAAAAATATTTTGGATTAAAATAAAAAATATATTCTATGTTTTTTGGGGCATTAGTTGGGGCAAATTTAGTTTTAATATAATCTAAGCATTGCATTTTATCTTTCAGAAAATATTTGGCAACTGTTTGAGCAGAACTTCGGCGAAATATGTGTGTCGCGAAAGTTAACAAAGCGCGGATAGGGCAGATACGTGGGGCGCGGATACGTGCTTCATTCAAGGCCAAATAGGGTTATTTTAACAGAACGTCTTGGCGAAAACGTCGCTGACCGTCTCCGATCATCGCCAAGCGCGCCAACTTTGATATTGGATTTTCATTTGGTTGGAGGCGGAGGACTCTGCTGTAGCCAGTGAAACGTCTGTATATATTATATTATTCGGTGCTTGAACTGTGAGGGGAACATACGGGTGAAGGAACTTTTCAATAGATAAACTTGTTTGACGAGTCGTGTTTTCAGATAACAGATAAAAGTGGATTTCCACATAATTTCTTGTGTATTTTTAGAAACCAGTGTATCTTGAACCTTGACGTGTTGAATGTCTCTTAGATTTAAAGAATAATTTTTTTAATTGATTGAGAAAATCTTAAAATATGGACTTTTCTTGTCCCTGACCACATACTGTGTTACTGTTTGGAGTCAATTCAACGTTGATAAAACCAGTTGCTTTATTTAGTTTAATATTTGTCATTTAAATGATGAAGAGAAGGTGCTTTTCTGCCATGATGAAATACTCTAGAGATGTCTACAAAGAGTTACAAAAAGAAATTCAAAAGGATCTTCAAGATGAAATTATCAAGTTATACGACGGTCAGTCCATGAACTGGAATTTTCTTAGAAGAAATCTAGAAAAACTATCTTTAACAGAACCAATTAAAGACAAGGATCCGTTTTGGGATTTCTTCCGTTTTTTGGTGAACATTTTCGACTCCTACAAGATTAGAGATTCATCTCTTGTGGAGGACGTACTGCAATATGCGTCCTTTGCTGCGTTTTCCTATTCTAAGGACACTTATAAGTACAACGAGCTGAAATTTTGGTTCGACCGAATTGGTATTTATAGGAACAATATTCTCCTTACTTTCGGCAGATTTGACGATATTATGGCATTGCCTCCTATAAATCAGGTGGAAGAAATTGAATGGGTGAATAGCTCCATTTACCTTTTGAGGAAATTCCCATCTGCATGGTGGAGTCGCTTAGAAAGGAAAATGGCAAAATTTCCTGGTCCTTATTTTCATATTCTTTGGGAACTTGCAAAACGAGGTGACGATTATTTACTTTCGACCCTTCTAAAGCACGGAATAGTGTACCTGAAACCTAGTAGGTGTCTTGAGTCAGACACATTCAATGACATCACTCTAGCTATGTTTTGGTAAGTGTTGATATATTTAATGTTGTTGTTGAAACCCAGACCGTCCGACCTACCAGAAAGGTGTAAGGTAACTGTTTGGACGGTCGGGAAGTGCCACCCAATTCAGACCGGAACCCAGTGGGGGAGGCATCCACAGGGACCGTACCCTCCTTCCCCTACCACCAACCTCTCGGAAGGACTTTCGGACCCACATGTTTAACGTGATCGTACTCCGCATGAACACGGCGGCAGTTTTGGCAGTGGCTGGAATCGAACCCGGGCCTACCGAGTGCAACTCCAGCGCGCTAACCAATGGGCTACCGCGCCCTTGATATATTTAATGTATAAAATTTCTGTGTACCGAATGAATTTATAATTAGTGTATATTTAACTTGACATTTAGAAATATTGCTAGCATCCTCTAAAACATATAATCAATATTATAAACAATTTTTCTCTATCATATAAAACAGATGATTTGAGTTCCAATCCAAAATTTCCTAACATTCTATGTTTAATAACTAATAATGTTCCTCATGTGTCACATTCTCATATTTAAAAGTTTATCCGTGAGGGAGAAAACTTGTCATTTTAAATGCTGCACGATGCGACATTCTCATAAGCGTGGCATGAACCTTAAAATATTACTGGAGCTGACAGTCTGTTCATTTGCATAACTCTTGAAACGACACTTCTTGCATGCCGAATTTCGCGACTATAGCCCAATGTTTTTATGGATGCATATAATTTTTACAATGGAGTGTATTTTGGAAGACTAATTTGGGCATTAAAACTGAAAATAATATATTTTTTTCAACATTTGATAATTTTCTTTTCTAATTGAATTTATTTTCTACCACGGATAGGACAGTCCGTCGTCATGAATTTATCACTTTCTACAATGAACGTTCCCAGTTCAATCCCCGTACCCTAGAAGTATTAAGAGGAATTGAAATCATCGCACAGATCATGTTCCGCAGGAAATTCAACAGTAAAATCCAGTCTGTTGCTGGAGTGTCCTGCTTCAAGAAAATCTTCGAGAGTATCCCTGAACCATTCATAAAAATTCAGGAAGTCAGAGAAGTCCTAGAAGAGCTCGTTCGAAGACTGCCTGAGAAATTAGACAATTCTATGGTGGATCAGCTGTGCGAAGAATTTGAAAAGAATTTTCCAGAAAGTACCGGCCCGTTAACACCGAGGTCCCTCAAGCATCTGTGTCGATGTCAGATTCGGGAATGTTTCAGAAAAGTGTTCGGTCTACCATATAAAGTGTCTTTATTGCCAATTCCGATATGTCTTCAAAAGTACATCAATATTGAGTT